>VXBT01005065.1:0-34759 GCA_013400235.1 Oriolus oriolus | reverse complement strand
ATTGGTGTTTCTGCCCGGTTTCCGAACTGAACTCGCTACAGAAGATTTCAGTGATCATTCAGGTGCAAACAGTAGTAGTTAAACACCTGTGGAAGAATTTATCTGTATCTCTCACTGCTTTCAAGTTGAGTTATCAGCAGCCTCCAGCAGGCTCAGCAGGCTTGTTTCTTTCCCTGAAATATCACCACATTTAGGCTATTTTTGGTTGGGTCAAAGGGTATCATTACCGTGGAATGACAACACCCAGAAAAACAAAGAAGGCCATGTTGATGTTCTACACTTGAACAGATACTCAGTTACCAGCTGAGCTTCTAATTCAGAATAATTAAGCACATCATTAGGCAGAATCCCAATAATATACATTTAAATAGTACACTCTCTCACGTGTCCAAGTGATGTGCCAGTTTCTAAAAACAACTCAAATCTTCCTCAGGCTTCTATCAAATCTTTTCATATTCAATTTAGTGCTATTTGGGACTAAGTGTACTGTCGGCTCCGAGAACAAGATAAAGTAAATAAACCCAAACAAATCCATTAGATACTAATATTTCCACAGAAATGATCCACTATCAGTTTGGTTGTGCAGCTTAAAGAAGGGAAGTGTATTAAATATGAATGTTCTCTGCTGCAAGGGAAAGCCAAGAAGAGGTACCAATTCATCATTTTGCTACTAATAGTTGAGTGGAACTACTTAAGCAAATTTTTTTCATCAGCTCAGTGCTGGCAGCAGTCTGAAGGGGTTTCAGGGTTGCAGTGGAGTGTTAATTAATCCTGAGTGTCTCGCTGAGCACCAACAGGAACAGTCATTTTGAGTGATGTAGCGGCACAGGGGTGGATGTTTTCATCTTTGGGATAAGGGTATTAAGAGAAGCAAGGAGTGCACAAAGGAGCAGTTTTAAAAGGAGGGGTGTGCATTACTTCCCTTAATTCTGGAGGAGCTTTTGGGGAAGAAAAAGCTGTGTCTTTCTGATGCTTTTCTCAGCCTACAGTGTCTGGTTTCCTCTGGACTAATGCTCTGCAGCTGGATGTGCTTTCCCAGCCTGGCTGCCCACACCTGGGGCCTGTGCTGCCCAGGGCACACTACAGTATTGCCCACGCTGGGTTTCTGCCCATCTTCATCTCCAGCCTGTGCTCTAAGGATGCTGCCTGGGCCAAATCCGAGCTCCTGCTCCCTGCTGATTTGGCACAGCCTGGTTTTTGGTAGCAGGGTAGGGCCACAGAAGTGGCTTCTGTGAGAAGCTGCTGGAAGCTTCCACCATGTCCAGCAGAGCCAACCTCTGATGGCTCTGAAGATGGACATGCTGCTGGCCCAATTAGAGAGGTTGGTAACACCTCTGTGATGACATATTTAACAAGAAAATTAAAACGGCGCACAGGCAGTTTCTTCCCGGGGTGGCGAGGCACCGCCGCTGGGCCCATCCTGGCACAGCACGTGGCAACGCACCACGGCTGCTGCCGTTTGGGTGCTGCCCACAGCGAGCTTTGCCTGCCTGGCCGCCCCTCGCCAGCCGTGCCACGGGCAGAGGGGCAGGAGCAGCAGCAGCGGCTTCTCCTTCCCGGCGCCTCACATGAAGAGAGGCGTTAAACAGAGCCAGCGCCGCGGCGGCCAGCACCGCCCACGCGGTGGCAGTGGGGCCGCATGGCCGACAGTGAAAACATGGCGAGCGACTCCCCAGCATGGAACCTAGACGAGATCGACCTTGTTGCCTTGAGATCCCGGTGTCCTCGATTCTGGCACCTTCCCAGAGCCAGGACCCCGGCAAGCTTTGGAGTTGCCGCCTGTTTCGGGGTTTCTCGGGCGGATGGATCGCGGCAAGGTGGCAAGGTCCGGCACGAGGGCTAATAGGGCTCAAAGAACACACACGAGGCAGAGGGTGCGGGATGGGAGCTCCCAAGGTCTCCGTTTATTGGGGGTGTAGGAACAGGAACTTGGAGGAAAGGTGAAGCATGGAGAAATCTCCCAAAGGGAACAGTGGTGTGCAGGGTTTTTAAGGGGGAGCCCGGATGGGAGGGGTTCGAGGTAACAACCAATCAGGGAAGGGGAAAGGGGAAGAGTCGAGGGTCCGAGGGCCAGTAAAATTAATAGGGGGTGGGGTGTAACCAAGAACAGCAAATCATCAGCCAAACCGAGCAGAAGCTTCTAGGAGGTAGGAGGAGTTTACACTCTGGTCTCTACCCCAGAGNCCCGGATGGGAGGGGTTCGAGGTAACAACCAATCAGGGAAGGGGAAAGGGGAAGAGTCGAGGGTCCGAGGGCCAGTAAAATTAATAGGGGGTGGGGTGTAACCAAGAACAGCAAATCATCAGCCAAACCGAGCAGAAGCTTCTAGGAGGTAGGAGGAGTTTACACTCTGGTCTCTACCCCAGAGCCCTCCTCCCAGGAGGAGTCCTCTTCTGAGGCGGGGTCAGAATGTTGGACAGCAGTGACCACTGGGGGCTGCACCTCATCACAACCTCTCAGCGCTGTGAGATCCTGCAGGAATCTTTGAATTGATGGAACTTGTTGGCAGTGGTTCCTATGGGCAGCAGTTTTTCTTGTAGTCAGAGAAGAGGAGGAAGTGAGGACAAGTGAGGGAGACAACATGGCAGCACCAAGGTCAGTGAAGAAGGAGGGGGAGGAGCCCCCTCCAGGCGCCGGAGCCGAGATTCCTCTGCAGGCCGTGGTGAGGACCAGGGTGAAGCAGCTGTGCCCCTGCAGCCCATGGGGGTCCACGGGGGATGCAGAGATCCACCTGCAGCCCATGAGAGATGTGCTCACGCGGGAGCGGGTGGATGCCAGGGAAAGCTGTAATCCAGTGGGAAGCCTGAATAGAGAGGGCCAGCCCTTGCTTCCAAACTAGAGCAGCCTGTCCTTAGAGGACTGCACCCCATGGACGAGTGACCCACACCGCAGCAGATTTGGGAAGACCGTTTGCCCGTGGGAAGGACTCACGTTGCAGCAGGTTTGGCAGGACTGCTGCTGATGAGATTGGAGCCACGCTGGAGAAGTTCATGGGGAATTGTCTCCTGTGGGAGGGACCCCACGGCATAGCAGAGGAAAGACTCGTCTCCCTGAGCAATCAGGAAAAGGTCTTGGGTGACGAACTGACCAAAACCCCCGTGCCCTCTGTCCCTGCATTGTCAGTGGGAAAGAGGGAGGGGGTGGGAGGTAAAAATAGTGTTTTAAAGGCTTATTTTACTTCTCATCCTCCTCTGACTCTGTTAATAATAAATTTAATTTATACCTTTAAAGCTGAACTTGTTTTGCCCTCAGAGTTTTCTCCCAGTCTTCATCTCAACTCATGAGCCCTTTGTTAATTTTTGTTTCCCTCTCCTCTGCCCAGCTGAGAGCAAAAGAGAGCGAGTGAACAGCTTTCGTGGGTGCCTGGCATTTGGCCAGTATCAAACCACGACACCCTCCTCCACTGATGCAATGAGGGGAAAGGCTTGTTTTTCACTCAGATTGGGTTTACACTGAATAGTTCCATATCAAAAAGTCCTTCTAGACATACCCCACTCTGCCTGGCAGCCCAAATGTGACTATTTTAAGGAGGAAAGGGTGTTGGTGAGCTGCTAGGGCAGATATCCTGGGAGAGAAATCTTTGCTCCTCAAAACCTGTGGGGATTCACAAAGAATTTAATCCCTTGAATTCCTGTCCTTTTGTTCTGGTACCAAGTTGTGTCTCCAGTGGTTGTAGGCTTTGATTCAACTTGGTATTGAAACTTAAAAGCAATGAGTATTTTTTCCTTTGGACATATTCCTGGACTGGAACTCAAGGCCCTGTGTTCTCAAGCACATGATGCCTCCTTAATGGCCTGTTATTGTAAAATACTGATTATTTTTGTGTTTGTGTACCTCTCTTGTGGGAGGATGGAGGGCAATGCAGTGGCCAAGAGTCATGAGGACTTTGTCAGGAACCTGGTGTCAGATTTGTGGGAGATTGCCCTGAGCCAGAAAACACAGTTATTTGCCCGAAAATATTTCTTTGTGTCTACCCAAAATACTCTCACCTCTCACAAAGTAATGAATGTGTGCATTAATTTCTCCCTTTTGACCTTCCCTCAAGTAGATTTAGTGGCCCATGGTTTCTAATGCCTATTCTGTACCAGGTCAAATCCAAAATAAAGTATCTATTACCAAATGCCCTGCCAGTGTGCCAGCCACTGCTGTACCTTGATAAATGCCATTGGATTGAAGAAATTGAAACTTAATGCAAGGATGGTTAGAAGTTTGTAGGGGGTTTTTTGGTACTTTGCTTTGTTTTTTTCCTACATTGTTTTGTTTGTTTCTTTGTTTGTGGCTGTCAAGTCTATTGAGAGAACCTGGACTGTGGTTTGGCTCCAGCTAAACAAAATGCATGGCACAAATCCTTTGAAAAGGAAAAACTGAAACATCCTTATTAACTTGTTTTCTGAGTTCCTGTGCTTTTTTTGTCAATGATTAACCTGTTTCTGTCTAAAATAAGTTCTAAGCAAGCATGTAAATTTCTCCTCAGAATTATTCAGACAATGTTCCCAAAATTCGGGGGCTGAGGTGTGATCCAAGATTTGTTAACTTGAGAGGAAGACTCACTTTGACTAAAGCAGATTCTAAATAAAACCTGCAAAGAGTTCCTAAGCAAATCAAAACCAAGTAAGCATGAAATGTATTTGATCCAGGGTACTGTAAATGGAAATATTTTGTGATTATTGCTGGTAGACTTGGGAAAAGGAAAAGGTATTGCAATAGTGCATATAACTATACTCAATACAGCCAGCTACTTAAATTGTTTCACACCAGTTTCCACATCCACAGGCTGGATCTTTCATAATTCTTGGGTGTTTTATGAAATTGGGTTACACAGTTTAGACAGCTGATATACCTCAGGCTATTAAACTGCAGAGAGGAACTCGTGTGCCAGACCATCCATCCTGTTTCCTGTGCCTGTATAGCAAACATCACAGAAAATGTGGGCAGAAATTTTTATTTTAAGTTCCCAACGTAGCAACATTGCGCCTGGGGCTCCAGAGCATTACTCTGCAGTAGTTGCTGCTTCACAGAGGGGGAACTAGAGTTTTTCTCCACTTTTTATATATTTCCAAGGTATGCTTATTACAGTACCCTGGGTTTTATAACAAACAGCTCCTATCAAAACATGTTTTTCACTGATCTCCACAGCTGTTTGTTTTTTGATGTGGATGGTTTTCAGGGAATCAAATCCTTATAAACAAACAGCTTTTTGACTAGTATATGGAATATTAGGAGTAAAATTTGTCAAAATGTTGGTTCTTTTATTTTTTGAAGGCAGCAGTGTTCTTGGATGTCAGTCTATCAAACTGCGTGGTCCAGGATATATTTAAAACTTATAATATTATGGCTTAGTGTCTGTGACTAGAGAACACGATGACTGACACAACATTTATCTTGTAAACTGTATTTCAAAAGGGGGCGAGGTACTGCCAGCCTTGATGCTTTTCAATGTTTGCATGTTGTTACGTGCAGTGGTATATACTGTAGAAAAATAAAAATAGGAAAACAGTTATAAATGCCATTGCAGGGACCAAAATTACGTGTTTTCGTTATTTTTAACTAAACAGTAATTCTCCCTCTGGAACGCACATGGATGGACAATGAAGACAGGAGAAATCAAGGGCTGACTTTCCCCAATTGGTGAAAGTCTCAGAAATAACCCAGAAATTCTTGTGTTGTGCGGAAAGAAAGGAACTGGCATTTCTACCAGGTGGGATTTTCTCTCCTTTGTGGTAACCTCTCAGTGCATTCTGATGGAAAAACTTGGGATGACCTCCTTGAACATGTCTGGGAGGTGAAGTCGCAGTGAGGGTATCTGGGAACGGCAAGAGCAAAATTTGGCACTTGGTGTGCTGCTCCCAGCATCAAAGGCTTTGTAAGAGGGGAATTGGTGGCAAATATGGGTAAGAAAATACTGCAGGTCGCTCAGGAGCTATAAAATGCTGCGGGGCGGCTGACAGTCACAGGGTGGCAGTCAGCAGGGAGGGCATAAAGCCTGCCGGGGGGCTGTCACTGCTCTGTGCTGGAGCAGCGTCACTGAAAGCCGGTGCTGACGGGAGCAGAGGCACTCCAGCAGCAGGTGGGTGTTCCCACAGGGCCCATTGTCCCCTCAGGGGCTGGAGGTGGAGACGGGCAGAAACCCAGCGTGGGCAGTGCTGCAGCGTGGCCTGGGCAGCGCAGGCCCCGGCGTGGGCAGCCGGGCTGGGAAGGCGGATGTGCTGGAGAGGCTGTGCCCCAGCGTGGGGGTGAGGCGGTGGCTGTGGCCTGGCAGCAAGGGTGGCCAAGTGCCTGTCAGCTGGGCTGTGGGACGTGAATACAGCCAGAGGCACGCGCTCCTGCAGCACCCCTCTCCTGGAGGGGTCCCTGCCTGCTCCCAGCACGTCTGCGACAGCTCTGACAGTCCTAGGTCTGGCTTGAGACCCGCCCGGTGCAGGGGATTTTGGGTGCCTGGAGCCAGCCTGGAGTGTCCCAGTGCCCTGAGGGGACAGTGTCTGGTGGGGAGTCAGAGATGGGCACATGGGGAAGGCAGTGGCTGTTACCTGGGTGAGGAAAAGGATGAGGGAACTGGACTTTTCCCCTGAAGGAGCTGGACTTTTTCCCAACACATCATAGGGACAGAGAATGGCAGGAGGGGCATGGCAGCAGGGAAGAGAGACCACATCTGCTCCCCACAGCGTGACCTGGGAAGGTTGCTCAGAGAGGCTGTGGGAGCCTCATCCTGGGCACGTGCCTGCTCCCATGGGCCTGGCTGTGACAGGGCAGCTTCAGCAGCCACCTCCAAAGGCCCCTTCTGACATAAAGAGCTTCAGAACTCGGTGGCTGCCGCTCTCTGGTACAGGACAGAAGTTTTTATGGGTCATCACTTCACTGTCCACCCAAACAGGGCCCTCCACAGAGAAGAGAGGCTGTGCCATCCTTAGGCACAAAACCAGAAGCTTTGTGGGGTCAAGGAGCAATGCCAGCTGCTGAAGGCAAGGTGTGAGGCACAGCTACGTACTGGAGATAAAGCCACTATGACTGAAATTCCAGGGAATTAATGAAAAGATATGGGGTTTGGCTAAAAAGGAAGTTATACCTGGGCCCAGAGAATGGGGAAGGGCAGTGGCAGCAGAGGAGCACTCGTAGCTTTACATTGTGTTATTTGCTCCTGCTTTATACTTCCAAAAAGAAACAGTTCAATACACTTCCACCATTAGGTCAAGTGAGCCACCCAAGAGAACATATCACAGGCCTGTTTACAGGCAAAAGCCCTGACATTCGCCCTTCAGGAGAATGAAGGCTTCAACTTCATCATCTATACAGTAAACTTGCAACATTTTAAAATTAATTTTTAAATGATAATTTGAATTATATAAATGAGAATTACTAGCACTAGTGCCTGGTAATAACAATGTGAGATATTTCAATTAGTTCATTAGCGCTTTTTTTGTCAAATAATTGGTGGAAAACACTGGTATTTAACTAATTGTGATTATTTTTCTCTATTTTTAACTGTGTTTCAATAATTATGAACAGTATTTCAAAGGGCTTTGAGATAACTATTTCAAAAGGAATGATAGTTGTCCTTGTTCCTTGTCATCAGAAATGGCACAGGCACCCCACCTTATGCCAAGGACAGTCCCAAAATATTTCATAATCCTGTTGGAATTGATGAACTCAGTGGAGTGTGGCTCCAGGAAGATTAAAAATCCTTTTGTCAGATCAGAATTACATTTTTGCCTCGTGTATTGGGTGGCTTATGATGGATCAAGGGAGGAAGGGATGTGTCCTGCATCCAGCCTGGGATGTTTTCCTGTGAGGGTTTTGGTCTGTGTTGAGCTATGAAGGTGGCAGCACTCTGCAGGCTCCTGTGGAAACAGCATCAGCCTGCACAAAAGCCCAAAGAGCATCTGAGCAGAATAATGGGTTTTTTTCTCTACAGCACAGATGTGCTGCTTCATGACAGCCACTTCTCTGAGTGTTTTAGTGGTACAAGGCTGAGGCAGAGCTGGAAAAGAGGGCAGGGGACAGACGACACTGTGGGGGCTGCTACTGACCACCAGCCTCTGGCCGCTGTCCCCATTTCTCCTGTGGGACTTTAACCTCTCTGGCACTGGCTGGGAGGGAAATGCAGCCAGGCATGGGACATCAGGGGATTTTTGGAGTGTGTCAGGGATGGAGTGAGTTCAGTTCCTGAACCAAGCAGGGACAGGCAGAGCTGGACCTACTGGTGAGCAGCAAGGAGGGGCTGCTGGGGAGGTGGCAGTCACTGGCTGCAGTGACCATGGTCAGGGTCCAAGGAGAGTGAGGATTTGGGAGCAGCAGAGGACACGCCCCAGACTTTTGGAGAAGAAGGAAGCTTTAGCATGTGCTGAAGAAAAACTAAAGTAAGGGGTCAGGTGTACGACACAGGGTGCATTGGTGCAGGGCCTCAGCATAAGAACAGATGTTTTTCCATGGGACAGAAATTCCAGCCCATTGGTAGCCTCAGTGTAAAAGCCAAATCTTCAGAGGAAAAGCCAGCTATTAAACAAAAAGCACAATCGCACCATCAGTTCAGAGATCTGCACCCTTTTGTTTTGCAGCACATAGATCTTAAATCATGACTCTAAAATGTTGTCAGGAACACAGGAGTTAGAGTTCATGTGCTTTAAGTCTTCATTCTCTCTTGTGGGCTGAGCTCCCTGAATAACTCACTTCTTCCCTGACACAGGGCCAGCAGGTGACTCCCGTGGTGCACTACATACCCATGTCAGGAGGTGCGTGATGTGCAGCAGAAGTGGAGACAAAGCTGGGCAAAGTCACTGCCACTGGAAAAAGGAGGGGACAGATGTACAGACAGCCCCACAGGTGTTCAAGGTGCTTGTTTTCAAACGGAGATGCACCATGTAAAGTATTGAAAGGAAAAATCTCAGGCACAGGCAAAAGTAAAAACCCCAACCAAAACCTCCCAACAAAATGTTTCAGTTCAGATTTATCCGACCAAAATGCTTTAGTGAAATTGACAGTTTTGTTCAGGGAATTTCTCTTTTAATGGCACTATATTTCTTCTCAGTGTTTTTTGGCTAATAGCTCCCAGTGGTCTTTATTAGGTACTAATTTCCTAGAAACTACTAATAAGACACAGGTAAGTCCCTGAGGTCATGCTGAAAAATCTCACTGGAAATAATGGCAAAATCATTTTGGTTTTACACGTGTATATACACTGGGAAGGAATAGATGCACCTCTAGGGACCATTCTCAATCCAATTACTTTGAAATTTCTCAAAACAATGATTGAATTGCTCTTATCTGCAGTCATTTGTCTCCACCTTTGTGAGTTGCTAAACTAAATGCTGATGATACACTCCAGTACATTAATATTTGTTTTAAAATGTGGAGTTAGATCCAAGCCTTCACTGATGGCAGTAAAAGCTTTGGTTTTGAACTGGGGTATTATCTGATATGTCCATTAATTGGTAGATGTAGAAGTTGAAGGGGTTTTGTTCTAATTTCTAATTTTTATAAGACTGCAAAGTGTCCAAGCCCACAGACAGTTCATGCTGTGTAAATGCCATCTTGGCTTTCCTGCTCCAGCCACAGCTCATTTCTCTGCCCCCAAAACCAAGCCTTTCTTTAAATATAGTTCTCATTTTCTGTGTCTCTTGCCAAGCAGCTCCTCAGGGCAGCACTCCCAGGAAGGGTCCATCTTCACTCCCTCTCAGGAGCAAAGCCCTCCTGCCATCCACAGGGATGGGGGCAGGGGAGCAGGGTGGGGCAGGACCACCTGGCCTGGGGAATCCTGAGCATGGGCCATCCAGGAAGGGGGGACACAACTCACTGGGATCCCCCTCCCCTGGTTAAAGAGGTTTCTCCATGACTAAGATGTCCCTTCACTCTTGGAGGACTTTCCTTGGTTACTGGGACCTGAAGCACCCAAAGGAAAGAAGAAGATCTAAATGACAACATTACTAAAAGCCCACGGGTGAGCTCTGTTCGTGACTGACAGGTGGGTAAGCATCTCATTTATTGTCTTTATTTTCTAATTAGTAGAACAGTCAGCAGGCAAAACAAACCTCGTTGCACAATTTCTTCATTTTTAAGGTTTGGTTGCAAGTTTGCCCCAAACCCAGGGCATTCCCCTGCCTTCGGTGCAGGTGTATATGCTGTGGGTAGATGGAGGTCTAGAAAAGTGCAGTTTTGTTTACCTGCTTCCATGGCAACACTTTTTTCTTAAAAAAGCCCCGAGCTACAGTAAAAATTAGGAAAGAATCCTTTATACCTTCTTGTAGAACAAATGCAATCAGTGTGCCATCAACAACTTTCATGAGCTGAGAGTTATTTAGAATTATTTGATAACTAAATTGCTGATGGTACATCTAGCCCGACCGTTTATTAAAATCATTGCACTGTTTTCTCTCCACCAGCAGAAAAACAGAATAAAAGGTGCAGTAGAAGCGTTTTGCAATTATGGTGCATAATGCTAGCTTTAAATAACCGAAATAATGTGTTTTTCCCATCAATGTCCTTACACTGAGTCTGTGCTGGTTGCAGCTGCCTGCCTAGGGGAATTAGGTGGATCTAGTTGCTCATTTGCATACCCTAATGTTCTGATAAACCGCTTGGCTTTTGCTGCCCAACAGCTCTTACAGCCACACAGGGGGGTTCATTTGGGCATTTTTTAGCTCTGCCTGGGTCTGCAGGCACGTGAGTAATTGGTGTTCAAACCACTAAACCTCCTAATGACTAAAACATTTTTAAAAGCTGGGTTTGGAACAAAGGAGAGCCAATTAAAGCATCGCGTTTTGCCACAGATTTAGAAAACTGCACGGATGCCTCTGTCCTACTCGCTACAGAAACACTGAAATAACACCACAGGTCGCTGTGAGGCAGAAAGCTTCTCTCTGATGTTCTGGAGGTCTGGAGCAGGAGCAGAAACACACTGCCTGGAGCTAAGGTTTAAGGGCAGGTAGTTAAAGGGGTATTAAAGCCCCTTCCTGGGGCAGCCAGTAAAGGCTGTGGCATTTTGAGTAGCCTGAAAAACATTTATTTCAATGGGACTGTCCCTCAGGCACACACGTCAGAAGGAGGACCAGCATCCCTGAGGATGTGTAAACCTTAAAATTCAAACTGCAGCCTCAGCCCTAACCCCTTCCACAGCCATTCCTCTCTGCCCTGCTGCCTTTGTTTTCATGCACACAGAGATACCAGACACTGATTTGAAACCTTTGTGTTTTGATCCTTCTCCAAAAGCAGCCCCAGGCAGAGTTATGTAGATTTTATTTAACCTCTCTTAACTGCTGTTGAGGGGGATGTAATTTGACTGTCCCTGGAACAGCAGAGGCAGCTGAGAATCTCAAAAATTTGCAACCTGAGAGATGAAGTGAATAGGCAAAACCAGTTTCTAATGGGTTTTCCTAAATTAACTTTTCTCCCTCTCAAAATATGCACACAAGGATAGTTATGTAAATGAATGCAATTGGATGACAAGCACAGCAATGCCACCCAAATTTAAGCATTAAAATTGTCTTAAATGGAAAGTTAAATTGGATGCAATCAGTGCAGCCTAAACAAATAAACTTACTTAGAGCTACACTAATTTAACCTTACCAGGTCTCCTAGTGATGAGCCTGATAGTCCCTGCTAAGCCTGCTGAGCATCCCCCCTGGACCTCTGCATGGCCCTGTCCTGCTTCAGGGATGATTTTTTCCAGTTCCTTATTTCTTGTTGTGTGGGAAGGCATGACCTGTAACATCAGCCTATTTACAGAATACAAAAGAAACCATGGCAGGCAGCCTCGTGCTTTCAGTGGCAAACATTTAGTTTGGAATTGCTGGCTAGAATTCTGTGAAAAGAAAAAAGAGGGCTTTGGGTAAGAGGGGAATATTCCAGGATTTTAATTTCCTGTTTGACAATCCTCTTTTTAGCCTGGTTCTCTGATGAAATGCAAAATAAATGGTTCGTATTTGTCCTCCTCCTGCTGCCACTCAGTTTCTGAATTCAACAGACTGAATTTGAAACAGTGACTTGAAAGGCTCCAAATACTGCCTTAAACCCACGAATTTAGGAGAACAAAAGAGAAAGGGAGAGACCCTGATCCTTCAGTAAAAAAAGAGACAACGAAAACTTTTCCCGAGGGGAGTGGTCAGAGCACCAAGCACTTCATTTTCCTTGGCACAATTTCCAGGTTTGCAAAACCTGGACGCTTTCGAGAGGCTCTGGGCCATTCTCTTTGCTTCAGTTCTGTCCTGCTCTCCTGAGCCTTCCCCCTTTTCCCCCACCATTATTCTTCTCCTCCTCTCTAAAGAGAACTAAATTAATTACAGAGAACTAGGAAGGTGGTACATTGTTTGATTTTTTTTTCTCGTCCAGGTTGCTTTATGCAGCTTCACTGCTGGACCATAACATCTTGTGTTAGGAAATGTGTGAATGGATAATTAGAAACAAACACACACAAACCAATTCTAAACCAGAAAACATCAACAGGAAATAAAAGGAATTTTTATTTTCTACTGCTTGCTTAAAAAGGGGATAAAGGGACACAATTTTGGACTGACTGCATGTGAGTCAAACCTCTTACAACAGTCTTGTTTTTGACTCGCATACAATCTTTCCTTCTTTCTTTCAAGGAGTGTAAATTGCCAGCTGACAATGCTGTTTCAAAACAAAGACATATTTCCTTTTTACCTTTTTGCAGGGAAATGCAGGAAAACACTGACACGTTTGTAGATTGTCTCTCCCCAAACAAACTGAATGCCATCAACTTCTTCCTCGGTTTTCTTAATTTTTAAACAAAAGTTCTTTCTATGAAAAGTCTTGAGTGATTACTAATATATATTGTCATGAACAGTCAAGCACTCTGAAAATTGTGCTGGATAAGGCTTTCCCATCTTTGTTTTGAATCACAGCATCACAGAACCGTTTAGGCTGCAAAAAAAAATCTTTGCAATATCAAGCCCAATGCTTATCCAAGCACTGCCAAGCCCACCACGAGACCACATCTATAAGTGCCACATCTCCACGTATTTTAAATCCCTCCAGGGGTGGTGACTACACCACTGCCCTGGGCAGCCTTTTCCAGTGTTTGACTCAGTGGATAAATCTGGATTCGTATCTCCTCATGACATTTTCATACTTCAACATTATTTTTTACAGATCTTGGGAAATTCATATTGAATTAATACCATTTAAAACATGCTTCATGAAGGGCAATCTCACAGTATATAAATCTGTACTGAATTTGGTCTTTCCTCTGGCTCATTTTCTTCTCTTCTGGTTTACAGAAAAGAAAGACCTCAAATGTTTTCCTGTGTTATTTTTAACCCTTTTCTCTCTTGCAGTCGGCCTTCTCAGTTAAGAACTCGAAATGCCTCTGAAAATATAACAAATTGTGGGCAGTGTTGCTGAAAAGAAGCAAATTACCTTGAAAACCAGAGGCTGGGTGCTGTTCAATGCAGTCTGCGCTCAAGATCATTAATATAAAAAGGACAAGAAGGTGATTGAGAGACTGCAACCTGCTCTGAAGAGGCAGTGCAGGCTGCAAGGGGATGGTGCACACTTGCAGAGTGGTGAAGAAAGTCTTCCTGGTGGTGCGAACTGTCCTGCCCGGTGTTGATGTCACCCACGACAAAACTGCTCAAGCTTCTGCAAGAGTGAGTGGAAATCCAACCTTTTCAATTTTTTTTTCAGGTCCTTTCTCAATATGTATTGTTTCAAAAGCTCCAATTTTCCCCACCATGCTCTTGATTCTTTTGCACCCTTTTTTCTGCCTCTCCCCCCATTACTCTGTGTGCTTGGCTTAGGGCAACACACCCCATCTATTTTATTCATCCGTCAACAAAAGGAGGCACACAACTCCTGTCATTCATGTGATGTGGGTTTGCACTTCTCTCTTTCACTGACAGTCTGATCTCTGGGAAGGAGAAAGCTCTTTAGGTGCCTTCAGCACATTAACAGAGGGGGCTGTGCAGCAGCAGCAGCTCAGTTGTGCGTTGGCAGTGACGAAGCACTGAGGTCTCGAGGTTAAAGCACCAGACTGGGACCTGTATTCTAAAGGATCATCCCCATTAGCTGGTGAAGGGACCTCTCTGGAATTCTTTCCTCAGCGCTAAAATGATTCTGGTGGTGTTTGCTTGCTTGATAAAACACTTCCTGCAGAGGGAATGGGCTGTGTGAGAGGTAGGTGACCTTGCCATGGAACGGGTCCTGGGGATGCATCTGAGCGTGTTTTCAGTTTGCATGATTTGTGTTCTCCTGATCCAAAGAGGACCTGTGTACTCTTGCTTTGTGTCTGGAAATTTGTGTTTCTTGCAGGGTAGTGATAACATTTTAAAGTGTGCCAGGCTTGGGTGTATGTGGAGTGTGGAAAGAAGGGCAAGTCACTGTGCAGAGGTTGCTGCTAAATGAACTTACACCATTACTGATTTAAGTCAGAGCCCTTGATGAGAGTGACACCATTCTCTTACTGAATATAATGTAATGGACCTAAATATGCTGCCTTTTCATTTTGTACATGCTAAATCCCACACCGAGTTAATCACCTGACAATCTGTTTTCAGTTTAGGGGGGTTTTGCATGTTTTTCCCTTTTTTTTTAAACATGTCAGAGCATTTGCTGTCTTTATGGCCCATCACATCTTCCTATTTTTTTGTGATTTGAATGATTCATAAGGACAATTACTTTCAGTGCAGAGTACACAGGAAACTTTTACATGTGAGTCACTGACAATCATACAAAAGTCAAAGCTGCTGTTTTGAAATAACTTGTGCCAGACGAAAACTTAGTGGTTTGTTTTTGCACCTGTAGCTTTAACTCAGTGTTCTGGGAACAGGAGTCACCATAACTCTCTGCATTCTCAACAGGTTAAACAGCTCCTTCTGAAGAAAAGTCACGGAAGGTGTTCTGTAAGCATGGTGCAGCAACACCTGCACCAGGTGTGTCTGTGGCCTGCTGCAAACACCCCTGCAAGGGGCAAAGGCTTTATGCATGGTTTTGGAAGCTTTCCCCTTCTTCCTCCCCAGTCTGGCTCTCTGAATTCCGTGTACCAGGCTAAAGCAGCTCTTACTTCACAGAAACGTTAACAGCTCTGCATTCTCCTCTTCTTCACAAGGGCATTCAACCTCTATCCTCATCCTGTCCAAGCAGGTGATGCTCCCTGATTCTCACCACATTCCTCTGGAGAGGGTAAGTGTCGCACGCGGACACGAAGGAACACACAGACACAAGCTCTGAAAGAGAGAAAATGAGCCAAAGCCCTACCCCGGAGGGCCGTTTCTTTATTTTATACACTTTTAGAAAACTTCACGGATTGTAGAGTGACATTACCACCTCTCAACCACACAGGTCAAAGGAGAAATCAATCAAACTTCTCCGCCTTAGGAGAAGGAATGAAAACATTCAGCACGGTTAGACATAACATGGCTGATGTTTACAGAAAGTGCGTAATAATTCTAACTACAGAATTAAAAACATTGAAAAACTGTGAACAGCAAGGCAACAGGTAAGTGCTTGTCACTTTTTCTGTAAATGAAGAATTTAGGCACAAAGCAAGGCAGGGCCACATCTAAAGTGAGTTCAGAACCCGGGCGCACGGTTTCACAGGACCCACTGTTTAGCTTAAAACTGAGCTGCTGCCCAAATGCATCTCCTTCCAGCTCTCTTCCAGCTCCATGCTACTTTCCTTTAACTGATGCCCAGTGCTCCTGTGGTTCATGTCACAGACAGAAATATACTGAAATTAAAAAAAAAATTAAAAAAAATCAAAATATCAAAGTATCCCACTGCCCACCTGACCACACCAGCACTTGGCGTGGCCTAAGAGGTGCTACAGGTACCAAGGGCTAATGGACTAAGGGATTGAAGTAGACTGTGACTTCTGCTTTGAGCCTTGCTCCCCAGAATGTGTTGCAGTGAAGATAAAGCTCTCCAGTGGCACCCCCAGTCGTGGCTCAAGCTCCTCGGCTTCCTTTGAACTGTGCCAGAGAGAAGAGGCAGACGCTCCCACCCAGCACCCATGGAAACTGGCACGATGCATTCACTTGTTGTACATCCTGACAGGATGCCCCTGTCAGGAACAATAACTTGTTTAGGCCTAAACACAGACAAAGTGACTCAGATTTGCACGCTCGGTCACCATTTTCTCTAAATGTCAGGTCACGTGCTGTTTTCTTTCTCTTGTACTCTGACTTCTGTATCAACACAGATTTCATCTGACTCAGACTCAGTGCAGATGGAGAGCTGTCAGCTGTCCTGTAAATGACAGCCTGCCTGTCCCTTGCATAAAATACCACAGCTAATGAGGTGAGATAATTATGTCTATCCCACCTGGCACTACCCTTACAAGAGCCAGCAAGATTTCAATTAGGGAAAGGCCAAGGAAGGAAGATTTTGAAAATCCTGAAGACTCAAGACTCTGGATGAGCACAAACATCACTGAGAAGTTTCACAGAGGTGGGAAAAGAACAACACCTCAAAAGAGAAATGCTGTTCCTTCTCTGGCCCTTAGTCCTCGTGCATTTTTGAAGCTGTCAGAGCTCACACACCTTCCAACTCCCCTGCAAACCTCATCACAACTCTAGACAGACAGAAGAAGTCCAAAGGCAGCATTATTGATGATAAAGGGTAAGATATCCATACACAACTAAATGGTTGGTTCCGGGACATACTGAGTCTGATGAGAAAATGAAAAGAAAACAGGGAAATCTTAAGTTCAGCAAGAAGAGATCTGGCACATTCTCAGCAATTTCTCTCAACATATTAATTAGTCACTTGTTCCAGCAAGGAGGAAGAGGGGGTGGCAGGAGAGTGATTCAAACTGGAGAACAGCATTGGCACAAGAACAAATGGGTATCAACTGGCTATTGAAAAGCTTAGGATGCAGTTTAGAAGATGATTTCTAATTGTCAGAGGAAGGAGGTTATAGAACAGCTCTCCTAATAGAGGTGAGAACAGAAAACTTGGTGTTGGACAGAACTTGATGTAATTTATGACTGGGATTATAGGATTTTATTTCCTGACCCAAGACATTCCTGCCAGTTTGTTACTCATTTCCACCTCCATAGCTACAACATCTTTGCCAAAAACACTTGGGCACTGATGGGTGTCCCTGCTCAGTCCCATTAATATGAATGGAACAGAAACTGAGACAAAGGTCTGCCCAGAGACTGCTTTCTTCACAAGACTGATGCAAAATCAAGATGCTCTGTGGCCTCTCAGCTGCCCTGTGTAATGTTTGGGCACCAGGCACCAGCACCCCACGCTGAGACCACAGTGGGAAGGAACGGAGGAGCCAAACTGAGTTTGTGCTCAGCATTGAGGACTGGGCTGTGACAGCAGCCAGGGAAAAACAGGGTCTGTTTAATGTGCCTTATCTGTACTGACTACAGATCTTGCTGAAGGCAAGTGATTCTTCTTTACTCTCACATGGCTCAATTCCCTCAGCTCGAGGAAGCTGTGGGGGAGCACAGGGAATATATGTATGTGCACAGTCAGTTTTCCTCAGTCTCTTGAGTAACCACAGAGTGCTTGAAATATCACCAAGAAGCAATGAATCTTGGCAAGCTTCTTCCAGATTTCTACTTCCTTTCTTTTTTCTCATTATTTCCCCTTTTTTTTCCCCCTTACTTTTTAATCTTTATGATTTCTGGCCTGTCATTGCAGGTCATTCTAAATCACACCAGGGCTTTCATTAGGCACTCTATACTTATGCCACGAACCATTTTTCCTTTCCTACTCTTAACAAAACCATGGGAAAGTTTTACTAAAAGAGAGAGAGAGACTTTATTAGCACAAAAGCACAGTTTTGCAGCGGGTCTGATGAAGAAGAGGATGCCAACATGACTGAAAAAGAGGTAGAATTCAGTGTGCTTTTCTGCAGTGTGACCAGCCTGGAGGAATATTTGTATGAGGTGCTTCCAAACACGTTGTTTCTTTATATGTACCTAATTTTCTGAAGCCTGTGGCAGCCTGGGTTAGATTCACTTAGTGGAACAAGAATGAGAACAAGTGCTCATGTTCACTCTCATCGCTGCCATTCATGCCTTGCTCATGCTCCCTGCCTTTATCACTACTGATATTGGACATCATCTTGTTCCTCTGGCACGTGGGACATACATTTTTCTATCTCTGCTACCTTGCAACCCACTGTGTGGGACACAACCCTGCTGTGGCAGAACAGAAAATGGAGCAATCCTGCCACCTTTTTGCTTGTTTGTTGGTCAGGGCATTTTGTTCTTGTTAGGATAAGTGCCCAGGAGTATTCCAGCTAAAGGGTGAGTAAACTCCTTAGAACAAGCCATGACTGGTTTTGTTTCCAAAATCTTCTGTGTGCTGTCTCTGAATATTAAGAAATATAATAAAAACTGCCCCACTTGCAAAACCTGGATAGATACCCCAATGCATCAAAGTAGTATCAACTAATGGCTTTAGGCACCTGGTAACTCTGTCTTGGATGTGGAGCAGAATCATCCAGATAATCACCTAAACCCCTCAGTGGAGCTCAGCCTGAGAGTCCTCAACTGGAGAGAGAGAAACCTCCTGAAACAGCATTGTTAACCTGCTGTGTTGTAACAGGGGTTCAATGCACTTCACTTTTGTGCTTGTGCTTCACTTCTTCCATGCCTCTGGATGAGTCCTTTGGAGCTCCTCAGTCTCCTCCAGCACCATGTTAGAAGGCAGCCTTCTTCTTTTCTAATGTAAACCATTACAGATAATTTAGGATTTGAGAAATCCAGTGGAATGGCACCAGCATAAAATTATTCCCCACATTTAGAGTCAGCAAGGTCAGGTTCTTAAGAAAATGTTATGTCTTTGTTGGACTAAGACATCACTGAAAACCAAAGAGATGACATTTTCAATATCTACATTCTTCCTGATTGCTTCCCACAGAGCAAAAGTTTAAGCTTCAAAACGTTCACAAGCAATATACTTTGCAGGTATCTTCTTAAGAAAATAAGGGATGTGAAGCCAAGAACACTACAAAAATGGGGGCAAAACCATAAAGACATGCTATGCAGAGGCTGAGAGGACTACATCCAATTAGTTTCGTGTATGCCACATAAATCTCTTTTAGGCTAGGTTTAATCTGAGTTTTCTGCAGCTCACTTTGTTCAGTGTCCTGCAGGCATTCCTTCCATGTGGTCTGGCAGATCAAGGTTGCTTCTACACAGTCGGGAAGTTTCAATCAGTATTTTACAGCATTTCCTGAACTTTTAGAGGTATTTAAAATTATGTTTTTTACTTCCTGAGAAGGCAGACTGACAACACCTGCTCTCCTTTGTCATGAAAGGGTAACCAGCTGTAAAAGCTGTTTCTTCCTTCCAGCCTGATGTGCTTCGTGTCACAAAGAGAACTTGGAAGGGAGAGTGAAACTGTATTATGCAATTTAAAATAGAGTGTCTATGCATTTTTAGACATTCACTTTTCTTCTTTTCTTTTCTTTTCTTTTCTTTTCTTTTCTTTTCTTTTCTTTTCTTTTCTTTTCTTTTCTTTTCTTTTTTCTTTTCTTTTCTTTTTCTTTTTCTTTTTCTTTTCTTTTTTATTAGAAGTTTCGTTTCCCATGCTTACCTAATCTTAAGCATGATGACCTGCTCTGGTAAGACACACCAGCTGAGGAAAGCTTACTGGGGGGACACTTCACCCTCACATGGGCAGTCATGTGAGCTCTCAGTGTTTCTTTCTCTTCCTCTATTTAACCTGAAACCTCTCTGATTCAGAAATGCAGAACTTTTGAGGTACTTTAAGTCAAAGGAGATACACAAAGCATGGAAGCACCTTCAGCCACTGGGACCTGTACCTGGATGAACATAATTCTGGCACTCCTCAGGCAATCAGTTTAATTAAAGGTACTTGTGCTCTGTTCTGGCTTTCTTGTACTCTGCTTTCTCTGATATTTCTGGGTAAAAAACATTTTTAAGTGTTTTGCTCTGATGAATAGTCATCTAAGACAAAGACTTCACCTTCTACTGGTAAATTTTTCCAAAATCCTTACTCTCACCTGTTCATAGCATACATTGCTTTTTTTTTTTTTTTTTTTTTTTTTTTTTGTCCTGGAGTCAACACAGTCTACTCTGGTCTTACAGTCACTGTATGGAAAACTCAAAAAATATTTTCCCAGAAGTAGTAGCAGTAGAGAGTTTATTAGAAAGTACTACTGTGATTTCTCCTGCTCTGAAGGAGTAAACTCCTGCAGAATTAGGGTTTTAATGTCATTCATCCAGAGAGTGTACACAGTAAGTTGAGTGGGACAGATAGAGGGGAGGATTCAGACAAGAAATTCCCCTCTTTTAGGCAAGCACAAACAGATGAAGATTCTAAGAGGTAACCTGTGTCACCCACAAAACGCATAATTCTGAAATACTAAATATGGCACACCCATTGCAGTTCAGTATTTTTCACTCTTTAATAACCAAACGAGTTGGGCATTACAAGGAAAGACAGGACCAAGTGCACCGCTTTAACAGTGTCTCATTTTTAAACTGTATCTCCTTTTTTCAAACTTTCTAAGTTAATTCCTTTCCAATTTATGCATTGCAAAATATGAAACCAGGACAATTTACATATTGACACGGGCCATAAAATAGTCACTGAATAACAATGAAATGCTAGCAAAGGGGAGCTGGAGTACATCCCTTGTCAGAGGCTTTAACTTTATATCTTTATCACTGGGCCCTTCTGCCCTAACATGAACATCTACTTGGCTTTTCTGTAAACAACATCCTTGAGTCCATAAATCACCAGGGAGTGGACAGCTTTTACAAGCTCGTGATGGATTTTTGCAGGCTGACAAATGGGTCATGCACTGCTTTTCACTGAAAGTGCATTTTACAAGCTGAGGAATTAGCTGATAAAGTGGTTATTAGTGGCTTTGCATAATGAAAGCCACCAACTTAAGGAAGCCTTGAACTTTCATTGAAGTAATTTTAAGAAAAGCCTATTTCTGCAAAAGCATTCTGTTTGGCAGGATTTCTGCATGTATCTTTTCTGGTTGTCTTGATTTCTTTCATTTTCTTTTTGCAAATACAGAAGCATTTGTCTGATTTTTTTGCTAGAGTTACTCACAAAATCGATGTTACTTAGGACTCTTGCCTTCAAGAGCAAGCTGATGTACCTCAGTGATGATGTAGCCCTAAAAATTTGCAGTGTCCATTATATATTCCTCTGGGATTGTGCTGTGAGTGTGAAATAAGCAGTAACATATGAATTAGAACTGGGTGAACAAAGTTCCAGTTCAATGCACTGACTGTAAAATTTTCCACTGTGAAAATTGCAGGGTTTTGGTCACACCAGGCTTCTGCCATACATTCTGTGGCATAGTGTGACATGTTTTATGTGGATTTACTCTTGAAAACCTGATTCCCTATTTCCTTTCCTTCTTCCCTGGTAAAATGTTAACTATTTTTAGCAATGCCACATCTCACAGGTGACTTTAATTATGGAGAGTTACGGAAGGCTGCACAGGTTTCAGCACAGATCTTGGTGATGTTCCTACATCACCTACAATTGTGATAGTGCAGTGTAATTTTTTTTGAATACAGCAATCACAGAGAAGTTGATCAGCAGCTGAGGTTGTTGGTGGTGTTTATTCTTGTGTGAAGTGTTCTGCAAGATAAGTAAATACTCCAGACTGTGTTCTTGATTATTTGAATATCTGAGGACCAATTTTTCTTTGTTACTAGAACTGGCTGCTCGATACACATTAAAAAAACACTCTGCCTTTGAGTCCAAAACAAAAAAAAAGAAGAAGACCATGTCCTGTGGGACAGTCTGGCTTTGTAATTTCTGCTTGTAGAGAAAAAAAAAAGGGTGAATGAAGTGCTGTGATCGCAATTTTCACAAAACACTGAATCACTCCCGTCAGAAGCCAGTGAAATGTTCAGCCAGCGTGTGCTCCTGCATAGTGAGTATCTTCCCTTTGCCTTGGGGCACATTTACAAGAGTGCTTTGGGAAAGACATGTTTTCAAGTTTTCTAACCACACACAGAGCTTCTTGCTTCCTTAGATTTTTAAATAAAAGTATAGTCATAGCACTGGAGGCTACCAGATATTTTGAGGCGGAGAATCCTATGTTTTATCTGTTAGTAAGTTTTTGAGGCCAGACAGTCTAATTAGATAACCTATTCTAACCTCTTGGGTAGAAATATCATTACAGAGGCAGTGTAAGTACATTTACAGCAATGACAAGAGAGAGAATAATTTCTCTTCTGTCAAACATTTACATCTCTTTCATGTTCAAGCATTGCACAGTAAAGATTCGGAGTGGATTTCCAACTGAAAATAACAAAACGGGAAATGAAAACAAGAAGTAGTAAATAGGAACAGCATTTTCTTGTCTGTATTTACAAGTTAAATGGAAACTGAATAGGACATGCAGACGTCAGATGCAGATGAGATGAGAAAGGGATAATTATAATTGAAGATGTTGAGCTGGGCAGGCCATTTGTGTGCAGAGCTCCTTGCTCTGTAACTGTGAGAGGTGAGCATACCTTCAGTGTAAAATATGTTGTTGTTTCCTGTGATAGACATTTATCTCTGGGATAATCTCATTTTTTACTGGGAAAACCACCACTCAAGCCAGTATCACTACAGTGATGTACAACATATATGCGCTGTACTAATATGTGATAACTATATTTATACATACAAATACACAACGTAGTAATATATAATATAATAGAGAGCTTTTGCTCTGCATACACCAGATGCAGAGGACTATTGTTTCTGTCTCACCTCAGTTTAAAAAAAACCAAAACACTTACACTGTTAAATAATAATAATGATTATTATTAACACAATAATAAATTTAACACCCTTCTTGATCTGGACTTAAGAGATTGCTTTGATCTCAAAGAGAATTTCCTGTCTATTTTAATGCTATCTGGAAAGTGGACTTTTTCCAATCAGAAACCATTTTTTTCTCAACTACTGCAAATAAAATGGAATTTTACTTAGAAGAGGAGGAAGTCAGTAGTTCTGCTCCTGGGAACAACATGTGACAGCAGCACTTCTTCTGTAAAGCTGTACACCTGTTTTAGAGAATCTGAGACTGAGATAATGCAAGGGAAAGCAGCAAGTTTCAGTTTGTATTTCACAGAGTTTAGCAAGTGATGCACAGGAAAATATAAAATAGAAAAAAAAAACCCAGGAGGTTATTTTACCACTGAGTTCCACTGACTTTTCTCTCCAGCAGCTGCACTTGAGCCTGCACTGCCTTTTCCACCACAACCTCAGCATACTGATTTTAACACTCTAATTCTCAGCAGTGTATTTGGCCTCTGTGTGTAATTACGGAAGAGAAACCAGAACAATAACATGAATGACACGATCTGTGAGTCAGCACTGAGCCTGCCATGGCTTCGGAACAAACAACAGGAGTTAAAAATGGGAGCAAATGTCTGACTTGTCAGGATGAGCAAACAAAATGTGAGCCTTCAGAAGGTGAATGTGAGCACAAAGGCTGGCTCAGAGGCAGCCCCTTGTAGCCCACTTGGACTGGTTTGTAGAGATGTGAGCGATGCTGATCCTGGAGCAGCCCCGGGCCGTGGTGGTGTGTGTTCCAGAGCCTGTCCAGGCCAAGGGGTTCTGAAAACTGTGTTGTGTTTTGCTGTAAATCTAATCTTTAGTGGCAACGTGTGATGGAATAGTTCTCTTTTAAAAGGGCTTTGGATTTGATTTAATCCTCTGCAATTAGAGTGATCAGCAACAGATTAGAAGAAAGAAACAAACAAAAGTTAATGGATTTTACGACTCAAAGGTGCTTTTTACTGTACCGCCAAAAATGGAGCTAACAAAACCAGATAGTGTATTACTGAAGTTTTCCATCAAGCTGACAGCCTGTTTTGCTGTCCTAAACTCGCAGTTTGCAGTTTGGCCCATCATTTGCAGTTAAGTAACTGAGAGTTTAAGAAGTCAGTGGGGAAGTCCCACATGACACAGCACTTGGCTTACATGGTGATAAATTTGGATTGTCTGTGCTGAAGGCAGCAAATTAAACCTTAACTGACTTCCAGATTCTGAACAATAAATGCTGAATTCGTTCAATGCTCTCCATCAGCGTTTTCATGCTGAAGAGTGCTTGTGGAGTAACTCCACCACTGCTTCACTCGCCAGCCACCTGATGCCTCATGTTCCAGGCAGTAGCTCATGTCAGGGTAAATTTTCACACTTTAGCACTGAAAATTTATAAATTTTGCCTTCTGTTTGAAAACATGATTAGTAATTTTATAAGACTTTATGTGTTTCTAATGCTTTCCACCCTCTGTATGCCCAGGGCTTCTCAGGAGGTGGAACTTGTCTGTAGCAGGATCACAACGATTTTGTGGGAAAGAAGGGGAAAGAGAAGGTCCCAAACCTAACCCTAACCCTACCCAGGCTAGTGAGCCCAAGGCTGCCAAAGACCTTTATGGGACTGTTGTCAGCAGGGTTTGTCAGGATGCTGTGCATAAGGAAGGAATTTGGTTCCTTGTCAGACTCAGCAGCACATTCAAAACCTTGGTCAGTTCACACTGAGCTGGAGCCTCTTCAAGTCTGTTTACCGACATTAAAATGCACATTTTCGTTCACATTTTTGCATTTTTTTACAGACACCATACACTCAAATTCTTCAAGCATGGGATCATAAAATCATAGAGTACTCTGAGTTGGAAGGGATCCATGAGGAAAGTCCAACTCCCAGCCCTGCGCAGAACAACCGAAAGAATCGCACCTTGTGGGCTCAAAAAAATCAAGGTTCATAAAAATGTCATTAGTGGACTAAGGAAAAATGTTAATTATCCATTTTGCATTGACTATTGGAACAAATATGAAGCTTACTGCAACCAGTTTTATTTGATAACAGGAATGTATTTGTATATTTTCTTTCTTTTCTTTTTTCTTTTCCTTTCTCTTTCTTTCTCTATTTTCTTCTCCTTCTCCTTCTCTTTTTTTCTTTGATTCCTAAATAATTGTTCTTTTTGCTGATTTTCAGCATTTACTGGTCAGAATTATATAGCTCTGTCCTTACAGCAGTCTGACTCCAGCTAATCCATGGCATGTCTGTCTTGGAGTCTTCAATGCCAGGATTTGTACCAAAAGACCAAAGATAAGACAGCAAGATAACCTAAGACACTCATCTTACTAAAAAATTCAATATTTTAAATTTTGGGAATCAAATTAGTAACATTTATTGATAAAATGCAGATTAAAAAAAAAAAAGAAGGAGGAGATGGTCAAATAGAGGAACTTTTTTTCTATTTTTAAAAGAAATACATTTGTCATGCTATTCCTTTTGACATAAAGTCTCTTATTTTGAAAGAAAACAAAACAGAATGAGCACCAAAAGGAAAACTAAGAACTACGACAAGGTGTTAGAAAAGTAAAGTTAATTTTCCCAAGCTGTGTAGGCTGCAGAGACTTCTATGAAATATGTAAACACTATGTGTCTCTGAGGAGTTGAATTTCCAAAAATTAAGTTTTATTTCCTTTCATTGAAAAAAAGCTGTTGTGCTGTCAGCTGCACAAGGAAAAACTACTGCTAAGCCATCTGTTCAGTTACATTTCCTGGTGTTGAGGGTAATGGACTAGTTGCAATTCATTTCTTAGCAGATCATTAAGCATCAGGTTATTTAATTATTAATATCAGTTTCTACAATTATTGAAATTAGATGTAGATTTTAATTCTCATACAGGAGAAAAGTCTGTTATACAGAATGGGCTTCCTGTAAGGTATGCAGATGGATTCACTGGTGCTGCAAAGCCAACTGTTTGTGGTGGACACGATGAGCAGCAAATGTGCAACAACTACAGAGACTGCGCTGCAGCCCTCAGGGCAACACCCACAGAAAGTACAACAGGAGTCTCCACCAACAGCTCAGAAATTTGGGTCTTTATGGCTACAGGGAGCAAAGAACAACTGAAATGTCCCCATGTTTAATTTTCATTTAGAACAGGTTGCTCCTCCAGCAATTTATCATCTCCAGCAAAATACTAATCACAACAGCTGTGGCTCCTTCTCAGCACCCTGCACCTTTTCTGGACTGAAACTTTGTTGACTCCAGAAGCTTTTCTGCATTCAGAATCAGCCCCACCAGCTCACTTTTTGAGCTGTGTAGCACAAATAGTGTACACTGATAAGGCACTGGCATTTATTACACTGCACTGGTTAATCTGCAATAACATGTATTTTTGGCTTATCTCCCTTGTCCGACCAACACGTCAATACCCAGCAATTTTATAAAAAGTCACCATGTGCATGGGCTCATTCAAAATGCAGCTGAATATTTTCATGCCATTGAATGTAATGAATCTGCTTATTTTTTCCTGTTCCTCGTCCTGCTGAGGTAGCACAGGCTGCCTGAGTGAACCCTGGCCGTTCTGTGGCTCTCCTCTCTTTCTCTCTTCTGTTGCTCCTCTTTTGCCACTTTTGTCCTTTACACCGAGTGGGGAAATGAACTCAAAATAGCACTCAAAAACTCTGTTAAAACCAGCAAAACAGCCTTAAAACGCTTGTGGCACTCTCAGATTCTCTGCATTGTGAAAGGACGTGAAGCAGTTGTCAAACAGAAGAGACACACAGTCCATGCTCCTGTCCCCACTTCCCAAAAGGGGATGACCAGATGGTGTCTTGGTTTAAGACAGGTTAAGGAGAACACTCTGGAATGAGGAAGGAGAACAAGGAAAAGGAAAGGCAGTTTTAAATAAAGGCACACCTGTATTTTCTCCACAGGCCCTGGTCACTGGCGGGGCCTGGATCTCCCTCACTGCCAGCAGCTGTGGGCTCCTGTTCCACAGGTGCTTTGTTCCACAGCAGTTACTGAGGTCAGTTTTCCCAATCAAAAAAAAGTCTGTCCACATCCTCTTGCAAGCAAATATTTTCCTGTCAATCAAGCTGACAGATACAGACATTAATGTGATCTGTCCTAAGGAAGTTACTCACACATGCCACTCTTTTCCTAGGACATGAGGGAGCCAGAGATCAGGTGCTCTTGTCTGAAGCACAGTTAAGCCAAATGAAGCACATAGGCTGTAGCTGCAGTCCTCTTTCAAAAGAAATTCAATGTCTTTCTTAAATTAGTATAATTTAAAGTAGTCATCTGCTTTCAAAGCCTGACTATCAAGCCTCCCTTTCCCTAGCAGTGGCTTATTCTGTGCAAATTAAACTGGCAAATGAAAGCAATTATTCAATTAATGTAACTGGAAATGTTGTAAAATTTATTGAGTAAATTATACAAGAAGTTGGCCACACATTTGAGCTTGGGTGTCATCCTTTAATGTCAAGTGAAGACACAATATCAAAATATCAGATTTTTCTTAATCACCAGCAAAGATGTGTAATTCAGTGTTGATTGGGAAGCCAGCACATTCAGAGAAGGTTTTCACTAAATGCTTCACAAGTGGCTTTGCCGCAATTAACATTAGCATGCTGTTCCCGTAACAAGTCCAGGGAGTTTGCAGAATGTTTTCTCCTTGCAAAGGCAGAGTGTTCACAATCTGCCCAGAGATCTCTGGAGCGAGGGATCAGGCACAGCCCCCAGGAAGGTGAACGAAACTCTGCTGCTGAGGCAGAGCTGCCCAGCAGGTCCCCAGAGCCCCCTGGAGCTGGGGCAGGACGGGCACAGCGTGGTGTCACCATCGCAGAGAGAGCCCGTGGAAATCTGCTTTGCCTCCAAGTGCCTCATCTTCTTTCTGTTTGCCCCAACAGAGGGATGTCCCCTGGACGAGTGGCCATTCCTGCAGGCCTCCACACCACTGCAATGGCAATTAATCCCCTTGGACTCCACTGTAAAAAACTNTTACAGGGTTTGCAGTACAGAAGGGCTTGATTCCTGCTCCGAAATCCCATTAACTCTTTCTGCATTAACTCTGTTCCTTCAGTCATAGGAATAAGGCAGCACAAGCCCCAGCATGAGCNAGAGAAGAGAAGAGAAGAGAAGAGAAGAGAAGAGAAGAGAAGAGAAGAGAAGAGAAGAGAAGAGAAGAGAAGAGAAGAGAAGAGAAGAGAAGAGAAGAGAAAAGAGAAGAGAATCCAATTTCTTCACTAGCTGTCTTAAATTTCACAAATGCAAGAAGAAAGCAGCTAAAGATGCTTTCTCCCTCAAGCAGGGAAGGCAATGGAAGCAGATGTAGTCTTTGTTACAGGGTTTGCAGTACAGAAGGGCTTGATTCCTGCTCCGAAATCCCATTAACTCTTTATGCATTAACTCTGTTCCTTCAGNTTCTGCATTAACTCTGTTCCTTCAGTCATAGGAATAAGGCAGCACAAGCCCCAGCATGAGCCTTGGGAGTGAGAAGGTCTGAAGGTGGCTGGAAATGATCCAGCTAAAGGTACCTCTGCAAATCTGTGAGCAGTTCTGCACCACATGCACCACTGACAGCAGAGCTTTTGCCAAGCAGGTACAGAGGCTGCAGAGAGAGCAGTGCTCTCCTGAAATCCATCAGTTCCCTCTCCCCAGTGAGCCTTCCTGATCTGCTCTTCTTCCCAGCAGAACCTCCCTGCACCCAAACACCCCTTTGCAGGGACAATCAGAGCTCTGTGGCTGCGCAGGTACAGAGGCTGCAGAGAGAGCAGTGCTCTCCTGAAATCCATCAGTTCCCTCTCCCCAGTGAGCCTTCCTGATCTGCTCTTCTTCCCAGCAGAACCTCCCTGCACCCAAACACCCCTTTGCAGGGACAATCAGAGCTCTGTGGCTGCTCACAGCACTCTCAGAGCAGATTCACAGGGGCAAAAGAAAGCAGTGTGCTTGAAGTTCCTTCCAGAGCAAGGAACTCCCATGGAGGCAGTGCTCCATTAAAGACTCTCCTTAGCTGACCAGCCCTGAGGAACTGCCTTCTTGGGAGAATGCCTTTTCATTACAGGAAAACGAGAAACATGTTTAAGAGTGAAAAAGTCATTTTTTTCCACAAGATACAACACAGCATAAAGGCTACAGCCACAATCTGGAAGGGTAGAAGAGCACTCAAATAGCATATGCAGCTCAGCCAGACATGTGTGGCAAAGGGTCTCACTGCTGCCTCCAGCTCTGTAGTGAGCTATCAGTTACTGAGCTCAGGCTGAGCTCAGCCCTTGGCAAAGGCAGGCCACGGCTCTGGCAGTGAGCACTGAGCTGCAAAGATGCTCTGCTGCTGCTGCAGAGCTGCCAGTGCCCAGCTGTGTCTGAGGCAGGGCCCAAAACAGGCTCACGGAGGGAGTGAAGCCCAGAGTGTGCCAAAGTGTGCCAAAATGTGCCAAACCGTGCCACCTCTTCACAACCTGCAACACAAGGATGGCAGCGGAAGTGGGAACTCTGGAAAGACGGGATGGGTACAGTGAAGGAAACAGCAAATGGAGTAAACAAAGCACATGGTAAGAGGGAATAAAGAGAGACTTGTGTCAAATCTTGAGAGAAAAAACTGGGGAGAAAGCAAGAAAAAAGGCACATCTTGCTTATGCTAGAAAGGTGCAGCCAGCAGTGAGGGCTGAAGATGTGAGAGCTGCTGGGGGTTTGCGATCTCCAGGGCAATCCATCCCACATCTGTCTCTGAAGGCCCTGCAGTGCAAAGGGCACATTTCCTCTGTCCCTTGTGGGAGCTGCTTGACCAATGTCCTGGCACAGGAAGAACTCAATAGGTCTCAGCTATGTCAGCTGACAACTGTGCTTCTGAAATATCCTTTCAGTGGGAAACAGCAGCAAGGAAGGCAAAAGACAGAAGTTCCCATCCTAAGTGAGCATGAGGGTTATGAGAGCTGACAAGGGCTGGTGACACTGCTTTTTGCAATGAGCCTTTGGAGAAACGGTTCTGTTTCCTTCTGTTCTGACCACAGAGAGGACAAAGGGAGTCAGGCAGAGCTCACCAGCTGAATTCAAAGGCCAAAGGTTGGTCAGACTAAAGAAAAAGACACCAGTACTGCCTACTTGATTTACCTACCAGTTATCTGTGTCTAATACACTCCCTGATACAAAGAGCAAGTGTTCTCCTTGGAGTCTGTCACAGAGCTCCATTCCACCTGGTTTTTCTCCTGCTTATAGAGGAAGTGTCAGCTCGCTCAGCAGTTTGCATACAGCAAAACAAAACATGTGAAAGGAATCCCCACCAACAACAGATCCAGCTGAGAGAGACTTGTCCAGGCCAAAGCACTTGTGTGTGACCTGCCTCTATTCACCAAGTGTGAATATGCCTAATTGGAAAATTAGCTGCACAGTAACATCCAGGCACTATTTATGCCAACTTACATTTTCTGCACTGGCCTTGGTTCAGCTCAGTTTCCAAGGCTGCCTGTAAACACTCACTTCCAAAGCAAAGCACTTTGTTTGACTGCAGTTCCCTCTCTCTTTATCGCCGTGTTTTCCTTTCTTCTCCTGTTTTTTTATTTCAGACTCACCAGTATCACCTCCTGCCTGTGTTATCTCCCATCAGCAACGCTGGACTGGCTGCTGTGGCTGATCTGCTTTCTGGCAGCTCCATCCTCACCCACACACATCCCTCTGCTGCCTGCTGGCCTCAGCCTGTGCTTGGCTGTCTCGGGGCTGTCTCCAGCTTGTGCTCCAGTGACTGCTGTTCACTGCAGCTCTTCCTGTCTCCAGTGCTGCTTCCATGGAATTCACACTCTGGTCCACTGCCAAAGCTCCACCATAACCCCAGCACATCTGTCAGTGTCCTTACACGCCTCTTCTTCACTCCGGGTAGGTTTGCTTCTTTACTCTGGTCTTCAGCCTCCACTGGTGTACACACTCCTTTAACTCACCACACTTTTTCCCCCTCGCAGCTGTCTCCATTTTCTGCTCCAGTAGCAACTTCTCCCTCTCTCTGCTGAATTGACCTTGACGTGAATTATGTGTTTGTTTCATTCATATTGTCTAAAGGAAACTTTCTGGTTGCTAAGCAATAGCTGTCTCCTTATGACAAACTCAAAACAATTCTGATTTACAAATTTAGTCAGTGATCGTTTCTGAGGAAGTCAAAAGAAGGTGCTTTTCCTTCTGCTAGCAAGCAGGGTGTCCAGCTTTACTGATGTTTCATTCCTTACAAAACAGAATTTAATCCAGGTGCTGCCTGTTTTAGCACCACTGTAATGCTATAAACAAGGGCAAGTTTACCTGATAGAGGAACTGGGATGTCACCTGGTCTTGGGCTCTCTGGATGTGCCATGGAGTTGTTCTTACTGTAGTACCTGGAGATATGTGTAAATGTAATGCCAAGCTCTGCTGGTACTGAGCCTCAAACTGGCTTTGGTCTAAAAAAAGGGAAAATTACATACCTTGGCCTTCCTAGATGGAAATCAAGCAGTCCTGATTTGAAGGGTTTCTCTTCTGAGATGAGATTCTCTTTATGTCAGACCCACGAAAACTCCAAACTAACTGGGCCTCACCATTACAATGAAATGAGACTAGAAAAAGTGATCATGACAGGATCCCTGTATAAATACCTCTAAACCTTCCCTTTGCTCAGAAATAACCAAGTCCTACCCTCCCCTTCCCCTGTGCTCGTTTCTATAACCATTCCTGAGACACTGCTCAAAGGTTTGAAGAACTCTTGTCACGTGCCAACAGTCTGGATCAGAGAATGCAAAGGGAACAGAAATTTCTGTCTCTCCAGGCAGAAAATGTCCCACAGGCAGAGAAAAGGGAAACTCTGAAGGGAGAATGCCCAAGAGTCAGAATTCAGGCTCTGAAGCTGCAGCTGAGGGCCCTAAGGCTGTAGTAATTTGCTCACCCTGGAAGTTACACAGTGGCCAACTCCATCAGAAACCAGATGTCACTCTATTCTATCCTGCCAGTGCTAAACTCGACAGGGATGCACAACAGCTGGGTACAGTGCCAGCAGATTCCAGTGCCTGTGAGGAATCCCAGCTTAAAGGGCCTTTAATGTGAGCACTTTGTGTGTTTTGAGGTGTCTCTGTGTTTCTCTCCCACCACTCAGAAATGCTGAGGTTTCTTGTCTCATAGCACTTCCCAGGGGTTTTATTTACCTTATTTTAATTTTAATGCAGAGCACTGTTTCTCCTAAGGGCAGTGAACTCGAGCAAATACTTTCATATTCATGAGACAGTCCTTTGTGTCCTTTTGCAACTCCTTCCTATGTCACTTGACAAGGTCACGTGCGTAAACCACCTCTGTCTGTCACATCTCTGCTTCACAATAAATCTTCAAAAGGAGCAGAATCTGTGATCAGGAGAAAGCACTGCTATGGAAAGTATATTGCAGTTTCCTGCACTGGACAAACAGGGGCTTTCTCTGGGGATGTGGGAACTGCTTTTGAGTTCACCTCCCCACCCCTCCTTCTTCTCCTGCTCCCAACTTCCCTCCCTCCTTCCCACAAGTAGCACAGGGGGACAGTGAACGGGGGTTGTGGTCAGTTCATCACACGCTGTTTGTACTGCTCCTTTCCCCTCACGTTCCTCCCTGCTCCATTGTGGTCTGCAGTCCATGAACTCTTCAGTTTGGGTCCTTCCCACAGGCTGCAGTTCCCCATGAATTGCTCCAGCATGGGGCCGTTCCATGGGATCACAGGTCCTGCCAGAAAACCTGCTCCTGCACGGGCTCCTCTCCATGGATCTCAGCTCCTGCCAGGAGCCTGCTCCAGCACAGGCTCTCCAAGGGCTGCAGCTTCCTTCAGGGCACATCCCCCTGCTCCACCATGGAGTCCTCTAGGTGGTTGTCAGCTCCATCCATGGCTGCAGGGGGATGTCAGCTCCATCATGGACCTTTCTGGGCAGCTGGGGACAGCCTGCCTCCCCATGCTCTTCCTCGCAGACCGTAAGGGAATCAGCTCAGGCCCCTGGAACAGAGACTTCTGCTTTGACCTTGGTGCTTGTTCCTCTCATGTATTCTCTCTCCCAGCTGCTGCTCAGCAATTTTTGTCCCTTCCTAAACCCGTGATCCACCCCAAAAAACCTTGCCATGTAAACCAAGTTAATGGTGTTGATAAAAAGATTTGGAAAACAAGCTCAGAGGAAAACTGTAATTTGGCTACACTACGAGTTCAGATGCCATTTTCATAATCCTCTTGCTGGGTGTATTTATGGAGTATGAAAGAAAAGGGAACATCTAAGATGCAATGTTTTTTCTGGACTTTTACCACCCTAGTTGAAGACACTTGCGGCTTCAGAGACTTGTCTGTGAGGTTTCAGACTCTGCAGTACAGTCAGTAAGAGAACAATAATGAACCATTTCTTCTGAAAGTCAGCTCTTCTAAAATCACATCCATGGAAGTATCTTGTTCACTTTCATTTCCAGTGTCCCTCTTTCTCTTCGCAGCCTTTGTCACCTGTCAGTAAAAAGAAGAAAAACTGTGTAATGTGCATCACTTAAAAACTCTCCTTTCTGCGGGACAGCAGCAAGTTTCAGTCACTCTACCAATCCATAGATACACCCATCATCTCTTACGGAGCAGCAGAGTAAAGGTTAATTAGCTGCACACTGGCACAATTAGCATGTAATATTGGATTTTTACCACAAAGAAAGTAATTTTCTTTTAAGTGCATCACAGTGCTCATTTATGAACAGCTCAATTTAAAACGTAAGCTATCTGGCACGTAAGAGAAATATGAATTAGAAAACCAATTCCAGATAACTCATCCTGAGAGCAACAGATTCAGTGGGATGGCATCTGATCCACTGAGAGAAGACATTCAGAGTGGCAAATACAGATCACTGGGTTTTGGCCAGTGCATTGCCTTCCAAAGCAAGCAGAGCCACAACAAACACTTTTATCCCTCTTTGGCAATTTTATTGATCTTCTTTGTCAGGATAAAACTTTCCAGATACACTGTCTGGTTAGAAACACAGAATCACAGAAGGGTTTGGGTTGGAAGGGACCTCAAAGACCAGTCCCAACCCCTGCCATGGGCAGGGACACCTTCCACTATCCCAGGTTGCTCCAAGCCCCATCCAGCCTGGCCTTTGGACACTTCCAGGGATCCAGGGGCAGCCACAGCTTCTCTGGACACCCTGCCAGGGCCTCACCGCTCTCATCATAAAACGTTTCTTCCCTAGGTCCAATCTAAATCTACCTGCTCTTGGTTTAGAACTTTTGGCCCTTGTCCTGTCATTACAGGCTCCAGTAAAAGGATTAGTAACCTCAGTCTTTTGGTTTTTGGGGATTTTTTTTATTTTTTTGCTGTTTTCTATGCTTTTACTTGAAGGACTTTCCAGATGAGTTTTCACACAATTTTTCCACCGGAATCTCGTTGCAGCTCTACACTCACCATTTCAGAGGGGTCAGCAGCACTGTGTCATAGTTTTTCTAGTCCATGAACTTCATTAGTAGTGACCACTCTCATTACTTTTCACACATTTTTATTTTGGTTCATAAACACTGTGTTTCCTGCTGTGTTTTTCTGCTCCCTAACCCAAATCAATTAACATCACATTCATTTGGTTAAGTGATCAAGTATGTGAAATGTGCATTCACATTCACTGCACTGAAGGTCCACCATTCTTCCTGCTTCCCCTTGAATTGTTTACTTGTTCTGTTGATTTCAGAGATAAAAAGGTTGCATGCAAATTAAAAAAAGGCAAGGTAAAACTCTTCATAGCTCAAGAACATTGTGATCATTATTAAAGATATTCAGAAACTGAGAGCAAGAACCCTAGTCTAATTCTCAGTGCAGTATCTGTGACCAGCTGGTAACTATAACCCCAAAGATTCAGTGAAGTGAGTAAATGTGAGCTAAATGCTGATGGACCAGAAGATAACTCTGTTACTGTAAAATGCTAAAAAGCTGCTGTCACTTCAATAAAATGAAAGAAAATAACATTTAAAAACTCTTAGTTTTAACAAAAATCTTGCTTATTCTGATGTATTTTGATTTTTTCTCAATACCTTCTACCCAACCAGTCTCCACCACATCCCCACTGTGCTA
>VXBT01005064.1:767761-787234 GCA_013400235.1 Oriolus oriolus | reverse complement strand
GGTCTGTGTTTCAATTGCTGACATCTGTTTATTAACAAGCAAAACCGGTGAAATAGGTTGAACTGCATTCACTCAGGTAAGCCCCAGGGCAAATTGAATTTTTAAAGCCCCTGGATCTTTGCTGAATTAATTTCAAATGAAAAACAAAGGAAGTGGTTGTGTAGGACAGGCATTAAGCTAGGGGTGCTCAAACTGGATGTCAAAAGCTCATGCTCCACTCTTGAGCTTCCCAGTTCTATGAGGTTTTGCATCTTTAAGAGTGTCTAAAAAGGTGTACCAGGACCAGTCACATTAAAATCACATCCTGAATGCTCCTTGCTGTTACTGCAAGCAGTCTTAAGCTTATTTGCTTTTAAATGTTGCCTTTCAAGTTTTTAAAGGCCAACTCACTGCTGCCTACTTTATGTGATGCTTCACATATTCTATTCTCCTGTTTGCAGTCATTTAAAATGTTAGGCACATACCTACTAACCATGTCTTCCAAAATAAATAGAAAACACTTTTAATAAAGCAGTATTAATAAGGGGAAGAAAAGAGTTGGGCAAGAAAACTTCAGACATGGAATACAAAAGAACTGGGCATATGCTTCTTTCTATTTATAGTCAAAGCATAGAAAACCAAACATAGTTTGCAACATTTAGAAGGACTGGGCTCTGTTCATGATCTAGCTGATCTCAGAAGTCACTGTTTGCACTTTGTATTATACATAAAGACACAATTTAAGATATATTTGATTGTGGCCTGTTGCTAATACATTTTTATGACTTATACAATACAAACCAAGATGTTATTGATACACATTCAAAGGATCAAAAAATTACACTTACTGTAAGAGGATGAGATTTTTCATCAAAAATATCCAATGATCTGTCAGAATCTCTATAAAACAAAAATCTCTGGTTTAGCAAAAAGAGTTAATTGGTAATGCTATGCTCTACTAAAAATCACTGCTCATTAAAGAGGATCAAGGGACATATTTTATAGTTCAGCTTTTCCTAGAATATGGTATGGAGCTACCTCATATTTTTGCAAAGCATTTAATGATGAGTCTTTCCAATTAAATATTTAAGGTGCTAAACAATGAATAGCTTTCCATGTTCTTGTATTATGTTTACTACAGTTCTCCCTCAAAATGAAACCAGGTGAAACTCATTAATAGCATTTACTTCAAAAAGTCAGCTGTAATTCAGAAGCATATGCTGGAGCTAACTGTAATGGCAGAAGTGATTTGTACATGGACAGAGTGTTCCTTCACCCATCAAAACTAATCCGTACCTCTGTATTCAGGAAAAGCTGAACAAAGTCCAAAGGTTGATTTGTGGTGAGTTAAGTGTGCTTTCCTCACTCCCTGTTTTGGAGTTTTATGTGCCATTGGATCAGTGCATTACTGACCCTTCCACAGCTGCTCAAGCAGGGGTACAAAGAGGAAGCAGATACAGCATAAAGTGCCAGATTTTTCACCTCCTTTAAGTTTCACCAGCTGTCACTGACATGACCAAGACCATATCTGACTCTGTGATCTAAGAGGTTTTTTCCAGTCTTAGTAATTCTATGATTTTATATCCCTGGCTCAACAAGAAAGTCATTATATTTCAGCAAAGAAAGAGTTCACTCACCTGTTCTTTATATGGTAGAATATTGCTAATGTTACACTAAAAAACAGAAAAGAAAAAAAAGATTTAACAAAGCATGTTCCATGCAACTATTCCACTGCAAAAGCTGTCATTCAGCTCAAAATGTTACAAATTCATTTTGCAGTGACCTCCTCTCACATCCCTAGGTACTACACGTCTCATTTCTGATGGTTAACTGTCTGGACAGAAATTGGCCAAATGAAATCTGCCAGCCAATCTCCTGAAGGATTCATTGTACAGATATTTGTGCAACGAAGTGTTACGCGACATTTTCAACATATACTTTCATTTCCTGATTAGGTGATATTTAGTGAAAATGTGAACTATTCCCAACTAAAATGTAAGTTCTACTTGGTGTTACATACACCATTGCAGAGATTCTGCAGATGTTTTAACCCTGAGTGGCTGTCTAATTTAGGACCTGTCTAAAAAAGAGAATAATACAGATGGTATTATGGCAGCATAATCCAAGAAGTGGACAAGAACAGATTTCAGTCTCTGCTAAGTGAGGCAATAGGTTTCATATATTAACACTTGTCTACTGTGGCCAAATTTCAGATTCTTTACTCGTGGTGATAACAGGAACTCTGCCATCACAGGAACCTATCACAAGAAAGTTCTGATCTGCTGTCAGCTGTACAGCACTGCAAAATGGCACAAGCATCATTTTTTATGTTTTTGTTTCTCTAGTAAAGGAGAAGTGACATGCTACGCACCTTTGTCTGAAACCAAATTTTAAAGCAACAAATCAACTTAGACATTTCCAAACTCTACTACACTATTAAATCAGTAAAGCCTTCTAGGACTCAATCTACTCAGCCTTCCTTTCCCCTCAAGCACCATAAAACTCTCTTTTCAGTTCTCAGCTGGTATCATCTAAGTGCAAATAACTGACTTTCTGGTACTCAGAAAAATAGGTCCAGCAGCCATTTACACTGGAGAACAGAATTATCACCTACCTAAAATAACAAGTATGTGAAGAAAAAGCAGAAAGGCCAGAACTAAACCTCAAGTCAGCAACATGCTGCTTTTCCACAACTAGAGGGCAGACTAACACCACTGGCAAGTACCAAACACAGTCCTGCAACTTTTCCTGCAACTCTGTACAAAATCCATTGTGAGTTTTCCCAGGTTAAGAATTTCTTGATTTGGCTTCCCGTGTGAACTAAACTCCCAGATATTTGTGCAACTTTCAAACCCAAAATGCTACCCTAACATGCAGGGGTAGCACACTTCTGCACTGCCTCAAGCGCGCGATGAGAACAACTTTGAAATAGGACAGTACAGGAGCTCTGTGACTGAAACAAGAGCTCCCTCCAGCAGTCAATCACCCAGACCTCCACACCGCTTCCATGACCAAGCTGCAGAAGCAGTGCTGTGCTTCTCTCACTCAAGAGTGCAGTTGGCTTTGGAACAGACGAGACCCCCAGAAAATGCCAAATGACCCTTACAGTGCCACTCAATGCCCGGTTGACGACAAGGGTCCTTACCACTTTATTGTGCTTCTAAGGTTAGGCTGACTGACGGTGCTGTCATCTATAAATATTGTTGAGCATGAGCTGTATTTTTTCGTAAGCTGCCCAGGAGAAACCTTGGGGGACAAAAAAAAAAAAAAAGAAAAGAAGAAAAGAACTGAAATACATTCAAGAAGAGGGATTCTGTAAGCCTCTGTTTCGCACACTGAATACTGGCTTTACACCTCAAGTGGTTCCTGCACAGGAGGTCTCTGTGAGTGGTTGCTGCTGCAATGTCACATTTACAAATCATCCCTTGTAATACACAACATGATTATAGATAATTTACAGCATAAATAGCTGAGCTAAAGCAGCAAGTCCTCTGATTTTCTCAGTTCTCTCCCATTCCATTCTTGTCAGTTTCTCTCAGTCTTCCCCCTCTGTGATGTACTCTATTAGATTTCCCTGTGACTCCATAATCAGCATCTCCCTTCTTTTACATCCTATACCTTTACACTTGCTGGTTATCCAGTACTGCTCCCTGTGAAGACAGTTTTGCATTTGGGGTTTTGTCATGTTAAAGTTTCAAAAAAAAGAAACCTTTTCCTGACATGGCTCCCTTCACACATCTCCTGTTTAGCATCTGGAATCTGGGTACTGCTATTACCCTTACTTTTACAATTGTTATTTAGAGCTACCAATATGCTCCATCATCCATCCCTATCCTGTAGATTTTGTACTGTTAAGAAATCTTCCAAAATAACCCTATCCAGGCTTCCCTGAACATTTTAGAGAATACCCTGCACTAGAGATAGGACATCATAACTGAGGGAGGAATTTTAATCAAACAAGTCAAGTTTCATTAGTTTTCACCAGAATTGTTTTAAATGCCATGTCTAAAACTTGAAAGTCTTACATATGAAAATGTTGGCACCCTTCACAACTCAATAGCTGCCTGGGAATATCTCCCATTCCAGCTGAAGTTTGCCAGCAAAAACAATCCAATCACACTTCACCTTGGTACTGGCAGACCAAAGCTGGAATTGTAACAAAAAAGGAGAAGAGAAAAAAGGTAAAAGAATCACCCCCACTCCTTAAATAATCAGGATAAATAAAAGAGACTTGAAATACCATTATCTCACCAGTATTTTATCAGTAGACTTCTGCTTTATGTTACTAACTTCCATTCTTACCTTTACTAGTCAATTATTTTTCATCCACTTATTAATGACATTGCATCTTTTTTGTTTTGGCTTTTTTTCGTTAAGTGGAGTGGCCAAACCGACTAATATTTGTGGAAGAAGCTCAGAGCATATTTTCACATCTTAAAACAAATGGATTATCACTTGTTTACTATACTGATGATACTTGTTCATTATTCTCCTTTCATACTGGATACACTTCTTAAAATAAGTCCTATAGCAGTACTCAATCAGCAAGTCATTCAGGACTTGCCATCTCAGCTGAGAAATTAATGCAGTTTTATTTCTGTTTTAAAAAAATACAGACTGGTTGGCTTATATTTTCTTCTTTACTGTTCTGAAACGCTTAAGACTGACACAGCAAAAAAAATTCATTCTCATTCTTTTGACATCAGCCATTCTATGCTTTGTGATATTGTGCCTGATTATTTTTTAGACAGGCAAAGATAACTCAGTTTTACCTTTCTAAGGAGGATTTGGAACATGTGTAAGATTATATACCTAGAACTACTACAATTGTTTCCTTTAATTTGTCTTTGGCCCAATATCCTAATATTATTTATACAGAATCCAGTTTACTTACATGATTTATATGGTTACTCTTCCTCTTCTCTCGCACTAGAAAGAGGGAGAAAGAACGTGAACCGAACAGTTTCCCAATTTACATTCAATAAAGTCATTCTATTAACCTAGTTTTCTAAAGTACATGAGTATGAAAAGTTTCAGATTTTACTTTAGGTGTCTGCAAAAGTAGTTTGAGGAAAAACACCAAGTTTTATCCGGCTAATAAACTACACACTACTTCTGTCTACCCACATGTACATTTAGGAACAACTACTTCCCATCACACTACGGGGAAAAATGTCTCAGCTTTGAAAAGATGCTGAGTATCATGAAAAACAGGATGATTTCAGATAGTTCAAACAGACAGTGTCCAACATCCAACAGCAAAGACAAGCAAAACCAGCACACCCCGAGCCTGCCAAAGGCACACAAGGAAGAAGTGAGGTGCCCAGCATTATTTACATGTTCTCTCTCCTCCTATTAGACAGCAGAAGGTAAAAGGGTATTTCACTATACAGAAGATGTTGGCACAAGCTGTGCACCTATTTATCATATAACTGCAACCATGTCACTTGATCAATTTAAACTGTGTTGGTCTTTCTGAAGAGACTGCAAGGTTAAACTTCCAGCTGTGACAGCAGTAATACAGCAGTGTGTCAGGGACAGCTGAGAGCTGCACACATGCACAAAGTATGCAAATGTGACCAGCATGGACAGGCGCCTCTCCAAAGTTGTAACCTCAGATCATTACCACCCTTTAGCAGGACACACTCTCTTACATACTTCCTCTTTAGAAAAACTGACAATTGGAAAAGAGTAGCCACATTTTTTTAGTCTTTTTGCATAAATCAAAATTCATAATCCTGATAACATCTCACTGAGAGAGAACTTACGGATATTAATTCTACTAATTCTATGGAAGGTCAACTAAAGAAGAAGGAAAATTAGAAAATAAATTATTCTGCCTGACTTCTCCATAAAAATCAATTAATTAAATACAAACTTCAGAGAATAGTTTAATAGTTACTACCTCACCTAGCAGAGCCTTTTTTTACATGAACACTAGTCTACACAATTCAATGCATTTCATTTGAAGAAAACCAAACCACGTTTGAAAGCAATACTATCCCCAACAAGTCTGTTCATGTAGTTTGAACATTATCTGCAGCAAGGCTGAAGGCTGCACAGTGACAGTGCTCAAGAACTCCGTCAGCTTGTGAGCTGCACCTTCAGCACTGCTCATCTGAGAGGTGTCTGAAACGAGCAAGTCAGACCCTCTGGGTGTTTGAAGACTGACCTTAGAGGCCCCCAGAAAAAGAAGTCTTTATATTTCCTTGGTATCATCCCTTCTGGAGAACCAGGCTAGTGCTTGTTCCCACTGCTCACAGATTATCTGAGCACTGCACAGTTGATACGACTGACAATTTTACCACTTGCCACAAGACAGAATAGCAGGACAGCAACTGACAGACCTGTCAAAATAATTCCTTTCTGTGGCAAAGCTGTGCCAAGTTAAAAGACACACTGCAGCTATCAACACATCCAACCTCAAGTGCATCACTTTCTTAGCAAAACAGTGCTTCAAACAAGAACCAAAGAAGAAGAAACAGAAGCATTTTAAAAAGACTATCTTAAACTTTTCTTTAGTTGCAACTTTAAAATGTCCTGCTGTCAGAATTTGCTTTTATTTATGCAATATAGAAATGCCCCCACTTTTGAACAGCATTTTGGAATGCACAAGCTATAGCAATTCTTTCAAGATTGAGTTATTAAGTAAATACAGCATCTGCAAAGAAATTGAAAATCCCAATGCATCTGTATAATTACAACCAGGACTAGAGAATACTTATCCTCTGAAACTATTCAAACAGTTTAAAACAACATATTCGAAAGCAATGAATATAGACTAATGGCTTAGGCTTATTTTATTACAGAAAACTTAATTTTTTTTAACTACAATTTTTTTACTTTAAAACAATTTTTAAAACAGTCCTTGGTCATAAAAAAACCCACCATTCCTTGAAACTTGAATTACACTAATGAACAGAGCCTTGGTCCTTCAGACTACTAGGATCTGCACTCTGAAATCTGGTACTTAAGCATTTTGAAGAACAAGTGATTTTAAGTGTTAAGTAAAATGGTCTACAAACACATTCCTGTGTAAATACATAAATTACTAATCCCTATGCTTTGAAAGAATTGAAGCACTGTGTTCTTGAACTGTTACTTTGGGTTATTTTTCCAATTTTTTTCCTGTTTTTTGTTAAATTGGAAAAAATCTTAGCTTACCATCTGTTTGTGACTTGCTCAGGAAAATTGTGCTTGCTCTGGGATGATCAGATGGATTAGATTCCAAGGCTAAATCTGAAACAGAAAGGACAAAAAAAAGAAGGTACCTTTAACAAAAGATGATAACTGCAGCAATTCCCACCCAGCCTTAAAGTGCTCAAGCACAGTGATGAAACAAGATCCAACCCACACAGAATAGGCTGTCTCTCTGAAACAAAACCTTACTTTTGCCAAGATGAATACAAATTTTACATTTTTCCCTCTGAAAAAAAAATCTGGACAGGGAGATCTCAAAAAACAACATTCATCTTCAGAAGTCAATCTGTGCCCCTGCATGTTAGGGTAGGTGGATGTGAGGCATGTCCTCAGTAGTGGGCAGAAAGCTAAAACTTTATATATATATAAAATATTATATATTTTTTTTAAGAGAATAATTTAAAAAAACATACCAAAACAACAAAAAATTATCAGTGCTGATCTTTCCCTCTGTGGTCTTTCCCTCTATGCTTTATGTACCAAATACAGCAGGAAACAATCTCTGTGGTCTTACAAAAGAACCTAATAAGTAACGTTTACAGTGCTGATAAATATCAAAACATGAAGCTTACACTATTTGGTTCTTTTGGAATTTCAAGTAAAACCATGTAAAGCTAAAATAGAGTTACTGAAGAACAAAATGACTGCTTTAATCCTTTGCCACAACAGAGCAGTGATGGCATGAGAAGAGGATATATTACTCCCTTAGATTAAGATGGAAGTGATCACAAAAGTTGGCTGATGAAACTGTGACCACCACGATGAAATTCTGAGCTGCCTTAGCTTTGACAGAAGAAACAGCTGTTCCCAGGAAGTCATGCTACAGAGTGACTTATGTGAACACATGAACAGAATAATATACGCCCATGATCCCCTAAGTCCTTGAAAGAGCAATTTTGCATCCATTTACAGTTGTCATTCTTATGCCATGCCAGCCATACAAGCACACACACTCGTGCATGAGCACTTGCACTTTTAAGTGTTTAAGGTGGGACACCAACACAGCTGCCACACCCCTAAAAAGCAAAGCCATTTAAGAATCACCTTTTAATTTAAAAAAACCCCATAATCTTTTATGCACCCAACCAACAGAACTCTACCAAACCACAAACTGCCTGGGTGCTGGAAGCCTTACCTGTGTGAATGTTTGTGCTACTGCACCAACCCCACAGGACAGCGACAGCCCCCGTGCACCAGCAAGGGAATTTAACTGAAAAAGTACACATGTCCCCAAAACTTCTCATTCCAGATTCCCACTAGTGCACAACACTGGTAACCAGACCTCTGTGTTTTCCAGGTGCTGGGCTTTACAACATCACTTATCTTAGTCCAACAGCATTGCTCTGGCACTGGTCCTGGATGTGGACCACTGTAATTTCAAATCTCTACTGTAGCCAACATCTGTTTAGGGACACCAAGCCTGTTCAAAAGGGAATTTCCCCCTCCTCTCAAAAAAGACCAGAGTCAGCCATGAAAGCAGACCATCTTGTGAAGATTTAAAAAGCTAATTTACAAACTTGGTATTTCAATTGTTGCCTTACTGTGCTCATTCACAGCACACACTGAACAGATACCCGAATTTAATCATGCAGTTAAAATATAAGAAGTCCTGGCTTAGAAGCCCAAGAATGGAATCTGCCTCACAGCTCATACCTCAAGTACTACTGATATACAGCTGATTCTCTGAGAAAAAAATAAAAATTCAGCACGCAACAGCATGCCACACTGCCACATTTTAAGTACCACTTTAAACATCTTAACAAAATAGTATATAACTTGTTTAAAAATTGTCCACAAGTTTGACAAGTTTCTAACACTGATTTAACAAAATCACATTTAAGAGACACTATACAGCTTCTAATGTTAGCGCTGCATTAACAAACCAACAAACAAACCCAACACAAACAGTGATTCAGAAATGGAAGTATTTTGCCAGCCTACCAAATAACTGAAGTACCATCAACAGGCAAAACAAGACTGCAATATGCAGACTTAAAATACAGATTATTATCAGCAAGTTATGATGCAAACAGAGCAAACAACTCAGAACTTATTTATTTCCAGTTCAGCAGCAACTTTTAGAATAACTGGGTAAGTCAAGTTAGAACAGACCTCAGAGGTCTCTAGTTCAACCTCTTGCTGAAAACTGAATCAGCTTTTGGTAGAACATGAGGCTGCTCAAGACATTACCGAGCTGAGCCTTGAAAACTTCCAGTGAGGGTCCACAGAGCCAAGATCACCTTTCCCATTAGGGGCAACTAAGGCCTACAGGGCTATGAGACTCACTGTGGAATGGTAGGGAAGAGCCTGTAGGACTGTACAAGACTTGTGCCATATTTAGTGGAAGACAGCAAGGAAAACTGGAGAGGAACAAGCACAGGAAAACTGAAGGAAAAGGGCTACTGAAGTCGGTAACTCTTAACACAGGACTCCATGTTTCTCCTTGCTCAATTTCATAGGGTTGGTGTTGGCCCAATCCTGTCCAGGTTCCTTTGAATAAGCAGCCTCCAGCACACTGACTGCTGGCTGTCATCTGCAATTTTGGCATCCTCCATTGCCTCCTCCAGGTCACTGATAAATGTTAAACAGGACAGATGCTTTTTTTCCCAGGGAAGAGACAGTACAGGACAACACCCATCTTCCCTCACCTCATTAAAAAATACACTACTGTCTTGACTTCCCTATGGTTTTGATTTATTTTGAAACCATATGACTTGTTAATGCTCACTTCTTATACTGTTTCTGCCTCTTCCTGTGCTCTGCCAGTCCCTGTATCCATGCCTCTGACATGTTAGAAATCAGGTCTAGGACTAAAAGCACAAGAATGAATATAACCAGCTTTCATCCCAGCAAGAAGTGTCAGCAATGTCTTCTTGTTATTCCAGGCAAGAAGATGCCACAGCACTGCAGCATGCACTGGGTGACACAAAATTCACAAGGACACACAAGTCAACCCCTGAACCAAGCAGACCCACACATTTCAGGAGAGGAACAGGCCTGAAAGGATAATAGACTTTACTGGCTCCAGTTCCATGGTGGCTCTGCCAGACACAAGGAGCTTTCTGCTGGACAAAGTCTGGTGTATCAGCACCCACTGCACATTAAATCCACAACACAGATTATACAACCAGAGTTAAGGTACTAATGAAGTCCAAGACATATCACACAGCTCTTGGTACAAAACCCCACCAGAAATTATCAGGACCAACTGTAGCTGGGTTTGTTATTCCGGGATAACGTGGCATGAGCAGACAGAGTGCACCTGCTTTGGTCTAGCAAGAGACTGTGAAGAAAGATGCATTTGACAGACCACCTCCCTGTAGCTTTCCCCTTATAAGCAGCCAGAGAATTTTAACCATCCCACCTGTGCCATTTTCCCTGGACAATGCTTTTTTCTAAGCAATGGAAAAATTAGTCATGTGATTTGCTCGTCCTAAACTGCCAGTGTTGCTCATGAAATACCAAAAAGCAACAGCAATACAGCTGATCAAGGAAACATAAGGCAAAAGGCAGATAAGGACATGAGCAGAGGTAAAATGTTACGGGAAACAGCAAAAGAAAAGGCAGCGGAAGAGATAAATCTGCAAACAATTTGACTCACAACCAAGCATAACTCCTAATACTTCATCCTGGTAGCACTTATGGGTCCGAAGCCAAGATACCAGCCCTGAAAGTAAGGGTAAGTCTTGAGTAGGAGCATCAGAAGTTGTACGACAGAAAACTCAAGCTTCACAGAAAGCTAACAGAAAAAGAAAGCATGGATAAACAGGAATAATAGGAATTAAAGCATGCAGAAACAAGAATGAAAGCAGAGGAACAACAGGATGATATAAAAAGCAAGGAAACAGCTCCAGAACATTTTTGTTCTCGAGGCTATTAACTCAATAGAAATCAAACCACTTTCTATCAGACCCTCATACTTAGTGATAAAGAGGTGAGAAAGGAAAATTCCCACCTGAAATTAAGTCTATGAGAGCAGCACAATAATGCTGCTACACAAGGACCCTTCCCCTGTCTCTGAGAGCAGTGCATTAAAAACAACCTTCCCCCTTTATTTCTCTGCATCCCTCAGAGCCGTTTACTCGTGTACTACCAAGATCAACCCTGCCTCCAAGTGGCATGGAGAGAAGCCTGAACTTGCTTCCGTCTGCCACCGTTTCCCCTTTGAGGAATCCCTTGCAGCTCACTTGCCTTTCAGACAATCTCAGCCACCTCTGCTGCCGCTGTGCACGCACAGTCCCCCACAGGGCAGATCACATCAATTTTAAAAGCAATCCTCTGCCCTAGCTCAAGATCTTACATCCTTTCCACAACATAAAGTCCACACAAAGACTTTACTTTTACCCATGCCACGTAACAACGGGTGTAGGTTTTAGGAATTTATAATGCTAGCTACTTATCTATGGTTTACACACCTCCACGGGTGACTTCTAATTATTACAAACACATTTTACACACTGCATTGTGCTACGTGTATTATCCCATGAATAAAGCTGACAGTCAAAGATGTCACTAAGTAGCAGCTCTTTGATAATTTCAGAACAATAAACTACTGCATTTCCTTTAACAGTTTTAGCCCCATCCTTTGCTTTACTAGACAGCAGTAACATTTTGATACAGCACATATTTAAAGCATTACATGATACAATAATCTCTTTGCTGTAAATTGAGTGAGTTTTTTCACTTGCTTAATAACTTACCAGCTGTGACTAATGCTTGCATTTCCCATATATTTCACTAGCTTATGCTGTGGAGATGCAACTCACTTAACACTCCCAATGAAAACGTAAAAATTATAACAAATTAGACGAGCAAATCTGCCAATCCATTTCAGAAAGTCTGTTACTCCTAAAGATAACTTCATATAAAATTATTTCTACTTCAAACTATGTTATTCTAATTCTTTTCCCAAAACCTTTTAGGAAAGTTACAACTCTGGTTTCTAAATTTAACCTGCTTTGTTTATATGTCCCAGCCACACCAAATGCACCAGAGAGCCCAGCACGCATAGGCTGCTTTCCATTTGCAATTCTCATTGTTAAAAGATTGTTAGAAGATTATTTCTAAATGTTGTCAATTTACACAATACACACAGAAGGATATTTTAAAGCGATTTAAAAGCTGTCAGTTGATCTTTATGGCACTACTACAAAACCAGTAATATCACTGCCAATACCCAGCGCATATCTAAGTGCACACTGATGTTTTGGAAGGATACAGAAATTACTTCAATATATAACAAGCTCTCTTAATTAGAAAGGAATTATTTGCTCTTTTACACCACACTCCAGAGTTGGGCTGGAGAAGCTGACACAGCAGACGTTTCAAATTTGCTACTAAAATCAGAAGAATTTAGAAAGCAAAAGTGGTGCAGAATATATATTAAATACAGGAGAGTACCTAGGGTTTAAGTAATTTATTAATTTCTGTGGCTTAAAAAAAAAAATCAATACAGTATTAATATGTGTTCTTTCATTTCTTAAAGTGCAGGAGGATCCACACCACTCTCTGCAGCCTCCTCAGGACATCCCAACATGATCCTACTGCATCCTGTTCACAGCCCCTGCTGGGGAAACAGGGCCGAGGAGATCTGTTCCACACAACAAAACACCCACCCTTTCTGGGACCAAACGGAGCCCAGGAGGCTTCCACACATTTCCTGATGTACCTGACAGGGTTATAAGCACTTCTACAGATTTTAGCCAAGGCAGAGTGTCAGGAGTGTCCCAAATTCCACAGCAAAAGCAGGACAAGTTAAAACAGCAGTAAACAAGATGCCCCTAGGATTTTAGCTTTGAACTAGAAGGAAAACAGTAGCTCACAAGCTAGATCTTAGAAGTAACTAACATTTTGTTAGGGATGTGTTCTTGTACTGCATATCATGTAGGACCATTTAGAGGACAAGGAGAAAGAATTAGTTCTATGCTGTCACTTGTTATTCCCCACGCCGACCTTCACATATAACACAATTCATTTATCACCACAGGCTAAAGCCAAAGTCCACAGCCCTAATTTTCGAACTGATAAGCCAAAACAAAAACTTCCAACTGTACACATTAAAGAGCAACCAAATTTTAGAATCTTAGATCCATGCTGGCAACAGCAAGCGTAAGGAAAGCCTTCCTGTAACAATTCCTCACATGTTCTCTGCCTTACTCACAAGCCGTGGTTCAGAAAGCAGAACAGGTGAGTATCAGAAATTCCAGTCTCAGGTAGTGTCTGCAAGCGCAAAGCAAGACACACTGCAGTGTTTGCTGGTGTCACATGATGGCACATGGTATGTTTTTCACCTCTTCCAATTGCTCACATTTGCAAACTTCAAATGAAGTCTGGACCTTACCTGCAGTTTGTTCTGTAAAAGCAAAAGAACTATCCACATAACAAAGCATGTCCAAGGGCTTTACAGAAAAGCATTTTTTTAGTCTTTGAAAGATACTAGCATTCAGCAGTTTATTATCTGAGCCTGACTGACACATTTCATAACAAGCCAGTGTTAGTTTTCACACTGGAAAAAAAATCAACAATGTTTGATTACTGCAATAATTCAAGACCCTCTCAGAACTCCAAACAGAAGCAAAGCTGTGCTATACACACACAGCTCATCAAACACTGTAGAATGCTACCTGGCTGACAGGGGGATTTTTGTGTAAGCTGTTAAGGTAATCCTGATATTTACATCACCTGCAGGGAGGATCTTCAGTTTTATTCATCTGGCTTTACTACAAATTTAAATAAATAGCACCAAGTTTTTTTAAGTCAGTACCACCCTCACTTATCTACTGAAATCAAAACATTCAGGATTTTCTTCTGAAAACATTATTTTTCTAGTGAGTGAAATGAAAGTGCACATTCAAACTCTAGCTGTAATGAAAAAAGAAAAAACCAGGTTTAAAAATCTCAACGTAAGCTTGCTGGCAAGGATCTACAGATGCAAGGTCTGGGTTCTTAATGTTTGGTAGAATTTCCCTCCTGACTCCCATAGTAACTTCTTTCTCCCTGTATGTGGAAGAAACGCTGTTAGAAATGTTAATTTAACATGCAATATGAATCTGGGAGGAGTAGGGTTTTGTGTTTTGTTGGCTGTGCAAGAGTTCATTCCCCTGTTAGTCAGCTGCTTGGTATGACCTCACCACAATGATCACACTTGAGAGAACACATACTTCTAGCCACAGAACTTCTGTTGTTCTACAACATCTACCCTGCAGGTAGGAGGGAAAACAGCAAATCTCCTGAAGAAAGCCAGCAGAGGAAAAGGATGCTAGAGGTAAGTCACACGGAACCAGTTTTAAAAAAAAAGTAAAGATGAAAATGTGTTCAGTTTCCTTAGTTCTGTAAGTTTCATCAAACCCCTCTGATTCTATATTTCCTTTCAATACCTGTTATGTTGAAAGCCTGAAGAAACACAACAGAAACACAAATCAGTCTCCCTCCACGTGAGCTTCATGTGCGTATTTTCCATATCAACTACTCTTAAAAACTGAAGATGTACTTGCTTGCTGCATGTCTCCAAGACTTATTGAAGAGAGAAAAGGATAGAGGATTCTTTAGTTGCCAGCAGCACCCAAGGATAAGAACAGAAATACAAATACTATACTGCGGCAATGAATTATTTTATTTCCAATTCCCAAATCTGTACATCAGTTTCATCACTGTTTCTGGATTCAGTCATTTCCACTACAGATACTTCACAGATTGTTTCTAGAGACCATGACATCAGGCTTCTTAAGACAACAACATGGAAGGTGTTTCAGGCTTACAGAAAGTCCAACACTTCACTTTTCAAGATCACAGGCTATCTGCAACTGCTACAAACAAATACCTTTGTAATGAATGTCTCGTCAGTTTTTGGAAAGGGTTATTGACAGTTATGGGGAGCCAAAGGTGAGCCTAAGTTAGGTGAAAAACTCAGTGACTACAAGGAAGAAAGGAGAGGGAACACTGGAAAAGGCACTGGAGCACCATTTGCTTTTTAGCTCTGGCTTCATGTTTGTCTAAATAGACAACGGTATTTGTCAACCTATGCAGCTACAGATCTTCAAATAGAGAAGCAGAAAAACCAACACAAGATGGTTAAGCCTTTCCTGTGATGAAAACTGCTGGCATCAAAAAGCTGATTCCTTGCACCAAAGTGTTTTAACTTAACTAACATTTTAACTAGGATTTTAAAAAAACCCCAACAACAAAAAAAACCCGAACTAAAAAAAAAACCAGGAAAAAACCTCCACCCACATGCCTGAAATAAACTGAAATTATGTAAGAGAAACAAATGAACAGTATTTAGATCTTCTGCAAGAAGGTTTATAGAGAAGCTGTTAGTGAAACCAGATCACAGACAATCAATATATCCAAATTTCTGTATCATCTTCAACACTGTTTAATAACTGCAGCATGCAGGCAACCTGAAGCTTTCAAGAGTTACTCTAGGCACTAGGCCTGAGCCTGTTCAAGTAAACCTCACTTACTTCATCCCTATAAACTCTCCTCTTCAAAGTCCCCTTCCATTTGCCTTCCCATCTAACCTCTTTTTGATGACTACATCCCACTCAGCTCCTCTCCTGATTCCATTTGCTGTTCCCTCTCATCCCTGACTGTCTTCTCCCTTGTCATTCTCCACACCCAGTTATTCAGGTGAGGGTACCAGGTCACTTTGTCCCACCACTTCAGCAGGGCAGCACTCTTCTCCTTGGTTCAAGGGAATCAAGCAAACCTCTGCTCAAACTCAGCTAACAGCAGCAGTGGAGGGAGATGTTTTCAAGTACAAGTGAGAAACAGCTGCCAAGCAAGGTCTCGTTCTAGTTTTATCCATGGATCAAAGAATTTTTGAAGAAGTAGATCTATGTTTAAACACAGGGATCTAGCAAGAAAGTGTCAGCCGTAAGAGGTTCTCCCCTAAATAACCAGGAAAAAAATCACAGAAAAAAAAAAAAAAGAAAGGAAGCCCAAAATAAAGATTAGCAGACACTCATTTGAGGGGGGAAAACCCAAACAACCTACCAAACCCAAACCCCAGTAATCACCACAGCCCAAATGGCACACTAAGATCAAAGAACTACCATTACTAAAACTAGATAGGAAAGCCTTTTTGGTCAATTCAAACTGTGTTGAACTGTTGATTTAAGGAACACTTAATGCTCAGCTGAAAAGTCAACTAGCTGCTTTAGATTCATGGCAGCCTTTGATACTTAATATTAGCAGTAGGCATGAACCTATTTGGAAGAAACTACTGTTTTCAAAGTTATGTTTATGCCTGTTTACTTAGCCCAGCTTGGCTTAGCATATCAAACCACAAATACAGGCTTATTTTTCATTTGGAGAAAGCATTCACCAAACAGGTCATGGGCTCAGGATCTTGAGAGTCATAAAATACAAAGACATCCTCCAAATTCTCTTAGTAGAGGATCTGACAAACCTTTCCTGTTTGAATTAACCTTTGTTGAAACATTAAACTTTCAGTTTTACTGTGTGTTTTACCGCCATTCCACCTACCACCCCTTTTTTGTCATACATAAATACCACATCATAATCTGCCCGTTTTAAGAAAGTGAGATTTTTCTTGTTTCATTCTGATCCGATGCAGACAATCTAAGCAGTGCTGACTGGAAAGTAGTGCCTGTTAAGAAGAGTGCTGGAGAAGCTACAAAATAATCCTTACTTAGGAGCACAGACCTGCGAGGAACACATTCCACTTGCTACGAAAGAGCAACACGAAATTATGAAACAACACAAAACAAAAAGTCCAAAGCTCAGTTGGTAACTTCTGCATTCCTGATACAACCAAAACATTCAATTTTAGCAAAACAAGTGAAAAGTACTTAAGACAGACTTAGGAACAACAAACAACGTGGAGATAGAAATTTAAGGAATGAAGCATCTCCATCACATTCGGATGCTAGCTTTCTGATATATTTAGCTGCTTTCTTAGAAACTCCTGGAACTGAGCAGCATGGAACAAAAATAGCCAAAATGATCTTGGACTTTTTTCCTTGCAACTTTCTCTTTTCTCCCTGCCAAAGGATTCAAGAAGAGGGCAGTCAGTAGTTCTCAGCCTTCCATTATAGACTAAGTTTGCATCTCAGCTAGCCTATGATATTATACACTAATCAATTACAGAAGTACATTTTATCCCCTAAGTGAAACTAAGGCTTTGTAGTAGTCAACAGCACAGAAAGATGCAGGCTGTTTGCATGGTTTGGGTATGCTGACAGCTTTTACATCTGAGAGTTTAAGAGGAATAAGCATAGCTATCTGTTCTATTCCAGATTTATTACTTCATAGAAGGTATTAAATTAAACAGATAGCTGTCTCCAAACTTCTTCATAAAGCCTGTTTCATAACACTGGATTTCAGGCTTCACAAATAGTGCTTTACATTTTGAAGTTAATTGCTTCAATTCTATCCCGTTAGTGCTTTGTAACATTCAAAAATCAACACAAGAAGTTTTACTTTTAATTTTGAATATCCAGAATTTTATTTTAATAAACGTATCAAACTTTGATACTTTCTGCACCCCTAAAGAGTTGTATCAATCAGAAAACTTCAAACAGCGTCTATCACTTGCAGCAGATCTACTTCGAAGGGCAATAGTGAACCACATACCACTGTAAAAGTGATCTTTAAAATCATCTTAAACATGTACTACTTATGCAGTTCTAATTTTAGGATTATCTCCTATCTCAAGACTAAAGTTTCCATAGACACAAAAGTAAAATCTGTGATAGACAGCTATTATCTTATTCTTGGACTATACACTCATATTCAGGCTTGCAAATTCAAAAAAATTAAATATTTCTCTACTTCAAGGCCAGTCCTGTAACATGGACGAATTCACAATTAAATCTGTGACTTAGCACTGCTGACATGATCACATACTAAAGATTCAAACAAATACAACCCTTATTCCTGAGGAGATTTGTTCAGCTTAGGCATTTTTGCTTGGCTTATTAGAATCTTTAGAGAGTTTAGCTCCTGCTCCCGTAATGAGTTAAGAGAATTCTGTAATATCTTCCTGCAAAAATAAAGGTTTATTTCTCCTAGGCAGCAAACATAATTTCTACTACTGCACAGCTGTCTCAGAGGAGATCCAAGGGGCTGACTGTTCCATCTCATTTCTGGAACAGCTGCACCATATGGTGGTGTGCAGAACCCTGCAAGTTTAGTAATGCCATTTCTGAAGGTCTCCTCACACTCTTCTGCAGCCAGTCTGATAGCAAAAAATTTTTTCTTAAGTTCAAGAAGAGCATGGATTATGGTGATTATTGTTATTGTATGCACTGCACATTAAAGATGTCAGGCAGCCTATCTCTTTCCTAGTGAATATATTTCACATAGGTGTGGTAACAACTGCGAAGAGGAATAGCAAGATGTTCGTTAATTAAACTAAGTTTTGAATATCACGAGGTGTTACAGACTGCGCCGTGCGGCTCCAGCAGCACCACGTGAGCGCCCGGCCAGACAGGAGCACCCCTAACCTGTTACATGTCTCGGGAATTCCCGCAGCACAGCCCTGCAGCTCTCCGGCTGAGGAGGAGATGCCTTAGAGAGCGAGTCTGTGAGGTACCAGTGCTCCGGGTGTAACTGCAAGGAATCTGAGCGGCACACACGTACTTTCCCATGAGTCCAAGGAAAGCAAATTGGGAACACCGAGAGCTACGCGACAAGGAACGCCGGTGTAATGAGTCCACAGTTATAACCCTGCACAGCCAGCGTATAAATTATCCACGTCCAGCCACGCTGATGTCATATGCACACAATCATTGTAATTCTTAATTCCCTTACTCCCAACACACCCTCTTCCTTCCTCCTGTTCAACAGAGCCTGGAAATGCAGCAGCTTTTGCGATCCGCCCGAACACTGCGACCGAGTCACGACTCCATAGTTAAGGAGAAACGAGCGGCCAGACTTCTCCACCTCAGCCGGGAGCACCCAGGGGCTCCGCCACGTTCCATTCCTGTTCCCCGACCCCCTCTCCGGGACCCGGGCTGGGCCGGGCACTGCCGGGCAGGGGAGGCGCTCCTCGCCCGGGCGGGGACTCGCTGAGCGGCCCCAGGCTTGTCCCGCGGGCGGAGGTCCCGGCCCGAACCCGGACCCGCCGGGGCTGTACCGGCGCCGTGACAGCGGCGGGGAACTTTGCCTGGGGCGCGGCGCGGGCCGAGCCCCGCGGCGCCGGCGGGACCGCGCTGCCCCCGCCGCCGGACAAAGGGGCCGCGCCTCGGGCCGCCGGTGCCCCCCGGGTACCCACCCGGGCGGAGCAGGGGCACCGAGGGGACAGCGATGCGGTGCCCGGCGCCCCCCGCC
>VXBT01005064.1:710819-767058 GCA_013400235.1 Oriolus oriolus | reverse complement strand
GGACAGCGAGGGGACAGCGAGGGGACAGCGAGGGGACAGCGAGGGACAGCGGGGGGACAGTGAGGGGACAGCGAGGGACAGCGGCGGCGACTGCACCGCGCAGGAACATGAGCCGGAACGCCAGCAGTGCCCCGCCGGCAGCCCTGCCCGCTGCGAGTGCGAGCGGCTCGTGGCCGGCTTCTCCCTTTAAAGGGCTTAAGGGCTCCCGCACATAGGGCGGCAGAGCCTCGGCAGTGCCGCGTCCCGCCCGCCGCTCGCTCGGTTCGCTGCTGTGCGCGGTACCTGCCAGCGGTCCGGGAAAGGGACGCTGCACGGGGCCGCCGGCATCCCCAGGGACCACTGAAAGTCCCCAGCAACTGCGTATTTGCTTGCTGAGTTTCAGCTACCTGAGGGCTCCTCAGAGGACTGGAATGTTCAAATACACTCCAGGGAAGATGGATTAGAGAGCGAGATACCCACAGCAGTCAGAGGCCCTGATAAACACAAACATGCAATGAAACAACCCAGTATCACTACAAAAATTTAACTCTGGCCCCTGATAAGAAGAATGGCTCTGCAGAAGACTTCAGAACACACAAAAGTATTACAAAACTCTGCTATCAGGCTGGCAGTTATTCCAAAGATAAGCAGGCTCAGGGTTTTTCTCCATTTTGTAGGAAAAATCCTAATGTTGGCTCTCCCATGTGATGACAAACACGCAGTTTTGAGGCAAACCACGTGTAGTTTCTTTGAAGAGAGGAAGTCATAGATGCTGCGTTTCCAGAATCTGTACAACTTAATCCCAGGCACAATAAAGGGACAAACCAAATGATTAATAGTCTTATATGAGGATTATTCCCTCAGACTGATAAATGATATGTTTTCACTTACCAGCAATGTCTCTGAACTATGTTAGCTAAGCCTGTCTACATGCTACTGACAGTGCGCAAAGCCTTGTTACTCCAGAACAAGGAGAATCTGACCTTGCTGTGGATTACACGAGGGCCTTGGGGAAGATTTGCTTTCAGCACTTCTTGAGCCACTTCAGCCCCGCTGAAGTCCCTCTGCAGCCTCTGCACTCTGCTTTGAAAGCTGTAGGCCAGCCGGTCCTGCTCCCAGTTCTGGGAAGGACCGGGGTTAACCATTGTGTGGAACAGGAGACTGACCTGAGCCAGGGAGGGAAAAAGGGGCTTCATGCAAAATAGCCATTCAGAGACTGGTGTTTTCTTTCCTCTGGGCATTGCACCCACTGATTCTTTGTGAGGATGGTGGGGAAAGAGAAGAAGCTAGAGGGTTGGCGTGGCTTACTGAAGTAATTAATTCTCGAGCAAGAATAAGAGTTGGCTTGCATCTGCAGTTTTTAATATGAAAACTGGCATAATTTACTCTTGCACCAGAAGAGCAATACCTTTCCTCACTCTGCACCTGGCTGTTTTCAAAAGCTGGAGCGGCTGAGCACGCTGCACTCCTGCTGCACTGGTGGGCCCCTTCCAGTGGCTCCACACCGACGGAGGTGAGCTGCTCCATCCAGAGCAGTGGCAGGAGCCACAGGCAAATCTGCACACCTCAGCCAGACAGCAGCCATGCTGAGTGTCCCTGTCTAAAACCAAGTCCCTCTGTTCCTTGCAGCCATGCCAGTGTGTGCCATGGGACTGCCTGGCTTTGGCAAAGGGAGGTTCAGCTGCAGCAAGTGCCTCGGGGGATCCCAGCAGCAACCTGGGACCTCTGCTAACTCTCAGCTTTGGAGCAGCCTCAAGGGAATCCTTTGCCAAAGCCATGGTTTTGGGCAGTGGAAGATCCTTGTTTAAGGGTGAGGAAGTAAGAAAGAGTGGCTCACCAGGCAGCTGAGCACCAGGACCCAGCCATCGGGGCCAACAGCCAAAACCCCACGTACTTGTGCCAATAGATGAAAAATGCTGGGAACTTGGAGTGGCTGGAGTATGTGACGTGCTTCACTGCTGTTTGGGTGTGAAGGGTTTGGTTCCTCTGCCTCCCAGAGGCTGAAGTTTCCCATGGGTCTCATACTTGTTCTCAGTGTGTAATTCTGCAAAGGGGGAGAGATGAAAGCTGCTAGTGCTGTTGTAGAGTATCGGGATTTATACAAACAGGCAGAGGGAGGAAAGAAATCAGTAGTCTGTTTCCCTGTGAGGACTTACTCATGTAGGTCTTAAGCAAGAGGAAGCTGACTTTAATCCCTGGAAGTCACAGAAACAGCAAACTGTCCCACCTCCCTGTCATTCCAGGAGAAGTTAAGCTTCCACTTCCACATACCTCAGTACACAAGTAAAGAGTAATTTTCCATATCTGTGCATGTTTTCCTTTAGCTGCAGTGATGAGGAGTATTCATTTCCTGCTCCATTTTGGCACAGTAACTCTTAAAATCTTAATACAAATCTGATTTATCAGGTTAATATGACAAAACCTGTTACTGTGTGTATTTTCTGCAGAACCAGGCGATCCTGTTAATAGGTGCAGTCTGAGCAACACCCTGCAGAAATGAAACACATTATCTTTTATTTATGCAGCTTAACACTCTATTGGCTTACTGCTATAGCAATACACTGAGTACCCTCTATCATGATTTATTACTGGTCCTGGTTCTCTTCCTATTTTCTGTCTCATCTTTCTACTGTTCTGCTTGATTTACCCCAGTGAATCATCAGACAGTTTCCATTATTTTAAAAAATCAATTACTTTGATGTACAATGGGCAGCACATACCTGGTTCCACATTTTGCATAAGCAGGCATTTTGGATGGCGGATCGTGGCAATAATGAATGCCTGGGCTGAAAATAGCTTACTACGGACTGTTGGGATCCAACCTCTTTTCCTTCTGCTCCAGAAAGAGAAGTCTGTGCCATGGGACTCTCAATTAACACCCCTTGTCTCTGAGCAGGGCATGCAGATGAGGCAGCAACCCTCCCATGCTGTAGTTTTCACAAAAGGGAAAGCAAAGTAACTTTCGAAAATGTGGGAAACGAATCCTAATTTAAGCCCTCTCAGGAAGTTGCTGCAAACTGTGGGAGAACTCCCCACAGCCTTTAAGGAAGGCCAGACAGCATCTTGAAACAAACCCTAAATCAGATTGTGATGACCACCAAAGGAGTAGTGACCTCTGTTCCTAATGTGCAGAGATTAGAAAGACCTGTGGTTTATTCTGAATATACAAAGGACCAGACTCGCTCCTCATGTTAGTCTAATGAGGTCAGAGGAGCAATGCCAGAGGAGCACACCCTGCCAACTACTAAATGCAGCTTCTGAGCTATAAGCTTAACTATATGTATAATTATTTGCAGGATGCATAATAAATGAAGAGTGCCAGGCTTGACAGGACTAATATTAGTGCTACCAGCTGTGTTTTGGCTTGTGGGCTTACAGGGGGAGGTAATGCTGTCTCTTTACTTGGCCCATTTGCTAAGTACATGTGAGCTGCTGTCTGCTTGCGTTCAAAGGAACCCCACTTCTCAGACAAGTCTTTACATTTCCTGCGATGGCTCCTTGTAGGCAGAGTTGTGCAGGTTTTTGTTTAACTCCCTCTCTGCCAGCGCTTGCATTCACAGCCACACAACCCTGTAGTCCTTTGCCTCATGATGCAAAACCAGGCTTCCCTTCATCTGCGAGCAGCAGTATCCCTAAGAGATGTCTGAAACCAAAGTTACCAGCTTCTTTATGAGTAGTAACTCTTGAAAAATTCCCAACTCCAAGCGTATGTTCTTGTCCACACCAACTGCAACAAGAAGATGAGAGTCTTCTAAAAGGCTAGAAATTAAATTGCAGGATTTCCCATAAGCCATCCAGCTTCACAGTCACCATGACTCCCAGAAATGGAGAATGGCTCCTTGCACACACTTGGTTGTGCTTCACAGGGCCAAGAATCTTAAATCCAGTAAACTCTGCTGTTATCTTCACCATGACTTGGTACTGCACATGCCTTTCAAAGGTCATGCACCTCCTTGCCTGTCTGCAGGGTGATGACACCAGCTCTGGGATGCATTTTGTTCAATTTCTCCCTTCTTAGAAAGTGTCACAGCTGTGGGAGAAGGAGTGCTTTCTGATCTTACTTGGATAACTTGGAGAAGAGCCAGCGCTTTGTCTTTTCCTGGAAATGTAGCTGCAGGAAGAATGAATCACCAGGTTGAACCTGTATAACCAACTAAAAACAAAAGCTCAGACTTCTGTGTCTCACTTGCAAATAATTGGGGGAAAAATAGGCATCCTGTTTTGAAAACCACTACCAGCTGACAGGACAGAAATGTTGCACGTGTGATGTCTTTTGAAGCTGACAAGTAACATAAGACTACAGCCATTTAAGGGAAAAATCCTGGAGCAAAACAGTAGTTAGGGAAATAGAATATTCCAGTGTTTGGGGGAGAAAAGTAACCAGTGAGGTTATTAAGAACACACAAGGTGGATTTTTAGTAGCCCTAAAGCTTCACACACTATTAAATCTGTACTACCTTGGCTAGCAGTGCATACAAGCAAACCAGGGCTGGGGAGCCTGTGTTGCATAGCATAAGGACAGACTGCAGTGCTGCTGTCATTGATTAAATCCCTCCTTTTGCCTTTGCTGCAATCTAAGATGTCATTACAGGCAATGCAGAGGCTGCTTGGCTGGCATGCGAGCATCTGGATCGCTGCAGGGATACCAGCAACACAGGCATGTGGGAGTAAACCTTTCTTTATCTGGGCTTCTCTCTTCTGCTCCTGCCTTCATTTTGTCTTCAGGTAAAACAAAACCAGCTTGACACTTACCAAAGACTAAGTCAGAGTTAATGGAGACTTAGTACCTGAGAAGAAAACTCAAGATGTGCTGGAGCCAAGATGGAGGCCTGCAAAGCCTACTTTGGGCTGGCAGAACCACCACTTCGATTTATCAAGTGTTAGAAATACCTGTTAACTGCAGGTCAGGGATACAGATTTCTTATGTGGAAAAGGAAAAAGCTTTTCAGTATTTTAACACAAACATTAACATGAATAGTGAGTTTATTCAGAAAAGTCTAACTGTGCATGTGTAATTCCTGCAGCAAGTTTGTTTAGGGTAAACTTCTGCAGTTTTAATTCCAACTCTGGGCCACCAGAGCCTGGAAGGTGGTGCTAAGGGGCCTCCGCTGTTAGTTTTAAGGTACCTGAAATTGCTTAGGCTCAACTCTTCCATCTTCTCTATTGTCTGATGGATTTTCTTTCCAAGGACTCAAGAAACACTGACAATACCATTAGAAATAACACTAAACCCCCCACATTTTTCATATGTTTGCATTCTTCCTTCTTTTAAAAGGGTAACATCTGCACTGAGGCAGATGCCTTTGCATCTATATGAATGCTACAGCTGTTGTCTGCCTTCCATATAATTGTTTTAAAATTAAAAGTTAGTTGTTGTTAACTAGTCGTAAATTAATACAGTGCATTGCTTGCACTGTAATTTCCTCTCCAATTGCAAAACACTGCACCTATAGAGCACATCATAAATTTGTCCACTTAATGTTAAGCCTCTAGATCCATACTCAGACTCCACAAAAGGGAGGTTTTTGCAGCATTTTCCCTGCCCCATGTGTGCTCCTGGGAGCACTTTGGAGCAGCCTTTCCCAGGGTGCACCCACATCTGCTCACATGTCAGTCTCGCTCCGTGGGTTACAGACTCTCCCCTCCCAAGACCCAACGCTGGCATCTCGTGGCCTGGAAGTTCAGCAGCTGAAAATGTGGGTAGGGCTGTAGGTCTGTGAACATCTGAAAGTGGGAGGAGGTTTCCAGCAACTGAAGTGCAGCTGGAAATCCACTGGTTGGTTGTGAGGAAGAGCTTACTCAAGTTGCTTTTTGTTCCTTAACTAAAACTTCAGAACAATGTCAGCTTTCAGACCTGCAAGGCCTTTGAGAGCTCAGTCATGTAATTCTACTAAGAGCAAAGTGATCTTTCTGTAACAAGACACTTTAATAAACGTGGTGATTATATGTGACAGTTTATCAAGATGCAAGGTTGAAGGCATGAATGTAATATTACTGATGGGAACAATTCCCTCTTCAGAGGTTCCAGAAACTTCCTGTGCTTCAGCTCAAGCACTTATGAAATAATACATCTTCATATTTTTGATCATTACTTCCACTGTTTAATGTAACTCTGTGTATAAAGGAAATGACATGCTAGATCAGATCATACATTTATTTCAATATTTCACTTTTTTTGCAAGGATCTTGCAGAAGCAGCAAGTTGTAAGGTCTACCGATAACCCACCAGTTTCTGCAGAAACTTAAAGTTTTTATTTTTAATTCACCCCATCGGTTTCCAAGATGATCCAAATCACTTCAAGCTGAGGCTGTCTTGATTCTGCAACTGCAAGCTGTCATCAACCAAATTAATCTTTGCTTTATTCCCTTTGTATTTAACAGCAAGTGATTCACCACCCCATCTATTTTATTGGTGTGGAGAATCTGGAAGATTCTTCTACTGGTGAAGATGAAAATGTAAAACTTGTTAAATCATTTCAGTGCTAGTCATTTGAACAGTCACTTACAGTGGTACTTAGGAGGAAAGACTGCTTTCTTTTCTGGGTTTTCCTCCAAGCTTTGTGTTAGCTCTTGTTCATTTGGTTGATGAAAGCTATTAGCAAAACAGATATTTGTCCAAACTTTACTTCCAAGACAATTTTCGTATTTCAGTGGAATGACAACCAGAAGTAGCTGCTGTTTATTTAGGGAGGAAAGGATTAAACCAGAAGTTTCTACACAAATGCAGAACAGAACCATTTGGAATAAGGTGTTGCTGTCAGAGGGTTATCAACAACACAGGTTTCTAGATAGAGTTTAAAAAAAAAAATCAGATTGTTTCTATTTATACCTGCCTTTGCCTTGGTAACCAGAGGCTGTGTGAGGGATGCAGCATTTTCCCATCACGGATGTCTCCAAAATCCATGCGCAGACATGCAGTGCATCCAGTGTCTGCACAACTATCACAAGAACTGTCACATTCATTTCTAAGAGAGGTTTTTATATACTAAGCAGCAAAGAGAAGATTGCAGGAAGAGAGTTATATTAGTATAGATTCAAAATAATTTGTACTCATTTCTATCTTATCTACTTTGTTCTTTGATCTTTTAAGTATTACAAGGACCATTGCACTTAAACACTTTTTCTTAATTACCCCAAGCAGCTTACCCAAATCCGAGGTGTGGGATTTACTCGTAATTGGCTACATTATGCCTGCTCTATCAAGTAGCTGAATGAGGTAAGAAAGGACTTGAATCGGTGTTTCTTCATACTTTAAATCATTCTTGCTTACCTTAAAATCAGCTGTTTCCTGCCTCACAAGATTACCTGCAACTTAGGTGTCCTTACAGCCCTCTGCAGTGCTCAAAAGCCAAACCCGGCTACGTTCTCACCACTTCACTGCTGTGCTGAGCTTTAGCCCTGCTGGGAGAAAAGCATTTCAGCTCTGGGCATCTGTTTCAGCCACAATTCTGTGTTGTGTTTTCCTTATCCTTTCATGGTCAGGAAAGGTAGGAGAAACCAAGTGTGTGTCTCTGCCACTATAATACCCAGGTACTCCATCTGCTTAGAAAATGGATGCAGAAAGGGCAAGAGAAGGTAAATATAGGCTCAGAATGAATACAGGGAATCAGGGTCCTTACTAAACTTCTAGTGGACTTGTTTCTCCCTTAATAGCTTCACTATCCAGTTATGATCCAGACAGTAATTTCTGATCTTCTGTCTAAGGCTCATGGAAGTCAGTGCCAGAGCACCTTTATTGGGGAAGAAGGGGGAATACTTGTGGGAAGCAGGGCAGGATTGGTAGAGAACCTGCTGCACTCCAGAGATATTCAGGGATATCTGACTAACAAAACGGGATAAAAGCACACACTGCATTATCATCTTCGGGAACAATACATTTTCACATGCAGCCTTTTTTTAAATCTAGTTGCTATTCAACCAGACACTTGGTCTTATGAAATACTGCAGGGGAAGAAGACTCATCTGGGGACAGAAAGGAGGCAGTTGGGAGCACTGGAGCCCTGCCATACTCCTCCATATTCTAGTTGGAGATCCCAGGGCTGGCATGTGGTGCAGGAGTGGAGGTGAAAGCTTTGTTCCATTTGGGAGTTCCCTCTATTTGCCTGATGGTGTAGTTTAGGCACAGTGTAGGTGACTCAAAAACTCATTCAAACAGAGTTCTCATTTCAAATGTAATGACTCTCATTGCTTTTCCCACACTGCCTATATAAATAATTTAAAAAATAATCAAGATAATAGCACAAGCAATTTCAAACTCTCAAAAGCAGGAATAGTGGCAAGGGACCAGCACTTTAGGACGTAAAACCACAGAAAGCTGAATCATCACACCTGTTCTGGCATGTTTATGGGGAGAAGTCTGAGTTGCCATAAGACAAGTATGGACTGGTTTGCGGCAAGTGAAATTCTGGGTTCCATTCTCCTACAGTAGCAGAACCCTAAAAACAAGCTTTACTTTCTGCTACCCCTGTGCAACCTGTAATGATCCTCCACAGAGGTTTTCATGAATCTTGACCCACTCTGTTGAAATGGACAGCTTTTACATGTAACCACATTTGCCTTTGTCTGCCAGACAGATTTGCTGGATTTCCGACAGATTTTCTGTGGGAAAAAAGAGGGGATGTTTTCTGGAGCTGGTTACGGTCCTCAGCTTCAAGGGGCCGGCCTTGGCCCATCGGTGGTGTCACCGGGAGCTGTCAGGGCACCAAGCCACTAGAGATGGGGCAGAGAAGATGCGTCCCCTGCCCCTGCTGCCCCATGCTCCTCTCAAGGGCTGAGGAGCGTGGCTGCAGGCACTGCACCTTTCTGTGGGGGACCTGCAGCAGTGCTTCCAGGCAGCCAGAGCACAAGTGTTGCCAGGACCCTTCCCCGGCTCTCCCATGGCCTTTAGCAGTCTTTGGAGCTAGTTCAAGTAACACAGGAGAGAAGCACTGTGATGTTTTGCCAAACAAGAGATTAAATGGAGCCAAAGGTGAAGAGAAGGCCATGCACAAACAGCACCGGGGAGCGTTTCAGCCCCACGGTCAGCCGAGAGCAGCTCTGGCTGTGCTGCCTTGGTCAGCGCTCCACCGAGATGCAGAAGAGCTGCTGTGTTTCTGCGCTGGTTACCCAGCGCCTGAGAGACCGCTTCCAGGCTGTGATGAGCACTTGCAGAGATAATGCTCTCCGTGGAGCAATGGAGGATGAGGCTGGTGGGCTGGACAAATGCCCTTCCCGGGTACTGACTTCAAATTCCCCCGAAGGAAAAGCCAGAGACCGGCACCACAGGGAGGCTGCGGGGACAGCTAACAATGTCCCACAGGGCGGGAGACCTTTCTCCCCGTACCTTTCCGCGTGGCAGTGGCTGTGAGCAGGAGAGGAGCCCCTCCAGGCCCGGCCTCCCGCAGGAGGCAGCGCGGAGCTTCTCCCCTCGGGCCGCCGCGGGGCCCTCCCGGGTTCGGGCGTGGGCGCCCCGGCACCCTTGCCTGCAGCCTTGGCCCGCGCTCCCGCCGCGGGGCCCTTCCAGCCCAGCCCAGCCCAGCCCTGCATACCGGGGATGCGACCGGCCCGGCTCGGCCGCTGAGCGCCGCCGTTCCCATCGGGCGGTGCGAAGAGGCCGTGCCCGCCCCTGGCTGCGGCGGCGGTGGCGGGGGCCGGGCCGGGCCGGGCCCGGGAGAGGGGCCGGGCTTGTCCCCGCAGCGGCCCCGGGCCTTTCCGTGCCCGCGGCGCGGGGCAGCGCGGTGCTCGGACAGGGCCCAGCCGGCGGCCGGGGCCGCGGTGAGCCGGGGCCTGGGGCTGCGGTCGCCGGCGGCGCGATGGCCTTGGTGCCCTACGAGGAGGGAGGCGGCTGGGCAGCGCGGCAGCTGCACAGCCCTTCGGCCACCTTCCACTTCGCCAGCCGCACCATCCGCCTCCAGCAGGACTGGCGGCGGCTGGGGGTGGCGGCCGTGGTCTGGGATGCGGTAGGTGTTCATGGCAAGCCGAGCTTTTCTGCACTCGGTGGCTTCCTGTGGCTCTTGCCGAGCTTTCAGATTCACCATAGAAAATTATTTAAAATTATTTATGAATTGCGAAGGGAAGGCTTGTAATTTTTTTTTTTTTAATGTTAGGAAAGAAAATGTAAACTCTGCTTTACTTTTCCCTCTCCCTCCATAAGAGATCCTGCAGGAACACGAGGGAAACGCGCCACCTAAACCCTGCCCGGCCAGTGCCCAATGCAGGAAATATTCCGGATAACTCTCACCTATGTCTTTACAGTGGCTGGTGATGTTAGCTTGGCACCCTTCAGAGCACAGCATGGATCCCACTGCTTGTAGCCTCAAGCAGGACTGCTGATAGACTTTATCTTGGGGATAAGAACCGTCCAAAACAGAGGGGTTTGTGGCAGGTCCGAGACTGCAGGGCAGCTGACAGCATCACTGTCGGAATCCAAGGGCTTCCCATTGGGTTGGATCTCAGTCCACACACAAATTGCACTTTTATCTCTAGCTTAAAAGAAGAATCATAGCATTTTTAGCAAACTTCTTAAATGAATTGTTCCACAGGGCTGCTGATCTTTCAGGACATCAACTTTGACAGAACTTGCTGTGGGGAGAGGTCCTTATCAAGATCTATATAATACGCTAGATAAAACCAGCTAGAAGTACTCCTTTACTCTCCCTGTAGTAAGGCATGCCAGTGTTGTGCAGAAACCTTCTGAAATACCATACAAGATACTATGAAACCTTATTCTGGACTTGTGCAATACTGTGTTCATTTACTAGTGTTTGACAACCCCTCAGCTTTTCTTTTCCAAATACGACTCTTCCTACCTCCTGTTATGTTTGGGGATTCATGGAACAGTTACCACATCCAAGTTGTACCCTCTGTGGTTCTTTTTTCCTTTTGCCAGTAAGAGTTTTCCATAAAACTCTATAAAAAACTTCCATAAAACATAGAAAGACTACATGTGCACACAGGAGGCAGAGAAGGGCTGAACAAAGTCTTGATGCAGACCTGAAGCACCTGACCCTTCCCGTAAGCTTCTCTCTCAGGTTAAACAAGAAACCCTGTATTCAGTATGACTGAAATGAGCCCTGTGCTTAATTGCCCTTGTCTCTTGGCTTAGGCTGTTGTCCTGTGTGCTTATCTGGAGATGGAAGGCATTGATCTCAGGGATCGGTCTGTGATCGAGCTGGGAGCTGGAACTGGATTGCTGGGGATAGTGGTCACGTTACTAGGTAAGGGCTTTTTTGTTGTCTTGTTTAAAGCAATTTACAACTGTAGTGAAACCGGCCCTTTTACATGTACATGCCTGGTATAGAAGTGAGCACCAAAGCTGCATGTGTGAACTGTGATGGTTCTTTGAGTCATCTTCCTTCCTTGTTAGCCTTGAGAGCCTGCTGAGATATTTGTTGTAGAGATGGTGCCACCGTGGTTTACTTTATGGCGGGACCCTGTTGAGGCTGATGCCTGTTGCCATGGCAGGCAGCTCAGCAGCACTCAGCTCTGCAGCTATTCCCCTCCAGGGAACAAGTGCTGTGCTTCCCGTCTTCCCCTTGTCCTTGGATGCAGATAAAGCCACAGACAGAAAGCACTCTCTGAGCTTGCATAAGCCTTGCATTAGCCTGTCTTGCAGACAGGGAAGCCATGGCATGGAGAAATGAAGCGATTCGTTGCTGATCTGTCTGTGGCTGAAGCAGGAACTGGGTACTATGTTAAATTTGTGCTGCCTTTCCCAGGTTAACTTTGTAATTCAGAGCTCTAGTGGCTGTGAAAGGTGCCTATTGAAATAATAGAAACAAAACAGTTTGACAAAATACAGTCATGCCATGCAAAATCACACAGGCATAACTTTTGTTTGACCTGTGAAAGAGGCTCTCTAGCCACCTCTCTCCTACAGGAAAATATGGAATTTGAGCCGGTTAATTGTAACAACCCCTGTAATTTATTCTTTTGTCACTATGGAAAGGCCAAAAGTAATTCCTTGACTTTCAAGCATGAAGAAAAAGCACCAGAAAACATGGTTTTTTCCCTACCCAACTTAATCTTCACGTAGAGTACACTTTATATTTTTAAGTGACTGATGAAGGGTAGGATGTCTGTAGACAGGAGGGGGTTTGCTTGTTTTGTTCGTTTGCTTGTTTTTAATCAGGCAGCTCAGAGGAGCTGTTAACGTTTAACAGGAACTAAGGAGCCTGCTGGAGTTAGAGCATTGTATTCCACATGCTGTACTGAGGGACATGGACTGTCAGTGTGAGCCATGTCCTCCTGTCCCTCCCTTAGGTGCCCGTGTTACCATCACAGACAGGGCGGCAGCACTGGAGTTCCTGGAGTCAAACGTGCAGGCAAACTTACCCCCTGAACTACGTCCCAGAGCTGTGGTGAAGGAGCTGACATGGGGAAAAGACCTGGATAACTTCCCTCCAGGAGCATTTGACTTCGTCCTGGGTGCAGACATCGTTTATCTGGAAGAAACGTTTGCAGAACTGCTTCAGACGCTGGAGCACCTGTGCTCAGAGCAAACTGTGATTCTTCTTTCCTGTCGTATCCGCTATGAACGGGATCTCAAGTTCTTGAAGATGCTGAGAGACCGTTTCTCTGTATATGAGGTCCATTATGATTCCAGTAAGGATGTGCATATTTACAAAGCACAGAGGGGCAGTCGCAAGGATGACTTTTGACTCAGTGCTTTGTTAACAAGCCACGGATGCTGTTCAGTTCTTCCCTTTGTTTCTACTCAATACACTCATTCCTAAGCATGAAGTTGCAGTTGTGTTACTTCACTGGCTTCTTGTTCTGATGGTTTTGTCTGATCACTTGGTCTGATGCAGCAAGGACGGTACTTCTGTTCTGCATACTGAACCTCTGTTTCATTTCTGAATAGAGTCGTAGAGGGTGTTCCACTGTCTTTTTATCAAATGTAGTTTCTGAAACTGATTTAAGTTGCAGAAACCTCCAGCATCAAAATTGTTACATCAAAAGGTCTGTTGTTTGAAATCAAACCACACTTAACTTCTGGGGGAAACTTAAAGAGATTACAAATGGGGTATTTTTCCCTTTATCACTTCCTTAACTCTAGAAAAGTAAGAGTGGATGAAATAAAAGCTAATGCTCCAGCTCTAAATGCTTGAACTGTTCAGGACTTCTGCATCTTAGAAGTTGTGGTAAAAGAAACCACAGGCAAAAAGAACCAAAGGCAGATGCTATAAAATTGTTCTATTGCTGTCACTGCTGCATTGAAGAGGCACAGTTAAACAAAGAACAAGATCTGGAGGGGCACTGGGAGCAGGGATTGTCAAGTAAGCCAGTTTAGAAATCAGTGCTATTTTTACCTGACTGGCAAGCGAGTGGGCTATGCCTGCAGTACCAAAGCAATTGTGGTTTCTGAGTTGTCCCTAACAAGCCTCCTCACACAGATCAAGGCTCCTTGGAGGAGATACACATGCACATGTGCCGTGGGGAAAGTGCAACAGGGAGACTCAAGCTGTTCTTAAAATATCAAATCAGTCCTTGTCTCTCAAAGTACCATTAGATAATGTTCTACTTTGTGCCTTTGTTTGTGCTCCCTCTGCCTCTGAGAGCTGTTATTTAGGAAAGGAGGGTGCTCTGTAAAGTCTTTGTAGCAAGGGAAGTACTTACTCTTGCATTGCTTGGGACCTCAGAGCATTGTCTAGATTTCAGTGGGCTTTCAGTGCACAGTGGTAGTTAAGACACTGTCCTCAGTAACAGATTTCATACCTTGGGCTTGTAAAACACATCTGTATGTTTATCCCACAAGATTCGGGAGTCCAGCTCACACCAGCAGCAGACTTCCTTTTCTTTCTAGTGGTGAAGAATGAAACTGATGAAAACAATGGGCGAACAGAAGACAGCTACACCTCTAAACACAGGAATTGCTTTACTACTTTTTTTTGTGTGTGTGGATGTGGAACTTGTTTTGCTTTAAACTTGAAGTCAAAAAGCCTCAGGTCGGGCTCAGACTTTGAGCATGTGCATGCCTTTGGCACTGGCAACAGCAAACAGCTTTGCAGAACAAAGCAGCAGCTGCTTTGGGCCACTGACACTTTGGAACTTTTTGTCACTTCTGCTCCCATCATACTTCCTGGTCTGTGGACCAGAACTGCTGTGCTGACTGTAATCTGGAAATGACACATTTATCATTAAGGTTTGATAGTCATCAAACCTTATCCCTTCATCCCTGGCACGTCTTGCATGTTTTCAGCGAAGTTCCTTGCTTGGCTTCGGACCGGGTCTGGGAGCTGCTGCTCTGAATCGCTTGCTGTAACAGTATCCTCAGAAGCCACATGGTGTCACTAAAACAGTGCTTAGGCAGCTGGCTGGGAATTCGCAGCCTGAAACTGGAATTGAAGTCAGTTTGGGGGAAGGAAGACAGCACCTTTAACTGAAAACAGATCATGAGATGAGCTCTCATGTGTTAGGTGTAGCTTCTTCTGTCCTATCAGCTGAGCAGTGGTTGAAAAGAATTATGAGCTCTGTCCACTCTCTCTGGCTCTAGTTTTCAGAGTGTGGCTGTTAAGTTCTCACTTCTCCTCTTCCTTTTACTCCCCATTGGTGTTTCCTTGTCTCCAAGCTTGTCTGGGATTAGGCATTAGGCTCATCTGTAGCTCAGACTCCCCTCGGGCTGGAGCTGGCAGAAAGCAGTGTGCTGGTGCCTGGGCTTGTGAGTGCCCAAGGGAACTTTTCTGTGGGAGAAGCCTGGCTGTGCTCGGCCCTCGCAGGAGGCTGGAGCTTGCAGTACTGACAGCCATAGCAGCTTGCACTGTTGCCATAGCAGGAACATGCTAAAAAGCCTGCTCAAATAGCACAGAATAAAGCAGAGAATAAAGCCTGGTGCAGCAACCTACACACTTCTAAGAAGGGGGCTTTGCCTCAGGCCTTGCTTTGACGAAAGAAACAGTTTTGTACTTTTAAAACAAATCAGTTTAATTCCATCTCTTTCTAATTGTTTGGTAAAGTTTTCAGTGTCAGATTTCCCATTGCTGCTGTTACAGCCCACAGCCATCCTGCCAGAGCAGGCATGTGCCAGTGGAGACCAGGCTTGGCTTCTTTTGCTGCGCTGCTGTTACCCAGCAGCTGTATGCACACCCAAGGGAGTATGTTTGAAGGCTGAAGCGATGCTGCTGCCCATAAATAATTGTGGAGAAAAGCATGAGACGGCACTGGCAGCTCAGGTGAGTGCCTTGCCCCTGACCTGCACAGCTGAGCTCTTGGTGGCCCCTCTCCAGCCCAGCAAGTGGCACCCCCCAAGAGGACACCTCCCCTGACTGCTACTGGGGTGCAGGTTGTTGGATTTAGGACACCACATCCAGGAATATTTTAGGCCACAACCATGTGCATGTCAGTTGTGGTTGCATTTAAAGCTACAGTGTCTAGGGGCAGGCATCAACCATGATAAGGTAACTCAGCTGAAACCTGCAGTCCATCGCCCCTGGGCAGTGCTGACACCCACGTGCACCAGGCAGTGAGCACTGCCTTCTGTTCTCCAGGTTGAGCTCCCCAAGTTTTTAGTATTCCCGTCACACTTACCTTCAGGGAGGGGTCAGGAGTGAGTCAGGCCATGAGTGAATCACACCAGGCGTGCAGGACGGAAGTACAAGAGATGTAACTGCGGTTGAGTGAGCACAGAGCAGCCCTCTGCAGTGACACCTGCAAACTCCAGCGTCCCACCCCCGGGTCCCACGGCAGCTCCTGCTCTAGTATGAGATGATGCACACCAGCTGTTGCCAGCAGCTGTCTGGCAATGATACTAACACCCTGCCCAGGCACTTTCTGTCACCCTGTTCATCCCAGCCCTAGAGAATCCCACTCTCCTTTGGGGGGTTCCATTGCACTGGTCCTGTTTTGTTACACGTGATCTGAGCTCCTCTGTAGGAAGGCTGTGTTTGGCACGTGTCCCTGAGTAGTGGGGCAGTGCACAGTCTCTTGAGAAATTCACTCACTCTAGGGAGTTAGGTCCAAGCCACAGCAAAGTGACCAGGTAAGACACAACCGTGGTGTGAGATTGAGAAAACCGTCCCTGAAACATGCCATTTTGCAAGAAAACAAACTTTTCTGAAATGTCATTGCAACTAAGGTGGTGTTTTACTGATATTAAGATACATAGTAGGAGATTCAGCTCTGCATCTTACGGACAAAGAGCTTCAAGGTACAGCAGCGTCAGAAGAATCAGGTTTACCAGCTGACTACACAGGGATCTGTGTTACCCAGTTCTTTTCAGTGCAAAATTCAAGCCAAACTGCATTTTCATCTCAGGGACTAACCTCTGTTTGGGATTCTCCCTCATTACTGTAGATTTTACTGAGCAAGACCATGAATGGCATTAAGAAAACCTACAAACTCCCAGCTGTAATGAGCTGACCTTACTGCTTCTCCTTGATTTCACTGGAGGTGTGTTTACCTCAGTGCTGAATTTGTTCTCCTGGCTTCCATCCCAGTGTTTGGATCCAGCCTTGCAGATTACATAATAGGGTTGCGATCCGTGCAGTGTTTGCTGCCTTCTGTTTCTGTTCTGTTCTGAAGATCAGTAGTACATGGTTTACAGGAATGCTTAAAAGTGAGACATGCAGCATATTTAAACTCTGAAAGGCATAAGCCTTTCAGATGTTATTAAACAACAGAACTGCCACCAGAATGGATACTGGAAAGCAGGTTTAAAAATATCAGGAGGAAGAGAAACTTTATTTTTCAGGACTTAACCTCTGACTAATCTAATTCAATTAAGATTAAAAAAGCCTTCTCTTTGGGGAGAATACCTTATGAATACTTAGGGCAGGCCACAGATTGAGAGGACACCATAGACTGCTCAAAATATGCCTTTTCCCATATTCCTCTAGCTACCATTTGCCACTAAATTAAATTAGTGTAAATGGAAAACCCTGCTCAAAAAAGAGACTTTGTAGAGTTTTTAAAAGCATGTTTATGTGACTGCACATAAATGTTTGTGTAAAAAGGGAGTTAGGACAGTTTATACCACAAAGGTTACAGTAAGAAAACGCACTTCTTTATGACAATAATTCACAAATTCACAAGAATCACTTTAATATACAAAGCAAATACTACCATTCTGAAACACAAAGCAGCTAATATGTACATAGTGTTAATAAAATGCATTATAACCCAGTACAATTTTTTTAAAACACAGATAAAGCACAAAAAAAAAGTTAAAAAAAAAAAGAAAAAAAGAACAGAACACAACAGGGATATTTCCAGATTTTTGGGGAGATGCAGAAAAGAATTTATTTTCCCCCAATAATGGATTTTCATTTAGTCTTTTAACTTCCAAAAGTATGTGGGAGTCAAGCTCAAATACCCTGTTCTGTGCTGACATGGTTTGGGTAAAGAATCAGAAATGCAGATGAGGTGAACATACTCTTTCCAGCTCACACTACAAAGGGAGAATAATAACCCTCGCTCTGGAAGCTTCCCTGAAAACCACTGTTTCAAAACAATTTCAAATTATAAATCAAGAGTAGAAACACCTCATTTTTGAAGTGAACAACCAATCTGTGGACAAAAGTCAGTGGAGGGGTTGGCTGCCAACTAGCACCTCTTCTTGCCCTGTTCCCATCCCAAGAAGTCCATTATAAGCAGCACAGTTTCAAATCTCATATAAACTTGAAAGTTGTAGAACTTTTTAAAATTAATGTTTTCATATAAATAAATGTAATTAAACACACAAAATATGGAGTGGCACGTGGATAAAACATAACTTGTGGAAAGCACCCAAACATCCTTAGTTCTTAAGAGTGGCCATTTCCAGATAAGTGACTGGCTCAAGGCCTGCCTTCCCCATGCTCTCACTCAGCTATCCCCTAATTTAGAGAAATACAGAGCTGAGGCTGAGTGAACCAACTGCTCGAGTCCCGAGTGCAGTGAACGCTCAGCTTATGGAGTGTGCCAGCCATGGGTCATTCCAGCCTGGCCCTGGCCCTTTCCCTGCCAGCACACAGCTCCCGAGGACAGCTGACTGCTCCTGCCTCTCCTGCTGAAAGCGAGCCCTGAACTCACCACAGAGCAAGTCACAAACCTGCGCTTGCAGTGCCAGAAAGCAAACAGGTCACTCTCTTCAATTTGTGCTATGCAAACCAGCCCAAGCACATCTCTTTGCAGGCCACAGCTTAAATACATTTAAAAAACACATTCCAAGGCAAAACACTTGAAATGCAAACCCTCCTTACCACCTGGATCTGGTCCCTTGTCCCCAAAGATGCACAGACTTAAGCCTATCTATCCACAGACCTGAACCTGTCACAAGCGTACACAGCAGGTGGATTTCAGCACCCTCTCTTCAGCAGTCTGACTCCTTCCAGACCAACTGAGCTTCAGGATACATCCAGGCTTTTGTAAAATCAGTGTCTTATACAGCCAGGAAGTTACACAGCTCAGGAAAACGAGTTCCCAGGCAGATGACAGAGAACCATCAATGTACTGTATGCTTTATAAAACCTGCTCACAGTGACAGACTTCAGGGTTATAGTTAAATTATCATCATTTCTGCAAAAGAAAGGTGGTTGTGCTTTTCTTTTCAAGCAGGGTGACACATTATCAGTGTACCTTTACTTCCTGGTGTCAAATTATTGAAAAGCCTTTTGATTTATTTTCTTGGAATGCAGCTTGTAAAATCTGCAGACAAATCTCGAATTAAGAAAAGGGGAATAAAGTGGCTGAAAAATAGTTTAGCTTTCCTTCCAAGCTAACCTCCCTTTCCCACATGGGATCACTGAACTAGTTCTACTCTAAAAATAAGTTCACATCCATCCTCTACATACTGCTTTGAGACACCACACGCTTGATTCTTGCCCCTTCAGCTCTCTGAAGCAATGCCTGCTGGGCACCAGGTGCTGATCCGCAAGTTAAATTAGCGAAGGAGTCATCTGCTGCAGAGAGGAGTGAATTGTGTGCAGGCAGCAGGATTACGACAATTATGCTAGAAATCTTCTCAAGCAAACCAAACTTATCTTAAATTTTGTTCTCTGTATTTTGTTTGGGGTTTTGTTTTCTGTTTTTTTTTTTTAAAAGTGCACATTTTAATTAAACATTTACAAAGAACATAGTGTAACAAAAATAAATACATGACCTTTTGGTTGGATCATTGGTAAATGTTACATCACTAACCAGGCTCCAGGGTGAAAAAATTACAATAAAAACAAGGTCTTAGAAAATCAATTAAACCCTCTATGAACTGTCATCGATTTGCAACCACTGATACTGAACTTGCTCCGATGGGTGGACTTGTCTTTAAACCACAAAAAGCACTGTCTGCTATAAATAAAAAAAACCACAAAGTAAAAAAGCAGGGGCCAGTTTTCACTAACAGATGACTACTTGCTGCTGCAGTTTACTGGAAGCCCAGATTTAAAAAAAGCAACCTGTGGTACAAATTCAGGTCAGAAACTATCAGGGCTGTTTTTCCTTATTAAATCTTTTTTTTTTCCTGAGCCTCTTAATGATTCCAAACACCCCACCAATTTTCTGACCAATGTACAAGTACCAGAGAAGACAGTGATCTACAATGCAAACCGCCAACTACAGGCCAGCCAGAACTACAGGTGTCTGAGCAGTCCTGATGAGCACGACAGGATAAAATTGTGCTTTCGGATACAAGCAACGGTGCCGGCAAATACCCAGTGCTGGTGAAATCGCTGCCTTAAGTAAGAATGCATCGCCACTACCCCAGGAGGAAAACACAAGTCTTACCAGTGGTTCCCTTAGAAAATAACACCTTAACAACCTTTCCAAATGTTTTGCCTTTGATATATAGCTGCCAAAGAGAAGAAGCACAAAAGTGAATTACTCTGGGTGGTGGTGGTTGTAAAACAACTGTTTACATAATTTCAAAAATCTTCATCAATAAAAAACAAACCTCACAAAAGCCATGAAAGATGAAATAAAATTACTGAAAATGGATAACCGAGAAACAGCACAAAACAAATCCGTAATAAGCGCTAGAATAACGCAGCCCAGAGCTACTGGGGTGAGGGGAAGCTTTCACACACACACACACATCCACACACACTCAGACACGCACAGAAAAGTAAAAATTCTTTTTCTGACCTCCATATACTATAATACTCAGCATTCCTGACTTAAAAGCTCTCAGAGCTGTAGATTATATACTGTGTGTATATATATATATATGTACATATATTATACATATGTATTTTCCAAGAATATCTAAATTAAAAGAGCACCTTTGACAATATCTTAACTGCCTGATTGGTGCTGTTGTTTTGCAAAATAATGACATTACAAAAATTATATTTCAAACCAATTCTTGTTTATTATGAACATAATGGATCTAGCCCTTTCTAACCCTCTCTTCAGGTAAAACAGGCTATCAGTTCTTGAAAACTCACAACCGTGAGATACAAAACTAATCCTCCCTCCCCCTTGTCAGCATAATTTCCATCCTACTTCCAAATGGCCTTAGTTTATAGAAGCTTATTACCCCAACCTCACTACTTGGTAAATAACATAGGAATGGATTCCTGTGTCATATGCTTTCCCTTTTTGGGTCAATATGAATAGTAAAGCATGTATGGGTAGCCTAGCCAGCCCTGTACTTGGTCTAATACATTTTTATTATTGTAATTTATAATTTTCATTAAATAAATGTGTCCCTAAATCCTCAGTGCAGCATAAATAAAAATAAAGATTCTTGCAGACCCCTATGTACTTTAAATTACATTCTTTTTTAGTGAAACTTTATTTGCTAATGAAGTCTAGGCTAAAACTGCTACAGGCCACTTGCAGACCACACACAGACAAACTGGTAACACAGTTCTCTCACTGCCACACAAATTTGCACCAACTCTGTATTAGGTGATCCCCACCTGGGCACTGTTTTAGGCTCCTATGCCCATCCAGCCCCCAGGCTTTGTGCCCAGTGATTATCAGCGAGCTCCAGACAGTGTTCATTACCCACTGGACACAGCTCTCAGAGCCCAGCTCGCCTTGCTCAGGTTCACAGCAAAACCTCACGTTTTTGCAACCAGATGTTCTACAAAAGAAACAGCCTTAATGTGGACATATACAGCCTTTTCTGTGTTTCTCAAAGCTGGAGGAACCATTCCATGTAATTGCAAATGAGTCCACAATGAGCTTCATGTTTTACAAGAATGACTCCTGCATTATCAACATTTCTACTTCAGCACTAGTTCTGGAAAATGTAACCGTTTTACATATTTGCATTCCCCGATTTTAAGAATCAGATCATTTTTATAAAAGCACTGCTGAGAACTTAGGGTCTTCTTTAAATTTGCATTGCTAAACTAATAGATTCATCTCCCATTAAATAAAAACACAAAAATCAACTCTCTATGGCAGATAAAAATAGACCATTTATAAACCCCCACAAAACTTGTGAAAGTGAATTATGTCATATTTCTGATACTTATGTTTTCTTTTTGAAATACAAGTGTAATTTGAAATTCTTGATAACCCTAGATTTAACAATAATGCTGTTAAGTTTAACCCTGCTCCTTTTAAATAAGTCTCTTGGAAACTGAATGCCCTCTCAAATGAGAAATCTAGAACTTGTAATACTGCTTAAGTGTTTGAGACTCAATTGCCCAGAGTCTTCCAAGTATTTTTCTTACAACGTCACACTGATTGTATAACCTTTTAGAAGCTTGTGTGTGAAATTTATCTTAAAAACAGACAGAGTGGATGGGAAAAAATATTAGCTAATACTCTGCTAGGCAAGGCATTAGTATAAACCAGAGCCTTATCCATGTTTCTATACATGAAAGTTTGACCAGAAGCCCAAAGTAAACTTACTCCATCAAGTGACCCAAGTTAACCTAGCGAGACACTGGCTTCAGAGGGCCAGTACACAAACCGCACATGATTCTTTTTGACACATTTTTTTTCACAACTTCTTGACTTTTTTTTTTGGTTCCTTTAGCATGATTCAAGTCCTAATGCTTAGTACAGAGTTTTTAAAAATATGAACTAACTTTTATAACATCATAAATCTGGGAAGGATCACAGTTCCTCAGTGCACAGAAAACAACCTGATCTTGCAAACATCTGAGGCACATGAGTAATTTCAGTTGCAGGAATAGATTACTCAGTAAATCTGACCCTTTCCATGAAAAAATACCCCAAATAAATTAAGAGTTTAGCTAACCTGGCCAGGGTCAAATAATCAGTATTGTCCCTTGTGAAGCAGGAGTTGGAATATTTGTGTTTGAAGTCCTCTTTAATATTTGAGATTGTCCTAGCAGTTGTCATACTGCAACTTAATTTATGTATAGAAGGCAACCTCAAAGTTTGAAAAAGAATTTAGCAAACCAGGCTGTTATTTCTATTGAGTACAATAATTTCCATTGCATAAGACAGTGGTAGGGAAATAAAAACAACCTCATTGCTTGAGAGGACTTGGGACACAGACCATACTGTCATCAGGGAGTACTTAAGTGGAGTTGGCCATGCTTCAGCTGCTTAGTTGTTCGGCATACAAATAGGTAGTGCTTTCATGTGTTACCCCTGCTTACTATGTGACTGTTTTCAGAACATCACTATTGCATCTTTTTTTTCACTATTTTCTTTCCCATCCAAATATCATTTCCCAACCTGTATCCTATGAAGTTGATGTCTGTTTTCTGTGCATTCAGAATGCTGAATGCGCTTGCACACATAAGCTATGAGAAGCAACAACTGACCAGTGAAGCTCATTTCAATGCATTTGTTTCTGAGGTATGGAGAAGCTTTTACTAGTCCAGGAGGGCTTAATACAGACTGCAAATCAAACCCCCTCCTGGGCTAGTTTGAAAAAGATCTGTTATCTCCACACCAAGAACATGACAGTGAAGCGCCCTTTGTTTGGCATGCTGCGTGTTTGTACAGTTCATCGTGAATGTGTGAAACCGATTTGGCAACCATTGCTTCTTCATTGTACCATGCATGCTCCACCTATGCGGCCCACAGTTCTCTGGACCAGGAGGCTGGGGTGGTTCTGTCTCTAAGGCAATGGAAAGAGCTCAGCACAAATTCATGACATCTTTACAAAAGGACCCTCCCCACAGTAACATCCAAGTGACCACTGTTACTCCTTGAAGAGGATCGGGAGACGAGAAAGAAGCCTGTTCTTCTTCACGCTGAGATTGATGATGAAATTCATCTTGTAAGGGGAGAAGTGGAGGCAAGTACTTGAACATTCACAGTTTGATGCAAAGCACAGATGAAGTATATTCTGTAGTTGCTTCAGGCAGTTTTGCGCATAGAAAAAAAGAAATGTTTAGAAAATAAAAAGTTTACTTTGTCTTTCTGGGTATAGCCAGAACCAGTCTCTATCCCACCTGGACAAGTGAAAATGAGAATCCAAAATTAATCTGATTTGTGGCAGTAAAGGTCCTTAAGTGCTTTCAACTCCTCAATCAGTGTCTTGTTTTGGTTTTCAAGCACAGCCACTCGATTTTCTAGACATTTCACATACTCCTTTTTCTTCCTGCGACATTCACGTGCTGCCTCTCTGCAAAGCAAAAAAGGCCATTCAAATCCAGAACAATCATTTGCAGACATGGGCTACTTAACTGCTTTCAGGCAAACCTTTACTAGTACTGCCATTTTCAGAATATGGAGGTATTGTGAAGAAATGCAAGTGAGGAAAAAACACCGAGTTTGTAACAACTGCTCCTCACAAATCACACACACTCAAGATCCACACATCATCTCAACAAACAGATCCCGGTAAGACAGCACCAATAAAATTCTGTTTCTGTGAGAAAAGGATCCTACTCAGTGATACAATTTTGCTTGCAGGATTTATATTAGAGCCTTTAGGCTGTGTCAAATGCTGCTGCAATAATTTAACTGATTTTATTATCATCTATTATTCTTTTTATAGTCTTTAACTTTTCCCTTTGCTGCAGTCCAACAAGATGATCAACTGGTGCAAAAAAGTGCTGTCTATTTAGAGCATTCATGTATTTGCTCTTGAGCAATGCTTTCATTTTAATAATGATGTCTGCATCACTGCAATGATAATACTAATGACTCAAATAAAAATATCACGAAATAGTGACTAGGAACCATATAATTCTTTAGTCCCTGTCAGCTATGCCAAAAACAGACCTCAAGATAGTCAAACTTCTAAGTCTTGCTTGTAAAGAGTGAGCTGCTGTAGGTAACTTGGTAACATACCAAGAACACCAGTGAAAAATACCAGAAAGGTATTAATGTGCTGCTGAGCTTCCTGAAGGTAGGAACACCAAGGCAGGAGCTACCCTGCACAGCAACATAATGGCACCAATGTGCAAAGTAAGCAGAAGGCTAAATGCCACGGGCAGATGGGAGCCCAGGCAGAGGGCTCTCCTCCTGCAGTGCAACTTGTCCAAGCAGCACTCTGCAGACACATGGAAATAACACACTTATTTGCCCTGAACCTTCAGGTGCAAAGCAGAACAGCTTCAAAACTAAGAGTCTGTGTGCCCCTTCACTGCAAATACTACACAGACTGGTGAGACAGTCAGTGTTCTGGGAAATGAGAGGACAAATTAGAACCCAGTTCCTTCCCTTATTAGATAAATAGTAGCTGTAAAAAAAGAATGCATTCCAGGACCTAACTGATAAGAAGCCTCTAAAGTAATTTTTGAAATTCAGCTCCACAAATGAGACAGGATGAAGAAAACATAATCTGTAAGCCCTAAAAGGACTCAGGTATTCGTCAAATACAATTTCACATGCCTGCAGTGCTTCAGTAAGCCAAGTGTAACATTTAGAATTTAAGTAATTTTGGGCTGTTAGCAAAACACTAAGTACTACTGGATCAGGAAGTGCCTCCCAGTGCAAATTACTAACATGTCTCCTTGGGTGACAATATTTTCTTTCCGTGACTTTTTTCCAGTTTAGGCTGTGTATTTTAAGCCACCTCAAGTCTGTGTGTGCTAGTTGTTCACTATGAACAGCCAGAGTTATACTGAATTACAAGAGAGCTTTAAAAACAAATTTGCACAATAATATCTATGAATATTTACACTATAATCCTCCAATAAGTACCACCTTACCATCTGCCTCTCTATCCTTTTCCCCCACTTTGCTATGGAGCTTAGATTTGCAAATATCTATTAAGCAGACAGGCTAAAAGCACCACATGCAACATGATACTGTTGCAAAAGCTGTCAATTTAACTCAAGTGGGGTAATTCCCCATTGTTTTTCTTGGCTTTCACAAACACAAAAGCTTTCTTTTACTGGAGTAAGACTGATGACTAAATGAGGGTATTCTGTGATCCTAATTAAATTTTTTTTCAAATGCAGAGCCTGAAAGGGTGATATCTACTATTCAGTAGTATGAGAAAACAATATAAAAAGGGAGATGGGTGACACTCTGTACAAAAACCTTTTAAAAGAGTGAACTCTGCTGTTCAGCATTATTTACTTCATTAAAGCCCCTCGCACAAGCACTGGGTCTGCTCAAGTAAGTTTCTATTGTGTTCACAGCACAGCAACCTAGAGAAGATAAATGAACCTGTACAACATCAGGTTTTTCGGACTGACAGGTGAAGTTAACAAGGCTTTCAGGGGGCTTCCCCTGCTCAGAAGGGCGGGAAGCGCTGTTCCCAGTGTCACAGTGTAACACACAGGCTCCAATCTGTGGCCTGTGGATAAGAGTTCAAGCTCGGTGTGATGGGTCAGTTCAGGCCCACTCCTTCCCACTCCCACACTAACAGACTTCAGGAACATTGTGCCCAACTTCTCCCTACTGCTCCCTTCCTTTGCTGCTTCCACCCACTCCCACCTCTGTAAGCTTAGCTGCTCCTCCTCACACGCTGAATCCTACAGAATCAAGTCTCTTTCTTTCTTTCAGCCCGTCTGCTGCCACTACTGGCTCCACAAGACTTCAGTCAAAAAGAATAGCTGCTCGTTTAGCCTTTGCTTGAGCCTTTCTGCCCCTGAAGGAGAAAACCTAAAGCAGCTAAAAGAACAAGTGAGACAATCAAGAAAGTACTCACAAAGAGCACACGTGGGCCAGCAGCAAGGAGAATGCATGCATGAGGCTAAGGGAAAGAATCCAGGAAAGGAAACTACATTAATGTAGTAACTACAAAAAATCAACTCATCTTGGTGTTTGTAAGAACATATCTGCAGTCATACAAATACCTCACTAATTACTTTTCTCTTTATTGCAACAACCAAATTCACATACCTCACAGAGTGAGTCTGGTACTTTACTCTTACGTTTCACAGTCACAACACACGGCATTAGAAGATCTTTGCTTTGCATCTTTAAATAAAAGCAAATTCTTCATAAAGCACTTCATAACACGACTAGGAAAGATCAGGACTCTTAGTGCTTGACACTCTAGGCCTATGCAGAGCTGACTGGGAAAAAAAAGCGATGTGAATGTACGTGCCTGTTCTTCATTAGACGCACTTCTCTCTTCCGCGCGGCCTCTTCTGCCGGCTGGGTCGGAAGCGCTGGAGAGGATGCCATGACTACTCCTGGTGCAATGGTGCTGGTCGGGGCGGTGCGGATCTGGTAGGTCTGCACGTCTCCTGAGGCAGCTACAGGGACACACGGGAACAGGACATCAGTCTGGTGACAGTGCTGTCACACATGCTGTGGAGAGCACCTACTCACCTCTCTAACCCAGTCATCTCTCTAACCGCGCACCCTGGGCCACAGCTCAGGAGGGACGGCCATCATCTGGGTCATCACTGCTACCCCAGGCTTAGTTTATTCATTTATGCAAGGTTTTGGGCATTCCTGCTGAAGAAGTCTTCACTTGTGCTTGATAGCTCGATTTGTCTTGCAGTATAGCTGTGCTTCTTTCTCCCTTAGTATATTTCTTTGTACTTCTCTGGTTTTTGGGCAGTTCTAGCAGTTCCAGAGTAGGATGGGGTCAACACTATTTCTAGCTACGCTCCAAATGTCTATCTGCAAAAGGAGGAACTGCATGTCTAAGTATCTAGCATAGAAAAAAAGGTGTAAAAATGCAGCATTTACTCCCACAAGAGAGGGACAGTGCACTCTATTGCTTCTCTAAAATGAGCAAGGTCTTAGCTTTCTTTTATTTTATTTATTGTAATCTAGGAGTATGTTAATTTTGCCCGAGCTCATAAATAACCACAACACCACCTAAAGAAACTAATATGTCCTTAAGAACACGATAAAGAAGATCAATGCAACAATAGTATTCTTCTCTGCTATGCATTTTTACTGATGCCTGGTAAACTCTTGACTGGATAACTTTCAAATTAACTACTTTACCATCACAGAAGCAGGGGTACACTTCTGCTGTTACTTTCAATAAAAAGTTTTATAATACCCCTCAATTTTTAATAAACCAAAATATGTATTTTGATACAACAGCCCCCCACATCTCATTCTAAGTGAAAATAGCTCTGCCAAATTGAGGGCTAGACCAAATAATCACTTAAGGCACTCTCCTAAATAGTTGTATGATTCCAAGACTCACTGATTGAGTGAGTCAGTCACTCAGTGACTAGTTACAAAAGTCACAGTAGGAAGAAATTATGACTTGCAATTGAAAAGAGGAAAAAATTACAAATAAATTAAACTGTCCTTTTAGAAACAATCAAACATCCTTCTCTCCTATCTTTAATGCTTTGCTTTAAAGTTCCTATTGTTGCAGATATGGGAGAACTTGGAACTCTAAAGTGGTATTAGCTTTTGCAGAACATATTAAAACATTTGTGTGGACAAAATGCAGGAAATACAGCATGGAAAAGCAAAAAAAATACATTAAACCTCAAATATCCACAATTTTACCAATCTGATGAGACAGGCTTTAAGAAAATGTGACAAATAGCTTTGTCCAAAATTTCAGTAATTTTATGGACTTATCTGTGCCAAAGCTGTTAATTCTGTTTCCTGACACATTTGAAGGAGTCAGGTTGGCAACTTATATCTGCATGAAGAAAATGTTACACAGAATGACTGGCTGTGAAGTTTCCCACCTTGTACAACAACTTGGTTGCTGGGTACAAGTATCTGCTGTCCATCTGTGGTCTGTGCATATTGTAAAATGGTGGTGCCAGGTTGGGTTGCAGCTGCATTGGTCATCGTCAATGTCTGGAGACCTTGTACTCCATCTGTGCCATTGTTAGACAACTGTATTGCTCCTCCTTGGGTGATAGCAACTGCAGACAAAAAAAATCAACCCAGCATTTAAAACACTAATTTACTCATTAACTTACAGAAACTTAGGTATGGAAGAAAACTGATCTGAGCTATAAATCTTTTGAACCCTTACCCATCCCCAAATCAAACACGTGGCTTCAATGTACATGGAAGAAATCGTCCTTTGAAAGCTAAGTTTTCAAATGCTTGTGAGGGCCAAAACCCACAGCCTAAATACAAATCAGTTTCTCTAATAAGACAGGATCACACAGAGGAGCTACAATCCTTCCCCAGGAATATTTTTTAATTTGTTAGTTAAGATTTTCTTCTTGGTTGGTTTAGGTATTTTTCTCAGTCCATACTTTTTTTTCTCATCTGAAATTCCTCTCATCTTCTGTGCTTTATGCCCTTCAGTCTCCTCTGCTGCTAGTGCTATCCATCTTGTGTTTCACTTTCTTCTTGCTTTGGAATTTTTTTTTCCTTCTGATTGTATCCCCCTCTTCTCTACAACTTCCTCAGACTCTTCCTAGGCTGTTTTTTCATTCAAAAAGGTACAGTTTGGTTCAGGCATTCTTAACTTTGCTGTGTTTTTTTCCTTTCTTTCCCTCAATCCTGTCATGCAGGTATACTGGGACATCACCCCTTTTGTGACTGCACAGAATTTCACTGTGTTCCTATACACAGACACACCAAAATCTCAAGTGTCTGCACAAGCAGTTATTTTACAGTTATAACAGGAATGAGAATCAACCACATCCGTTTCAATAAAATTAAGCACGGTACAAGGCAAAGGGGCTAAGGAGTAAATGGAGATACAAAATTTTAAAGAGATTTTAAGAGACAGATGTAAACAAGTAGTTCTCCCTTTTGTATGGGTTGTATATGTCTCCTACTGTATGTGTGTGAGATATCATGTCTTTTATCTTTACTGCCATATCCTCAATCATTCTCCAAGTCAAAGCACTGTATCTATAAAATCTTATAAACAAAGAAAACACAGAAACATATACTTATGACATATATTAAGGCTGTTGACATTCTTTTTTTTTTCAGGACTTTCTAAAAATGTAATTGCAGACTGTAATGTTTTTTTCTAATGATGAGGTTACAGTTTTGTGAACAAGTGTCAGTAATCTGCCAAGAAAGAAAAGAAACTTCGGAATTCCCCCATCTAGTTCCTGAAGTGAAAAAGTTTGTAACAGCATTATAGTTAGTTCCCATTTTGCCTCAGGATGCATTAGCTGCACCAAGTGGCAAGCAGTCCCAGAATGTTAACTGAGCCTTTCCAATGCTTTCAATAGAAATGTGTTTAAAAGGCCTGGTTATCAGTCAAAATAAAGTAATCTTTTTTCATTTCCTGCTTTGTCCTAGTCCAAACAACAGTTATAGAAATAATAGCTCTTCATCTTCTCATCCCCACTTACTAGCACCACTGAGAAATTCAGACTACATACTGTACTGCCCACTGCTGGTTTGGTAAATGGGAGTTGGCACCGTAACAGTGGCGATGGCAGGTGCTGCTGTTTCCTCTTCAGACTTTTCTTCTTCAATCCTTGGCACTCCTGGGGCGTCTGAGGACAAGTCATTCAAAATTTTTCTGGCAAAGACAGTGTGTTGTAGAGATTTTAATAAAAATTGGGGGAGAAAAATAGTCTATCTGATACACAATGCTGGGGAAAACTGAAGTGCAGCAAGACAGTAAGGAAAATATAGGTGCAGAATGAAAACCACACACTATCTTCAAACTCTTTATTGGAGAGGAATTGTTCAAAATGCCAAGCACTGATGGGCAAGGGAGCCAGCACAGAACAGCTGTGCTTCTCAAAACCCATGATACAGCTATCACAACCTTCCCTTTTTCTTCAGAGCATGTTTCTCTCATCCATTTTTATTTGTTTCCTGCTTTTAGGTATATAAACATTTGAAAAAAAATGTTAGACCTTGTCTCCTCACTTACACTAGGGGAACTGCTCCATTTCAAAGACTATAAACACCTCAGCCAGAGAGCTGAGTACCAAGGGAGTTAGCAGGAATGCTTGCAGAGAGCAACCAGTTCATAATTTAACACCTGCCTGGGAGACAATACCCAGTGTTTGAGAACAGTCTCGCAGTTATGTTCACAGGTGCCCTGCCTGAGAAAATTCATGGGTAGAGGAAAGAACAGATTTTTCATTATTTCCATGAGCTAATTATCCAAAGTCAAAACTTCTGAAACATCACTGCTACAGGTCCCACTGAACATGACTGCAGACTGACCACAACAATTTGCATCACTGAGATCAAACACTGTCCTTCCTCAGAGGACTGTCAAGCACTTTTCACTGCTGGCATATTCTATTATGTCACTGCAAAATGCAGTAAATGCCCTCAGGTAAATGTAATGCCTTTAGGTAAAGGGCAATATTTTTCATAGTTCTCCTCCTGTGTTTTCCAGTGGATTGGCACTAGAACTCACAGTGGGATGAAGCAAACACAGCTGTACACCCCAAGTTCCAAGACAACACTAATTTCTTATACAAGCCTCCTAAGGCTGTGGGAGCCAGAACACCGGTATGAAGCTGTCTGGGGAGAGTACTCATTCTGCTTAGCAGCTTGACCAACAGAGCTTTGCTGTTGCTGTTTTGACTTTGTGTGCATGCAAGAACCCCAGCACTGCACAACACTGTGCGAAGAACCGCTTGGACAAATAAAAAATTCCCATCCAAAGAGTTTGCAATCTAGGTGTTAGACCAGAAACTAGGTGAATGAAACAGATGAAAAAATTAGGAGAGAGCAGGGATGATGAAGAACAAAATCAAGAGAGATAAAAGAATCACTTTTTCACCTCATGTCATTATGACATGGTGGTTAAGACCTACCTTTGCCATCACAAAGATGGATTTAAGGTAAAAGATAAGGTGGCAGCTTTACAAATACAGGAGCTATGAACTGACATGGAATACACGATGTACTTTAGTAGGAGAATCACAGAGGAGTCTTTGTGGAAGAGGTACAGCTTTCAATTCTGTGAACATATCTGCACCTCTCTTGTTTCTGGGGCCAGTTACAGCAGGTTGAATAATGCCAGCTAGGAAGTCACTAAAGACAGCAGTGGTCTGGCTCAGCCTTTCCGACATAACCAACACCAGCCCACAGTCTGAGCTGTATATACAAGTTTTACAGCTACCAAGTGTTGCTGAGTCACCACGATCTGGTTTGAAGATAGAGGCTGTGTTGTGGCACCAGTGTGTGCCTAGGAGTCCATCTCAATGAGAAGTCAGCATGCACAAGCACCCTCTTCTCCCAAGTGCTAAAAAAGTATCATGGTTGAGATATGCTCAAGCCTACAGTCTAGCTTCTATTTCCAAGGCTATGCTCATAAAGAAAAAAGGAGCATCTGAATTTTCTAAAGCAGCAGGAACCCACAGGTCACTTAAAACCTATGGAACCCCAGAGCTGTTCCTTAATGCTATTTAACATATTTTAAGAATGAAAGGGGGATTTAGTACAGACACAAAAAGCTGTACGAAGGCTTAATTAATAAAGTAATATGACTAACACCATGTGAAGGAGAACCTCAGTTGGGTTTTGCCAGAGGTATTTGCCATGAGAAACAGAGACACTAGATGCCTTTCACTACATTTAACTCATACACTGACTTAAACTTTAAACACAAATTATTTTGCTCAAGCAGAAATTCTCTCTGAGCTACGGAACATCACATGTTCATTAAGTCTCATGGGAGAAAGGAATGAAGCTTGATTGGTGCTAGCATTTCAACAATGATGAAAACCAGTAGAGTTGATTTTTTGCAGACTACAGATTACACAGAAGTCATTTTTTGCAAAGCTTCAGTGTATTTTGTGTACTAAGTATTCATTAAAGCTGTTTCTAAGGCATCTAGCATAACAATACCTCAATTTTCTGAAATGTGGCAATTAGCATATTCTCAGCTCACTTCTGTCTCAAGTGAGTGTAACTGCTGAGGTTTCTTCCTCCTCCTTCTATTTGCTTATCTCTTTACATCCTATTCCATGGCCTTTTCCATATTCCAATTCCAAGACATTACAGAAGAGAGATTTCAGTTAAATGGTAAATCTAAAAATAATTTATACAATCCCACTGTTTGTATCTCCATGCGAACGCACCCATCCATCAAGTAAGATGCTTCTGCTTTAACCTCCATACCTGTAGGAGGGTCGTCTGGAAAGAATTTCTCTTCGTTTCTGTGAGTCTGTGACACTGTCTACTGATTCCTGTGAATCTTCACTTTCTGCTATAGTGGAGATCTGTAAATAAGAACAGCAATCAAATTTAACGAGACACTTCCAATGTCTTTATTTTAAGGAAATGTTGACATCCTGTGAAAAACACCACAATGCAAGTATTCTATCTAGACAATGAACAGAAAGTTACTGCTTAGTAACAGATCCAGGAAAGGATGACCACAGTCAGTGATTTACCCATCAGAATGTTCTTTATAATTTAAATACTCCAATAAGGAAACATAAACAGTAATACCATTCAGATTTTGCCTTCTATGATGTTTTGTTTCCATCTATTGCAAGGAAACAAAGATTTTTTTAGTAAAATTTAGGGGAGAGAATAACTAAATCAAATTAAGATAGCAGAAATGTTTGGAAACAAAGAATAAAATATTGAAGAAACATCAATTTATAAACAATGAGGTAGATATATTAAAGAGAGACTGCCTTTTATGGGGGAAATTGCCAGGAAAATGTCATACATGAAGATATTAAAAAATAATGTAGTGCTGCAATTCTGAATAGCTGTGCTAATAGAAGAGAAATGTTTATGCAGGAAAGCTAAAATAAAAATCGTATTATAATAATTTAGATAATTTAAAATTTGAAATGTGCATGACAAAATATACAAAAGCTAACGATGCTTATGTGAGAAACAGAGCTCACAGCCTGACATTTTATGCACTGTAGAGAAGATTCCTAAAGGCTCAAAAATCTAGCTGGCACCCACATCTCACAATTGTCAGAGGGCCTGAATATGTCCAAGGCTGACTGTGAACTACTGGGCTCTGAATATCAAAACATGATGGATCTGCACTGAACCAGGTGAATTCCAAGCATGGCTTCATTGTCAGTCTCTTATCTTCCACCTCCAGGCTAGTAACTTGTGCACTTATCTCAAAACTGCTCACCTCTGATAGATTAAAACTCTAAACTTTTGACTGCAATGGCTGAGGATGGTAGAGCCTGCCACAAACTCAGCACTGAAGCTGATAAGAAAAAACAAAGATTATTATCAGAATGGCCTAATTTTAAATTATGCATGCCTTACTTTTTAGAATAATACCCAGTTAAATATCTGTATCAAAAAGTCACAATACCTACTTTTTGAAATTAAACAAGTTTTGAGCTCAGTGTTCTAACAGCAAATGAATAATGTACAGTCCTTGTCCGTGTAGCTGCTGTACACCAAACAATTTTTGCATTCAGTAACACTGAACTTCAAGTGGATAAAAAGCAAGTTAGAGGTTTAAAGATTTCAGACAACTTGTCTCCTCTATCTTCAAGGTACCTCACCATATCGCATTACCTATCTTGCTTTACAGAAGAGAAAATGCTAAGGCTTTACAAAGCACACAACACTCAACTGGAACATTTTAAAAGCATTTCTATGTAAGAACTGATAGGTTTATTTTAAGCACCAGTAACATAAAGAGACCTGTTTAGGAAACCAATGCAAATATTTCCTATGTAGCAAAGACTCTCATCCTAGAATACTGGCCTCCATGAATTACTAAAAATTACATTATTAAAAGAAAGTTCATCCTTTTGTTCGCTTCAAAATAGTATTAACTCTTACTCAATAAAACTGCATGGAAATACAGTAGAGAGAAGAAGTAGAGTAATACTGTAAGAAAAACCATAAAGCTGTTAAACTCACCAAACAGATTTTGGAGGGAAATGAAACTCAGAAATGTTTGAAAATGAAAAGTGGTTAAGCCAGAACAGAAAAAAAGTCAGAGTAACAAATACTGTACAGATTTGCAAAAACAAAATCCAGGACACAAATACATTAAAACCAGTGCAATGACAGGCCTATTTCAAAGGCCCAATTCACATACTAGGAATTTCTTCAGTCAGTACCTGAACTGTCTGGACCTGTGGAGACTGAATAACTGATGGCTGGGCAGCCTGAATTACTCCATGCACTTGAACTGTCTGCCCATTGGGCAGCTGAACTAAGGTCACCGTGGGTGCAGAAGATGTTGCGTGAGCTGCTGGCATAGATACCTGCAAAGAAGAGACAGTGAGCATAAATTAGGTTATTGCAAAATCTCCTTAGTTCAGTATTTGTTTTGGTGAAAGAACTATGTCTCTTCTAGACCCCAGTTAGATGACCCAAATGTTTCAGCGTAATACAAAATCCCCTGAACTGCCTCAGCCCAACACTTGACCTACTTCACAAAATAATCTAATGCAGAATTTCTGCAGGCTCGAACATAATTTGTAAAATCACTGACAAGAATAAGAAAAACACAACTGCCTCTATTTTGAGGTAACCTGATACAAACACATCATTACCTTTCACTTACTTCACTTCGATACTGCTCAGACTTGGGTGTACTCCTACAGACACTGCTGAGTCAGAGGCAGAAACATATGGGAGTGGACCTATTTTTGTTCTCACTCAAGAAAATGCACGGAGTTTGCCAGATGTAAGAACTTAACTTTTTAGGGAATCATACCTTTCACTTTCTACAGCTTAAGCCATATGAGTAGCTGGCAAAGTGCATGTAAATGAAGAAAACTGACCATGTGTTCAGACAGAAACTCCATGAGTTTGCAGTGGAAGTAAGTATTTTGTAGGCAGTCATTGTGATTATTGTGTAACAGGTCAACACAAACTCTAGTTTCAAGGGTTAGTTCTATGAGGAATAATTGCCCACTTTTTTAACACAATTGTGCTTCTCCAGCACAGACCTGCAGGCATGGCAGCTATGCCAACAGGGATACACTGATGACCTCAGCATGGCACATTACTGCTTGGGCTTCACCGACAGCGGTAGCCACACAAAGCTGTTCACACTGCCCGGGGCAGCCTCACCCTGGCAGGCTGCAGGAACTGCTCTGGGTAGCTGAAGTGGCTGGTGACACGATATGTGTGTTTGGGGCTGGGGGGCTCCTGAAAGGCTGCAGGGTGCCAGGGCTGCTGTGCCAGCACACCCCGCCCTCAGTCTGCGTCCCTGCCACACATCATCGCCCTCAGAGAAGGACTGCAGGCAAGCACCAGCTGCTCTGGCAGACCTCAGCCAGGTCATGGGTCACTGAGTAGCCAGCCTTCTTCTAGACGCCCTTCTAGAAGTTTGAAAAATCTAACAATCCTCCAGGGTTCAACAGCATTTAAAAAAAATCCAATCCACACCGCTGCAGTGCAAGAAAGGGCTGCACTGCTGTCCTACCTAATCTCAAAGGGCTGCTATATACTGGATGCAGAAGGAAATTCTCTGCTGTCCCTGTGAACACATGGTTCTCAAAAAGCTGCAATAGCTGATCTCTGAATTTCCATAAACATCCACCACTTACAATGAAATCTTGCTTAACAACAAAATTAAAGGGAATTACACGTAGACCTCTCTCTTTCACAGCTGTCTCTCCCTAATCCACCAATTTGCATTTGCTTTTACCTTCCTTTTTCAGGAAAGCAGCTGCAGCATTACATGGTGGTACTTAACTCACATCTGAGAGAAACTGGAACTGAGATTAACATGAGAGCACTTTCCTCTGGCAAATTATATTCCTTTACCAAGCGACCTTTCATAATAATGCATGTCTGACTAAACAGTCTCTGGCAATGACAGCAAAGCTGATCAACTGGAGGCTGCTGTGGTTGGATTAAGCCCACAGCAGAGAGTAACTTCCGCAGATGTCTCTGACTCATACCTTGTGGAACTGGGACAAGTTTCCTTTTGATGCTGAAAACTACCCTGAACTCACTAAAAATGCAGCAATTAAACTAAGCTTGCAAGAGGGGTGACCTTACAAGAGGTAGTGAAAGAATTAAATTGACATAATTAGTTATTTAGATTTGGCTAGGCCTCTTAGGGCACTCCCTAATGCCAAACACTGCCACTTCACTTTTTAAAAATATCATAGTAACGTAACACTGATGTGAACAACACAAGGAATTATGTTTAGACTGTTGTATCACCCCCACAAACCATGTACAGGCTGGGGAAAAGCTAAGGTGCAGGTAATATAGTGAATGACAACATGGTGGTTCACGTGGATTTTAACCATACCCGTATAGTGTTTTCTTACTTGGAAAGAGGTCTCATTCAAGTACTGGGGTAATTATGTCCAAGTAAAGTGCATTCTACCCACTACATATTTGTAAGTTCAGCTCCCTGGAGGTCAGTATGTTAGCACATAAATTTAAAACATTCTTGCTTCTCTGGACTAAACCTTAAAGCACATCAAGTGAGAAGCAGTTTACTTGTTTTGCAAGAGAAATAAACTAATTCCACTCAGTTCACACTGAAGTGTTATTCACACCACCTACATCCTGTGCCTAAGTTAGACAGTGAGAAAACTGCCCAAAGAGGCAAGCTGGTGCAGGGCAGCTGGTGGCTTGTAAATTCGCACTACAGCTTCACCCAACAAAATCACCCTGTGCATTTAAACAGCTCCAATACCTACACTATCACTTGAATGAAATTGTACTATCTCTGGACTACCAAAATGTGTAATGACTTTAAAAAGACACCAATCCTTTATAAAATGTTAAGTGATTTAACACTTGCGCCACTTACAAGATACTCAATTCCATAAACTATGAGATCAAAACCATCTGTTTGTTCTTTGCAGACTACAAATAGCTTTGAAATTAAATGGTTACAGAAGAGAGCCAAAGAGATTCTGTAGTCATTTATACAACAGGGTTGCTTCTGCCAACCATCCGTGTATTTGCAAATGAAACCCAGTTCCAAAATCAGAGATGCATTTCTTGTCTCTCCAAAATAATTTGGGGATAGCAAATGATCTACTTCTGTCTCTAACTCGCCAACAACTCTGTGAAACTCTGGAGACAACAGGATAACACGAGCTGTCAAGTGCCAGATTGTTCCACTTGACTGCAATGCTCATAATATTAATCCCATCAGATAAGATGTATTTGCTGCATTATTTGTCCAGATATTCAGTTTGTTTTCTTCAGAATTAAACTGACTACTACAGACAAGTTTTTAACAGAAAACACAACAGCAAGACAATCCAGTCAATATAAATGACAGTACATTATACGTATTGAAAAAAATACCTTTCAGTGGTATGGTTGTGGTAAAGAATGCTAGAAATATTTTCATTCATTACTGTGTTAACATTACACAATTTACACACATACAGTTCTTCAGAACTAACACAGCCTAATGTGATGGGAAGTTAAAAATCTCTACTGCTTTAAAAATGTGAAGGCAAATATTAAAAGAACTATACATCACACCTGTTTCATAATGGTATCAATGGAATCTTCTCTCAGGCCCGTGAGCAGACATTATCCCTCTTAAAAATATTAATCATAGGTAAAACTATTACACCATATGATTTTTATACCTGGGCTAACGTTGCAATCTGTGGTTGTGCCTGTACTGTCATCTGTTGGGTTTCTGCCTCTGTACCGGCTGCATCTCCACTCTGCTGGTTCTCTGCTCCAGATTCCATGGTCATTTAGTTACCTACAATCACAATATTTGTCGTAAGTCTGGGTTGGAATGCAAATCCATTATTCTTGATGGATCTGGCAGCAATCACTGCAGCTGAATTCCCATTACTACATACTGTTTTAATTTGCTTATTAAATGTTGCCAAACTATTAGTATTCAGGCAAATTCTTTTCATGCCAGGTGTTTGCCTCAGGTTGATTTTTCTGCGTGTAATGTTTCTGAAAAACAAGTCCAGTCTCCTCCAACAACGAGAACAGAAAAAATGCATTTTGCTCATCCTAAAAAAACTGAGCAATTGCACTATGATGACTTAGCACCTCTGCAATTTGGAATAAAGACCAGTCAGTATGTCAGGAAGGGCACTCCCTCAGTGCCAAGGTGACAACATGCCCTGGTACAGCCCTCCCTCTCCCCCCAGCTGCGGTCTGCAGATACCAGTAGCAATTGTTTCTGTGCTGGGCGCTCAGTTCTCAGTCATCTTTGCCTGAACTAAATATGCAACATCTCCATGCAAGTTCTTTCCACAACCAGACTGTGTATGGCTCTATGTCACAGCAACCTAGCCTCTTCCACCCAGTAATTTTAAAGCCAGTATACAAAATGATGGAAGCCATTTCTACTTGAACCTTACTGCCATTTTTTTTAATATTTGGAGGTACACAGTAGTTTGCCATGACCTAAGTTTTTTATCATATATAGCTCCTAATACACTTACATTTCTAAGCACTAACTGAGCAAACCTAGATCACCATAACACACAACTCTATAAAAAGACGTTGCATAACTTCCAAACCCATGCATGTAGGCAGAGTGCAATGCCTGTTACATTTGGCAATGATCTGAGAAAATCATTTATGAGTTCTTCTTTAGGTACTGATACGAAATTATTTGATATAAAAAAGAACTTCAAAATACAAGGGAATTATATAGCAATGCTACTGTATTATACAGAACTCCAAATACCAAATATTAAGAATGGGTATTACCTCCACAGCGACAACACTAACTCTGTGTACCACCCTGGGCTGCTCAATCTATTCAGGCCTCTGGCTGCCCTAGGGCAGCACATCTCTCTTCAGAGCTGGTCCAAAACAACCTCTAGAGAATTTCTGCTTTGGGAAGGGGCCTGGAGGCAGAGGATGCTCAGATCAGAAGAAAGGTGGAAAGAAGCAGAAATGCCCCTCTCCTTCCTCAGCTTAACTGGCCCCCCGAGGAAAAGACTTAGAAGCATCAATACAGGTGGTGGTACTGTGTCCACGCTCCAGACATTTCATGTTGAACAAAAAGTCAGGGAAACTTCCATTTCAATGCAAACTATACCTCGGTGTTACAGGAAAGAGAATACCTTTTACACTGCCTAAAATAGCAGTCACACTTCAACCGTGATTATGAAATATCTGTCTTACAGTAACTGACTGATAATCAAGAAAGATAAAACAGCATTTCACAGTAGTAACCACATCCTACATTGAAAGAAAGCAAGTCAATGTATATAAATCAAAATCTCTATATTTTCTGTTGAAAGTGACCGTTCAAATGCGTTTGTGTGTGTGAACGTTGAAATGTAAATTATCAAATCAGTAACGTAAAGTTCCAACATCAGTAAAGAAGTAAAAGAATTAAACCTGATTTTCCTTAAAAACATACCATTTTTTAAAAAAAGCAAATTAAATTATTCTAAGCAGAGGAATTTTTTTATGCCTCTCTCTCTTGCCAAGATTTCTGTGCTACAAACCAAGTATTAGTCTGACATGCTCACAGATAAATAATACTCTATCTATATCTACATATTTGTAAACTGGTTATGAAAGAAATTAATTGTAAACTCACTGCATTTTAAGTAGTCTAGATATTATCATTTTATAAGAATTTCAAGAATACCCTGTATCCATGCTAATACAATAACTCGGTTATTTCCTACAATACCAAGTCTTTCCCATGTTACATTTCATATTTCAAAAAGCACAAAAGAAAACGCATGCACTATTACTATATGCAATACACATTACCAAACAGCTCTTAAAGACCTAATTTCAACAGTTTAAGTGGTTTTCTATCCCAACTTTAATGCAAAAGTTATATTTTAACATTTAGTCCTCCATGCTATATGCCCATTTTTCTTTTGAGTATTCTCTATTTTGAAAACTACAAACCAGAGTACCGTATGTTTCCCTTTGATTTTTACCATTTCCATTACCATTTTACTACTTGTCCAAGGTAAGCAAATCAACAACTTTTTCCTAATTCTATGCATGTATCATGGTGATTCCAGCCAAAGACTACCTCATCACTTCAGGAGCAGATCTTTTACATCAGCAACATCTCCCAGCCAAGTATCTCCAAATAACTTTAAAAAACTTCCCAGCTATAAATCCAAGTATATTGCAAAACTAATAATGCTTTTGTTTGCTGATAGAAACCATGACTCCAGCATGGAGTCAACTGGGATTAGAAATGGAGGAAATGTGCAAGTATCAGGTATTTAGCAATGTTCACAAAGGTAAATGTGTTGCCAAATTCCTGCTGATAAATGCAATGTTTTCCTAGGAAGAATTTCCAATCCCCTCATACGCTATTCAGCAAAGGTCCTCTGTCTTTACAAGCTTGGCTTCCACACTTGCATCATCTTTTGCATATGTAATCAGCAAAAGGATTAACTGTTTGAGATACTCCCTCTTCTACAACACCAACATTTCGGAAATCAAATTCTTAACATGAATTGCACACACCTGAAAGGAACTTCCTCATTTCATACTGTAAGCACCAACTAGTGCAGGAAGCTGCCTGCAAGATTTACATCTTGACACAGGCAGTTTAAGTGAGTTTCCAAAGACTTGTTGTTTTTTGACAAGCTCTCAGTGTCATGTTATTTGCAGGTTCTAAGGACTCTGGTTCAATTCACCTTGCACTTATACATCATGGTATTTGTGTTCTAACAGCTTCACTACTACCTTTTACAGTAATTTGTGAGAAAAAGGAGGAATCAGATTTTTGAGCATCCAGGCATCATTTTCCAGAGACACTGGTCACTGTGTTTTATGCTTGGGTATGATCGAGATTGCCAAGATGTACAGGACCATGCACACAGAACACAAACACTTACTACATTATGTGTATGGGTAAGACCATGACAGCTGAAATTAAGGTTGTCAATTCCTATTAGTTCTTGCAATTTTACAGTGTAACAGATGAAAATATGTTTGGTTTGAAACCTTAACCTCCCCACACATACAAATGAATGCCAATCTGTACATCTCCTTTCTAAGCTTTTATACCCCTAGTCTAGACAACCTTTGCTGATCAGTATCCCAGCATTTTGCTGTTCCTGTGGGTGCCACCCCCTCCTTATTCCTCCTGCCCTGTTCACAGTGGCCCACCCTGCTCCCTGGCTCTGGGAGACACCACACCAGGACTTCTCAGCTGGAGACAGGGATCTGAAAATGCCCCAGTCGGGAACAAGTCTCCAGGGCATGGACAGCATATGGGAGCCAAGGGAGCACACTTCTCATTTCTCCTTGCTTCCCGGCTACCTTTCAACTTGTCGGGAGAGGACACGCACATGCACATACTTTGAGAAAAGATTAGTAACTGCAGTAGTTGAACCAAGTATTCTAAATGAAACTAACTGAAAACAACAGCTATTAACAACCAGAGCTGGAAAACCAGAGACTGCTTGCTTAAAACATCCTGGGTATGAACTCTGAACATCAGAAAGCTGATGAGACTACCTGGGTAGAGATGGTTTAACTCGTGACTTTTGTAATACACAGGTTTCTTCATTAGTTCAAAAGTGGCAGCAGTATTATATTTACTAATACTTTTTATTAATAACATACTTACTAATGATCTCAAACTCTGGAAGCAAAGAGCCAAACAGCGAGACACTCAGCTGACACATCGGCATTTATTTTAGCCAAATCAAGACTGGGAGAAATGAGTTCAGCAGAGGATAACTAACTGTCCCAGCTGAATTTACACCATGAGCACAGAAGACAGATGCTAATAAAAACAAACAGTTGCAGAATGCAACTGAACTACACACACTGCAGAAAAACCCAAATAAATCTGTCTCCTTAGTTGCATAAATGTGGAAAGGGCACTTAGCTAAGGACTACTGCAGAGAGATGACTTCAGATTTCTCCTTGGCACGCATTTACGACAAGAAAAGCTAGAGTTAGACTGCAACAATAGTAAGAAACGGGGTAATCTTTAACTACTATATTTGTATAGCTGGACTCTATATATCAGCTGGATTACAGTGCAGAGGCTGGGAACCCGTATTAAAAATGGGTTCTGTGGAATTTGGGTGTTCAGAGAAAGCAAGTATTTAGGACAATGAAAACCTGTTGTATGAGGAGACTAGATGGATTTTTATTATTTATCCCAGAAAGGAGAGAAATGCTCCAAAAACTAGAAAATATACTCAAATTATTAACAGACTAAGTAAACTAGAAACACACACTGTCTGATTATAAAAGCAGCAAAGCTTAAAGATGTCAAATTTTAAAGTATAAAAATGAAAAATCAAAAAATCTATTAAAAATTATGAAAATTGATACTTCATGTACTGCATAAATGGAGCAATGATGCTACTGATGATAAGAATTTTATTAGGATTTAAACATGGGTTAGAGACGCACTTGGGTAAAAAGAATATCCAAGAATATCCTGAATTAGTACAGTTTTTTCGCACCAAAAGAAGTGCAGAACCAAAAGGAAGATAAAAACCTATTGAGTTGGGATTTAAATTGATTTCTGATCTTTAAAAATTCAAATAAATGCTTTCATGAGGGGAAGATTATGTACCATGTAATTTTTGCAGGTTCCAGTAGTCTTTTGAGATACCTACTGATCTTCACTATCTTAAAGACAGGATGCTGAACAAGGTATCACAGGTAATTCTAACTCCTGTAATCCCTGTTAATTAAAGTGAGCATCAATGCTGTGTATTCAGAGCACAAACTGTTAGTTACCTCCCCTCCCACCTGCCTACAGAGTGAGGATAAAATATAATTGTCTTCTCACAGCTCTCATCTCTTCACTCTTTAGTATCCTCCCCTTGGTATGTCTGTGGTCTGACTGCTCTATTTTGCTTCCCTACATCATCCTCTATCGCCCATCTGACTTACCCCCATGAATTCTAGCATGTCTCCTTAAAGATTAGGCTCTGCTCCTTGGTTTCCCTTTGCTCACACAAGCCATGGAGCTTTCCTACTCTGCAGACAGGCTGCTTTTTGTCTCTCAAGGCAGACTGGAGAAAAGAAAGGTGGAGGTCCTTTCCCAAACACCATTAAATCCAAGCACCAAAGTACCATGCTGTGGCTGTTAGAGCAGATAAAACTTCCCATCCGCTTTTGTTTGTGAAAGTCCTTAATACCCCACAGCTTTCCATGTTTTTCAGCTGGACAGTTGGCACAGAAAACCACAGCACCCTCCCTGCAAGCCTTTCTTTTCTCTCTTTATTAGCATTATGGTGGCAATTCACTGTCAGAAGTTCAAGCTCACACTGACAGCTACTGCCCATACGATATAACCACACCTCCAGGCAACACGGTTCGCTTTATGCCTCGGAGGGACTGTCACACCTGCTCCCCAGCAAGCACAGCTTCACCAAGTGACATGCTGTAAAGAATTCTCTGACTTCTGGGTTTATTTTATTAAAGTATACACAGATTCTGAAGGAAAATGACAGCCTCCAGAAACAGTGCCGAGCAGAGACCCAACAGACTCACGCCCACTCTGAGCCTGACTCGCACCACACCCAGTCATTTGCTCACCCAACCCCTTCAGAGGCCACTCTACTGCCACATTAGAATCCTGATCCAGGGAACTATCCAGTCACCCCGCTGCTCATGGCAGTGAAGGACCAGAGCAGCTGAAGGAAGGGAAATTGAGGCAATGCCTGTTTCTGAAGCTCTGTATTCACAGCAGGTGTGCCAGTACAATTGTTAAGGAGGCAAGCACAGCTCCAGTATCCAAAGTTCCAGGAATTTCACTCATTCTGTATTTACTGCATGTGGCTTGATAAAGCCACAGATCCACCATGACAGCACCGAGAAGATACCAAACACCACTCTGGTACACAACTGTTTTCACATTTCCAGCATAAGTACTGAGAACATTGACCTGGAATCTGTAAACGTTTCCACTGTCACCCTGCAGAGTGGCAGTCCTTTCAGCCACAGCTCAACAGCCATTGAACTCCGTTCAGTGGCTGCCAGAATGAAAACGTTCAGAGAAAAATTTTATTTACAGCTAACACATGGGACTTCAAATAACCAGTAATAAGTGCTTAACAGAACAAGACAGGCCCATAATTATCTCTTTGTCACTAATGACTATAGTGGGTTGGCACAAGAACTGCAATTTACACCACAGCATCTTTGTCATTCCAAGCTGGCACTGCCACTGCTCCTGGGTATTTGCTCCCCCTGTCCTCTCCCCTGGGTGACAAGGCTGTGTGTCATACTGTGAACACAACCTATGTTTGCTGCTTCATCTGAAATCTACCTTTTACCACTTCACTGAATGGGCTCTTCACAAAGCCATTCGATGACCACACCAGCTTCTGGGTAGGGAAGCCCACAGGCTGGGCAAACCAAGTGGAAGTGGAAATAAAAAAATGGCCACAACAACCAACACCACTAAAAATGCCAAAAATGAAGAAGAGTCTTCAGATTGTGTTCTGCAAATAATCTGCAATAAAGCAATCTGCCAGGCAAACTGAAGAATAAAAAGCTGGAAAAATTCTTCTTGTCACTGAAGTTAAAGTATTTCATCTTGAACATACAAGAAAAATTTAATCTCACTGTAAAAATATCTCCACAAATTGGAATAATTCCATCACCAGAATGTAAAATCTGTAGTCTCACCCTCTGTCTCCATCAATATGACACTCAGAGCAGTGTCTAAAAACTCTTTGCTGAGTGAATACATGCTCTAACAGCCACTGCAAGAGATGTGAACACGGTAGTATTTTCATACAGAACACAGAAGAAATGCAACCAGGACTCTTATTAAAATTAACAAACTCTTCTGGCTCATTACTTTTTCAACAATATTTTTATTACATTTCTAAAGTCAGTGAAAATTTCTCTTACTTACCAGATTTAGATATATGAGTGATGAAGGTATTGGAAGTTATTTGTGTTGTATGCTCAACCTCCCTTTCATGAAAGAAAAAGCAGTGACAGATTTTAAAACAAAGGGCAGAAGATCACAAATGTAATCTCACAGCTACAGTGGTGAGCACCCAAATCAGCAATCTCCTCTAGATTTTGTTCTCTGTTAGCATAAATCAAGCAAGCTGGCATTTATTAGGCAGCTGGTGAATCAGTAGGCAGAGGTAAGGTGCATGAGTGAAAGTTGCTTAAACACTCTTCATTGCTGTATTTGCCTGATTTGACTCCACACTCTTGGCATTGTACTAATATGTAGTGTTTCTGCCTTCAAGCTTTTTAAAAAGAAAAAAGACTCTGACAGCTATTAACTGCAATTAGTGTCTTGTATCACAAATTACACAAATAAATACAAAAGCATCCAGCAACCATTTGGTACACACACATAATTTAATTAAAGTTTAACCTATACTGCCTTTTTTTGTTCAATATAGATTATAAATATATATATATATATATATAAAACCCACCCCTTTTTACTAACTTTATCTAATAGTTGGGATAGGTCTTATGTGAATACATGAGCAGAGCTCAGTAGAAGTGCCACAGGAGAGACACCAAAACAAGCATTTCCTAAGGCATTAACAGTGAAGAGCAAACAAATGACTCTCCACTGTCTTATCCCCTCCCCATTCAGAAATGCCCCCAAAATACTGTCAGATTTCGCTTAGGCAAAACAAAATGTCAAAACAAATCCCAGGAAGGTTACAAAGTCATTAGATAACTATTATTATTATTGAAAATGTAATCCATAAATATGTTCTATTTATAAATGCTCTGTGCTCCTACTGAAGGCACTTAGGGTATTAAAAGACTAATTCACATGCTTTAAGTCTGTGATCCTCAACACGCAGAACAGAATTATGATAACTATTTATAAATACTTTTATATGTGCAGTAAAAAAATCCAAAACCCACCAAAAGATATCTGCAAACTGAATTTTAGAGAAGCAAGACATTTTAAAGAATGTCCTGGCCAACATACTCAATCTATTCACAGAGACTTCTGAGAATTCTACTCATTTTGTCATTCTTAACACATTCGTTGCCAAGATCATATTTATGCATTTCAATTACTTACAAGCTGACTGCACTTTAGTACGGCTTACCATCTGTTCTCTGACATTATTTTTAGGTCATAAAAATCACCTAATTTTCAATCTATGCAGATTTCTTGCAATTCCTACCAACTGTAAAAGCTTTCCTTTCACAAAAATGAAACCATGTGAAATTGCCAAAATACATGATGCCTCTTTTTCTCCCTGTGTCTGCTGAAAGTAGTGAGCTCATCTCATCACGTGTAGCTGCTGGTTACTTAATAAAACCCACCATAATAGTGTATCTGAACTGTATCATCTGTCGGCAGACATCTTTAATGCAACATAAAATATAGGCACCAAATGATTTTTTATCATGCTGTTGGGGAGTTAATGCTCCTGCTGAATACATCACAACTCCAGGAACAGGCTCTTTGCAATTGGTACAGGCCTACCAAGTCAATAATCAGCACAGCCACCCATGACAAGCTTTAATTTCTGGCCCTAATCAAATTCTAATTTTACCTTTGACTGAAACAGCCGTGCGGGGAGAAGTGAGGAATCCATGACTCCATAGGATCTGAAGCTGACCTCAACCCAACTGAGGGCAGCTACCTGAAGCCAGCCACTTCTCATATTCGCCCTTCTAACTCCAGTGCTGGGCTGTGACCGCACACCAGCCTGACGGCAGTTTTTATTTAAAAAGGATGACACAATTACATCTGTACTATGACAAGTGAGGGGGTTCTGCTCAGCCCGGGGTGGAAGCTTGCTGGATGGAAACAGCACCCACCTAAAAGCCTATTAATGCAGCCTGACCCCAGGTAGAGGTAACCGGAGTACAGAGATGGGTACAGTAAACTAACACCTCTGCTGCTAAGGAGGGCCTGTGCCCAAGCTGGTACACCCTGCCTCTCAGCACGGGCTGTAAGCCTGGGCTCAGCACCACACTGAAGCAGCTCCACAACCCCTCGTCAGGAGGCAGATTGTACCTGGCTGGCACAGTGAGCAGCTTAGAAACAGTTCTCTCCTACCACCCAGATATCTAGATATGCCAAATCAATAATTTACCCTGCTGTGCTGGTCAACCAGCAGAACATTTTGAGCCACTTCCTTTCACAGCAAACACTGGCACGTGAAGGTGTTGCAGCAGAAGAGCTAAGGCAGCCCAGAGTGACAGAAAGGGGAGTAATTCTGCAAGCAGCCAGAGACCTTCTCCTTTCCCACCGACACGGAGAAAAGAGGACTGTGTCACTACAATAATTAAAGGAGTATTCAGAGCAGAAAATGACGTCAAGTTAGCAAGGCTAAGACCCATCTATAAGAAGATGCATGTGTTCCTTTTTTCCACTGGGTAGAGCTGCCAGAACTTGAGATTTCCACCTGACCTGCCAGAGTCATTCAGATGAATATTGTATTTGTTCTCCTCCATATGCATTTCTATGTTTTATGGTCTTTTACTGCCTCACCATTCATTCTGGCAGAATAAGAACCACCTAAATGCTGTATGACATATTTTGACAACCTTTTGACATGCTGTAAGGATCTCTGTCCACTTGCCAAGCAACCTTTAAACATTCCAGGTCTGAGGCATCAGCTGGAAGAACTGTTGCAATTCCAAGCCTGGGGCAGTCTGTAACTCAGTAAGGAGAGCTTCTACAAGTTCTTATTAAATAAAGGGTTATCTCTGAGGTGAGGGAACTACTGAAACTTGTTCTCAGCAAACAACTACAGGAGCAATGACTGACTGCTCAGCAGAGTCACCCTCCTAAAGTGAAGAAGAACTAAGATGTTGTTAGGACAAGCGTATTTAATATGACTGCCTCCTGCACAGGCTTCGCTCTAGAGATGTGCTAGGGAAATCCACAGTCTCAGTCACTGGGTCTGTGACAAATGCCTATGTGAACAAAGCTAAAGCTACTTTGAAACTCTACAGGCCACCCAGCTCTGTCGTGGTGCTCTGAGCAGATCAGGAACAACTTACAAAAAGATACAAATAAAAACCAGAGCATTTCACAGGCCTACACCAGTGGTTAACCTGAGTGCTCCAAGCCCAAGGGCCAAGAATACAAGATATAGTAATCTCAGACCTGTAACAGAAAAAGGAATCACCTCCATACAGCTGTTTCCTTAATTGGATTAATTTAAATTACATACCAGGTATGATTTAACAGAATAATGTGATAAAGCCAGAGAACCACATAAACATGTTTATTATTACCTGAAATCTTTTTATTCCAAAGAAATGTTTCCCAAGTCTCTGTTAATTTTACAGTGTGAAAATATTAATAGACACATTTAACTTATCAGAACAGAGTATTGTAAGACTGGACTGAAGGCTCTTAAGATTACACTGATTAAATAATTCTAAAGTAATATGAATGTAAATTTATATTCTGAAACTCAAATCTTCTGGGAAGTCCCACATATTCAGGGGACTTTGCCACGCATAAAGTAAATGTTTCCTTTTCCACCCTATAATGAAAGAGAGCAACTGTCAGTATGTAAAGTTCTTTGTATGGTTTCATATGTTAAATTAGATACCTGAATTTCATAATCCATTTGTTTTGTTTATGTAACAATAATAATAGTAATAATAATAAAGCCTGAGGTTTAAATAATGCAGGTCACCTCAGCAAAATACTGTACACTGAAAAGGGTCAGATACTGGAATCCCAAAGTGACACATATCACACTTATTTTCACATCATTCTTCTGCAGCAGAGAACTATCAAATCAGTTGGGGAATTTAGGGCAAGCATGGAGTTTCAGGTATTTATAAGCTGCAGAGTTAAAATTGACATGATTTTAGGTAGAATTTGTGTCTGCTGAGATTTTGTCTGCTGGTGACAAGGGACAGCTCCATGGCTAATGTTTCTAACCCACTCCTGAATGTCAGTGGCTAGAGCATTAACTCATAAAAAATGTCACTTCAGATATTTATGCTGCAAGCTTGACAGCCATAACTATTAAAACAAACAGTACTCATTCTGTTTGATGCTTGAAACGTATGTGGTATTTCTAGAGTTCAACCCATAGTAAAAAAGCATGAAGTTATGTAACTTGGTAAATATTGGAAAGTCTTGTTCAAAAAAACCAGAACACTTCTAATGAGTTCAGAAAGAAAACACAACAAAATGGATGTTTCAGACCAATGCTTTCACTGTTTTATTAATAAGTATCTTTAGAAATGGTCACCTGAAAGTAAGACTGAGTTATTCATACAAAGCTGACAATTACCAAATAGCAAGTCAAATGTCTGAAAAGAATTAAAAATAACCTGTATCTGTAAAAGCAACATACTTTTTTTACGATTTAATAGCTTTGTTTCATTTTTAACAGGCAGTATAGAATATTTTTTGCTTCAATGCTCTCCAAGAAGTGAAAAACTTAGAATTCTTTCTGAGGCTGGAGTGCTAGAGTAGAGTATGCCCAAGAAAAACAGCACTTCCTTACAAACCTTGCCCTTGCCCAATTCCTGAATGCATCCTATTCACAAAATTGATTGCAACATTTAAACCAAAAGATCTAGGTCTTAAACCACAGCTCACACTTGGAAATACTTTTAAATCCTAAAACTGCTCTGGTTTTACTAGTTTTATTGAAAACATCATTGCTTGGTCAATTAGCACTAGTCTTGAAGCATTATCAGACTATGTTGCTTAATGCACCAAAATTAAATCTGTGACCCAGCCCCTCTCTAAAAACCAACAGAAATGCAACAGTGATCAAACTCTGTAGTAAAATAATTCTGACTAACGTTATCAACCAAGTGGATTCTGTTTGATTTTTCATGTATTTTTAAAATTTGCCTGGGCAGTGCAGGAGAGCCTTTTAACAGAGAAAGATCACTCATATGCCTGCCAGGCAGATCTACTCTGTAAAAGCATCGCCTCCAAACAGAGAATAATGTTTCTCAAATACTTGACTGGAGTTTAAGACCTGCATTACCTGTGGGTAACATGACTGTCCACATGGAACAGGGGTGTGATTTGGTGGTAATGCTGAAGGTCTGCAGTGACCCGGAGTAAGCAACGGGAGCCACTGAGGAACCAGAAAGGGCAAGAGAAAGAAACAGAATCCATGTTTTACATCAATGTGCTGCACACGAAATAAAGTCTCTGTTTTGCTTTCTGCAACTACAGTCTTGCATGCATTTCTGCTAGCAGCACTGCTAGCTCAAGCTCTGGTTTCCTCTAAGTTCTTTCTCATTTACACCTTTTCACTTGTCTGAAAAGCTGTCTACTAAATGGGACTGGACAACCAATTTGCACTACAGACAAGGAAACACAACAAATTTCTGGGCTGGACTAGTTCTCTGATCCAGTTCACAAGCAGCAGTACTGGTGCTACTGGCACAGGAGCAGGAACAGGGAAGGTGAAGCAGAGTCTACCCTGCTGCAGCCAGGCCTGTCAATGAAAGCAAAGTAGATCAAATCATGGGTATAGATGTCACGGGACTGTGGGAAGCCAACAAAGATGCTGAAAAAAACCAACTATATTCTGTAAATTGATTACTGTTGTGATAACTGCTTAAGAGTGGGAGGCTGGAAACAGGATGAGTATTTTTTATATAATCAACATTAGCTTCCTGAGGATTGGGCAGAGATGCATTTTTCAAACAGCCACGTTGCTGACAAAGCAGCTATTTGCAGCAGGTATCATACTTCTTCCTCTCCCCAGCTCAGGGTAATGTGCACTGGTTACGTATGCCACATTAACTTTACACTACAACTTCCATGCCAGTCGTTTCAGCCACGATTAATTATTTTACAATCTGGAAGACAGGCCAAGGCGTTTATCAGTTTGTAGCAACAGTGACACTACAGCGAGCTCACTGCCCAGGTGCTTTGGCCCAACTGACAGGATGTACACCCAAGTGTTGGACCTGGACCCCTTCTAGAGCTTCATACTTCAACTTGGGCTTCATTTAAGATATGTTATATATAATTCTCCCCAGCTGACTGGGCTCCTCATAATGAAAAGGACCTAAAAGGAACACTGATCTAAGCTCTTGAGAAGACTGAAATATGCCTCTGATAAGGAGCAGTCAGTTCAATCACATAGGTATCACCAGGCTTTTAAAACAAGGAAACTTTCCTCATTTGGTTTTTTTTCTCTTTGACTTACTGTGTTCTAGCTCTCCTAGCTGTAAAGACAAACTCATGTGGCTCTGATCACCATGGACAGAGTCCGACCCTTCCTTCTGTCACTCCAAGTCATGGATACGCTGCCATTCCCCAAGATGGGTCTGCTGACACAGCTCTCTGCTGCTGAACGGAGAAAGTTGTGACTCCTTCCTTCCTTTCCACAGCCGCTCTGCAAATTTGCACCAGTGTTTGCACTAACAGCACCTTAATCACCAATCAATTCAGCTCATGCATGCTAAAAAAGCACAGCTCCCTCCTGGGTTAGTGATTTGAACTGGCTTATTACATTTTATATACAATCAACACTACAGCCAATGTAAAGGGATGGTCCCACACCATACAGCCAGGAGCAGGAGAGGAGAGAGCAAGCTGTCTGTCTCTTGAGAGCCACATACAGTTGTATCAGCTCAGACAAAACCACAGCAACAGATCACTTCTGTTGGTATGCTGTTGGTTATACTGTGGCATTAGTACACAGTACCCTTTTTACACATCTTCCCTCCCTTTTTATCTCCCAGAATTTTCCTATCAGCACAAAAGGAAAATTTGGATGAGATTCACAAAGGGGGCAGGGGTCCTACCTCTACAGTAATGCCCTAGACTTTTTTTTTTTCAAGAGAAAGAAAGCTCACTACAATCTAAAAAGGTGTAAATTTACAAATCCTGCTCATATTGTATGCTACTTGGAGGAGTGGACAGGCACCAGTGGATTTTGAGGACAGGCCAGCTACACACAGCCAGATGATGGGTCATCAGAAAAAAAAGGCAAGAAAATACTTCCTATCCATTATTCAATGGGGTATAAAAGATGATGAGAGAAATTTTACAGATGAGAAGAGATTTGACATTCAAGCCCCAGGAAAGGTGCAAGGGAGAGTAAAATCCAACTGATACTGGAACAGCATAGAGAATGAGAGATTTAGGGTAGCACCTACAAGAAAAGTGCATGTAATATTGGACCCAAAATGTCATAGGAGGTTGTAGCATTTCTGAAGAGATGATTAAAATATTGTAGCAAAGAGCTGCAGACAACAGCAACTGGCGAACTTAAAATGTGAAGAATCAAAAAAAAAAGGAAGTAAAGGAAGTGCACGGAGAACTTGCTTAAAAAACCACACAAAATGTGTTTAAGCCAAGTAAATAAGCAGCACAACAATCAGTATGAATACATGAAATTGAAGTTTGGGAACAGCTGTTGTTCATGTTCATTTGCTCATGGTTAGCACATGTTAAGAACTTAGACTTAGCTGAATGATCCAGCTCTGCGGCAAGAAGAACCCCAGCAGGATCTGTGTCATCCAGCTTAGTTATAAACACAGCAATAATTTAAAAATTTTTATGTAGGCTGCATTTTCTCATTTAGCAGCAGAGCTGCTTGAGCTGTCCTTATCTCCCTGCTCATTCCAGCCCCATCCCTTCCTCTGATTATGCTGGTACAGCTACTGTGAAGCCATGCAGCAATGAGGGGAGGGAATGATCCAGATGAAAAAGAACCAGTCTCCACAGCTCTCAACCAGCTGGATCATTTCCCCATACAGTAACCCAAGCATTTGTGTGAGTGCAATGGAAAAGACGTGAAAGATGCTTCGGCCAGCATTACTACCAAAAAATGCTATGATGAACTATGGTTTCACTTCATCAGCCAGTAGATAAGCTTCAAGAATTCCTGGATTTCTTAGGCTACTTGCTCTTTTATAAGTTGAGAAAACTATCTGAAAAAGTTTCTGCCTAAAGAGGAAAATACAACCCAGCTTTAGTTCTTCCATGTGCTGGGAAAAGGAGTTTTCCTGATAACCTCATTGACTAAACAAGCTATCACTGAACAACACTTAGAAGATCAGAGATTTTTACGCATTGCTTTAACTCTCTCCTCCAAAAAGCGTGAAAGCATCAAGGATAGAGATTTTTATTTGTTTCCTGCACGAAGGTAGCTTCAAAATAGTTCACTGTAAGGCTTCCTGCAACTGTGTCTCAAGTAGCCAGTGTAGTCTCCTGTCACAGAACAACTGAAAAGTAACAAAATCCAGAACAGCACTTGGCAGGACTCTCCTACCTTCAGAACTCTTCTCCATCTTTCACCTAATGGTCTTGATTTATTACAAATATCAAATCTCACAAAATTCTCAGGAGAAAAACAGGAATGCTTATTATCTTAGGATAATATCCTGTACCTCTCTGCACTCTACTCAAAATGACTGTAACTAACAAGTAGCAGTGCTGTTTTTAACTTGTGTGTATGTATGTATGTTAGGTAAACCATATACATGCATACAAACAGGAACACACTTCCTCCAAATTCTTTATCCTCTCACCTTAAAGTGGCTCTTCCAGCAATTAGTTTTCCATTCCTTCCACTTCACACATAATACTATAAATCCAGCACTGCCAGACAAAAACAGCAGCAGAGAATCCTTGGCTGTTTTCAAGTGCTTTTTTTTACCTGAAAGGCCAACTAGAGCCTGGCACATTTTCACCTCCTGCACAGCTGACAAGGCTGTTTTAGAAATACGGAAAGCTGGAAGGTGCTGTATTTGTTCTCACTCACCTTTTTTATTTGCAGTACAATCAAGTGATCTAAAAGTTTTGAAGAACAAAATAGGTATCAATGCCTTCACGCTGGGAGATGTACATAGACCATTAATGGCACGCTGCTCAGGTTTTCATAATCTCTATGAAATATGACCTCACAGACTGCAGATGAGGCAACACCATTTTTGATTCAGAGAAAAAACAAGTCACTGCCTTGTCATGAAACTTCAACTGTATGTAGGCAAGGTATCAGAGAGCTCAAACAAAATTGAGTGGGGTTGTTTCTGTAGATGAGGAGTGCTGTCACGTCCCATGAAACTAACTTTAGTTAGATTAGTGGCAGAAAGCTAACACGGCCTTCTCACTGCACAAAAGCCTTGAGAAGTGTGGCATGAGTAACTGATCTCCACTTGCTTCCAGAGCTCCAAAAATAGAGGTGAAGTGTGAATATCCCATTTGTTTCAAAGTGGTGCCAACAGAAATTCCGAGCCGGGGCCTTGTCTCCTATCAAAATGTGCACCTACAGAGCTGCAGCTGCACTAAGGCAAGAAGAGGCTGCTTCTTACTGCAGCAGAACAGCTACTCTGCAGAGTAGGATCTACACATGATTTTGTGTAGCAATAGCTATGCTGGTACAGGTTTCCAAGAAACAGCCAGATTGATCACTTGACAGTCTAAATGAGATGTTTCTAAATTTTCTCTACCAGCAAACCCCTCTCCCCCTTTTAGACCTTCGGGGTGTTCTTTGTGTTGGGTTTTTTTGTTTGTTTGACTTTTTTTACCCACAGTAGTAGACACACCTATCACCAAACGTAGGAGAAAAAAATTAATTAGATGCAGACCGTTCAGTGCAGATCCAAACACCATACTGAGAGTACTAATCTGAATACTGGTGTTGTCTCATTTTAATTCCTTAATTTTAAATGAAAGCATTAAAAATTATTACACTCTTCTTTGCTACATGCAACTGTTTCATCTTAGGTCACCTCTAAGTGATGCTTAGCAAATACACACACCTCTCTGTTCCCTTTTCTCTCTGACCTGTGAGGGGACAAAGCTGGTGAGGAAATGCAGAGATCTGTGTTTGAAAATATGGATCTGAGAGTCTTCCACTCTACTATGAAACAGAATAAAATGTTTTTCTAAAACTACAAAATAACAACAAGCAAGGATTTTCTGTCCCAGTTTTGTATTTAAAATGTAGTGCGTATTCCATCAAACCAAGAATGAATGAAATACACCAAGAATTACACTCTCTTTAATCACTATCAACAGCTACATTGTTTACTGAAGTCCTTGGATGTCTATTAATCAATTAAAACTTCAGAAACCCTCTTCTCATGGTGGTATTATTCAGTGAAGTGATGTAGAGCATCTTTGGCCTTCATTTCAAAAGAAGTGGTGGAAGTGACACAAAACAGAAATTCACGTACAAGGAAGTATACATGTGAATCACAAATATCCATTTTGAATAAAACTTATTTCAGTGACTTCATATTTTACTGTGTAAATCCACATTTGTTGATACAAGGAAAGGATGCAGGTAGAGTCTCAAAATTCCTGTATTCTAAAATAGTGTTTAGTGGTGGTCAGAAAGGGACTAAACAGAGATACATGTTACTTCTAAGAAATCTCTGGTCTTTTATTTAAGAAATAGGAAACATGCTTCTAACCCCAAGAAAAAAAAATACAGGTGTTATTCCAGAAGCAGATTGTGAGCAGGCATTCCAATATTTAAGTGGAAGAAACAAAAATTTAAAAAGTGTTTCACGAAGAAAAGTCATATAACCATTTAAAACTTTTATCCTTGTATACATTTAGGAGGTGTAACAATCTTCGCTTAAAAGGTTTTTTAAGTCTGCCACGTTGTTTTTACTTACTACTGTACACAAAACTGCAGATATCCAGGATCTGAAAGCAGAACAAAGTCAAAACACTGTCTTCTATTCTAGGCAAGAAAAGAGGGAAAAAAAGCCTCACAGCTGCAGGAAGGCAAGGCTGGTGTGAGGTGGAAAAAGGCATTTGAGCTGACATTTGCTATGAAAGCTGGGATAGAGGTCAAATCCTGTTCGCTGTGCAGCACCAAAGTCTGTGGAAAACTGGCAAAAGCAAATCCCAAACCAAGATTTACCAGCCGCAGCCTGGCTCAAGTTCACTTTGGGTTAAAAATACTACCAGGGGAGAAGCAGTGCGGCAAGAGGGAACCGTATCCCTGTTACGTGACCTGCGCGCCGGGCTCGGACTCGGGCTCGGGCTCGGGCTCTGCCCGCGGGTCCCGCCCGGAGCGCGGTGTTGGGTGACCGGCACCACCGCCCGGCGCGGCCTCCCGGAGACGGAGTAACAGCGAACCACCAGACCAAGCGCTGCCCCGGCTTCCGAGCACAGATTTTATTAAAAGCTTCTCGTTACAGAGCCGGGGAGCGCCCCACGCACTCGTGTCCATCACGGCGGGAGTCTGTTTGTTTATCCGTACAGCGCGCTCCGGGCGCCGGGGAAGCGGAACTCCGGCGGGCGCGGGGGGCCGCGGCGGCCCCGCGGGTCCCCGGAGCCCGGCGGGGCCGGGGGGCGGCAGCGGGGGAGCGAGAGCCGGAGCGCACACAGCGGGGCGGGGAGGGGGCG
>VXBT01005064.1:653085-710129 GCA_013400235.1 Oriolus oriolus | reverse complement strand
GCTGAGAGGAGCCGGAGGCGCGTGTCCGAGCGCGCGCCCGGCTCCCCTCAGGCACCCGCGCCCCCCTGCCCCTGTTTCACCACAGAGCCACAGAATCGGTTGGGTTGGAAAAGACCTCTGAGATCATCGCGTCTCATCTGTGACTGAACACCACCACGCCAACTAGATCACAACACTAAATGTTAAAGTTCCTTAAACACCTCCAGGGACGGTGACTCCACCACCTCCCTGGGCAGTCCGTTCCAATACCTAAGCACTCTTTCTGTGAAAAACTACTCCCTGATGTCCAACCTAAACCTTCCCAGGCTCAGGTTAAGACTGTGTCCTCTTGTCCTGTTGCTGGTTGCCCGGGAGAAGAAACCAACCCTCATCTGGCTACCCACTCCTTTCAGGTTGTTGAGAGCCACAAGGTCCCCCTGAGCCTCCTTCTCTCCAGGCTAAACCCCATCTCCCTCAGCCACTCCTCACAGGATTTGTGCTCCAGCCTCTTCACCAGCTCCATTTCCCTTCTCTGGACACACTTTAGCACTTCAATGCCTTTCCCAAATAGAAGGGCCCAGAACTGGACACAGCACTTGAGGAGTGGCCTCACCAGTGCCGAGTACAGGGGGACAATCACTGCCCTGATCCTGCTGGCTACACTATTCCTGATACCGGCCAGGATGCCATTGGCCTTCCTGCACCTGGGCACACGCTGGCTCATGTTCAACAGCTGTCAACCAGCACCCCAGGTACTTTGCTGAGCTGCTTTCCAGCTGCTTTCCAGCAGCACTCTGCCCCAGCCTGTAGAGCAGGACCTGGCACTTGGTCTTGTTGAAACTCATGCCACTGGTCTCACCATTGATCCAGCCTGTCCAGATTCCTCTGCAGAGCCTTCCTGCCCACCAGCAGATCAACACTCACACCCAGCTTGGTGTTGTCTGCTAATTTGCTGATGGTAGACTCAACCCCTCATCCAGGTCATCAATAAAGATATTGAATAAAACTGCGCCCTATGCTATCCTTGGGAGACACCACTAGTGACTGGATCCCAACTGGATGCAGCACCATTCACTACCACTCTCTGGGCCCACCCATCCAGCCAGTTCTTAGCCCAGTGAAGAGTGCACCTGTCCACACCGTGGGCTGCCAGCTTTTCCAGGAGTATGCCATGGGAGATGGTATCAAAGGACCCTGTATGTCCCCACAAACACACTGGTACCGTGGGGGACCTGCTACCCCCAGCCCTGCAGGGCTGTATCCCTCCATGGGCATCCTCTCTCTATGTGCCCCACTGCTGGGGCCGCTGCCCAGACCCCCTTCCTCAGCCCCCAGTGTCACCCCAAGACCCAACCACCTCTTCCCTTTGCAGACACAGCATGGCAAGTTAGGTGCTATGGCCAGGCCATGCTGCCCCTCAATGCCCCCTGGCTTCCTGGTGTCCCTACTGTCCCCTCCCCATGTGGTCCTTCAGGTTATTCCTTTCAACTTTCCTCTGCTGCCTTGTTTTTACTCCAGCATGCAACTCCCACCCTGCTGCCTGCCCTCTCTGGCCCTGTGGCCAGCCCTCGCAGCCCCAAACCAGGCACAGGGTGACTGCTGCTCCATCCTGACCCAGTATCCCCATGGAAAACCCCAGCCCTGAGCCACTGGCCCCACGGGTGCTGGAGGTGGCAGAGATGTGGCCACCAGGCACCTAAGCTATCAAACCACCGTGTTTAGAGTAGCTGTGGGCAAGGTGGGGGTTTGCACACATGGCACCAGCTCCCTGCTTTGCCACTTCTCAGGAGGGACAAAAGTTGGCATCACAGGGCAGAGGACCAGGTATATGCTTGTGTCTTGTCAGAAAAGAGGAGCAGCTATGTGCTGTGGTCCTCAATCTCATCTGCAGGGCCAGCGTGATGTCTGTCTCTGGGGGTTTTAAATGCTGGATAGGTGAACTGTTTCTGGGAAAGGCGTTTCAAAGAGCTGGTGCCACCAGGGAGCAGGGAAAGAGCCAGTGGTGCTCCAGCCAGGGGAGTCCATCCCCATCTTCTCCACTTCACAAACACAGCTGAATGCACTCAGTCATGCACCCTGAAGAACGGACTGCTGCAACTACAACCAGATAAAAACTATCTGTACTCAGAAAAGCTGCTTTTCATTTCCCAAGACCTCAAGATGGCACTACATAACAAGATTTGAAGCTCCAAATCGGGTTCATTTTTGCAGCTGGTCTGGCACGACACCACTGCCAGGTGCACCGCATCGCACGGCACTGGTGTGCCATTTACTTCAGTTCATCTCAAGTCTTGTTTTCTCAAAAAGGTTGAACTGATTTAACTTATGCTGAGTTTCGTCTAACTCCCCCCAAAATTGCAAGAGATGGTGCAAGGAACGATTACAGCTGTACTTTGCCTTAGATTTTGTTGATTGCAGTTATTAAAAAATAAACCTTTGATATTTAAAAAGAAAATAAGGCAGCTCAGGTTAAACAGCTAAAACATTGTTTCATTGACAACACATACTGTGGCTTGGGCCACAGCTTATTTTCTGCTTCTGCTGCACTTTTTCCCTCTGCCCTGCCTGCAGACAGGACCTCCAAGCATAGCCTTGGCTGCCACCCGTTTTTTCCCCAGCTGTTGTGGACCTGTGCTGTGCCTTTGGCTCATACCCGTTCCTGTCTGCAGTGTATGGCTGACATAATTTTTGTAAATTATTTTCCCTTTTTAGCGGCTGCTAGGATATAATAATCTCCATGCACTAAGTAGGTCTTTCACAACTCCTGTTGGGAGCAGAATGTTTCTTCCACGTAAAGCTTTTGAGACAAGCAAGAAATCTAAACTCAGTGTTCTTGATTTGGTCCATTCATTGGCAACAAATGGAAATGCTTCTCACTCCAAATCACCAATAGAGGTGCAAAAGGGCTGTATTACAATCACGTCCTTCTCATTTCACAGGATACTGAGGTAGAGGGTTCTTTTTGATAGTGTTTTGACATTTGAACTCTGGCCCCGTTTCACAGAGTTTTAATATTTTAACGTGTGTTTAATAGGGTATCTTCTATGCATTTCATTATCATATACAGACGTAAATCAAACTAAGTAATTAAAAATATGTTTTAATTCATCTAAAACACGAACATTTTGACATTTTGCTAGAACTTCTGCATTTCCAGAAGTGATTCTGAGATCAAAGTATAAGGATTTAGCCTTTGTGCTCCTTTAAATAGTAAAGTACTTTGTGTGAGAATATATTTATGATGAGCAGAACAAATGTAGCCATCTGAGTGTCTCTTGTTTGACTCATGGATTTCTTTAACTGTTTTCCCATCCTTCTCTTTGCCCTTTATGTTAATGTTTGTGTTTCATCAGTTTTTTTTTGCTCACACAAGTGACAAAAATCACATACATTTACCACCCATTCATGTTTCCCAGAACTGAATTGCTTGCCCCTGTGCAGCAAGCCTAAAGAACCACAGCAATTAGAATTTAAGGGAATAAATTCTGGTCCTTGAGAGGCAAATAAAGTGTAATAATCAGATCTCAGCATATGGCTCCCATCAGAAACATGGGCAACACTCTCAGCCTGAGTGATGAGAGTGCCACTGGTGGTCCTCCAGACCACCTGGACTAGGCAGGACTGCCTTTATGCAGCTGCACAGCTCCTTGTGTGGCTGTGATCCTGCTGCCCCTTTGGGGCTGATGCCCTGGAACCCTGCTGACTCTGCCAGTCCTGCTCTCACTCACAGCTCCCTGGCAGCTCCTCAGCACTTCTCTGAGAGTCTGTCAGCTCATTGATGAGTTTGCACAGGGCATCTTGAGTAGTGGCTACTTCTCTGCCAGCCAGTGTAGGCTCCTCAAATAAGAGACAGCTCCAGAGAGCAATTGATTTCAAACTAAAACAAATGCCTCCGATAGGCCAGATGTCTGAAGGGATTTGAGATTCCACCCACTGTTGTGTGTCTCCATCTCTTGCGCCATCACAGAGGCTTAAACCTTAGATGGATGGGAGCTGGATGCGTGCGTGACTCATACTGACTCAGTGGCAGGGCGGTGCGGACATCTCATACACAGCTGCTGTGGAACCTTCTAACAGCTGGTTTGCACATTCCTCCTTCCCTTCGGAGCAAACTTGGGGCACTGAGCAACCTCGGAACTTCTTTGGGAGAGGGACCAAAAGTCTGAGCTGCAAAACCCCCTTCCCTCACCGACGTCTACACCCTCCCTTAGCGGATGCCTCTAGGGGAATCTGTAGAAAGTAGGATGGCAACAATGTGCCAATTACCCACAAAGTCCAGCCGGGAGAGGCTGACTTGGAGAGTGAATTGGAATGCTCAGCAGTTTTCTTCATCAGCAAAAGTTTGTGTGACGATGAGTGAAACCCAGCAAGATTAATTACTTTTCTTACAATTAAGCCTCAGAGGCAAATTCATTAGTTTTCAGCTTCCAGGCTGGTTACCCTGGGCAGTGGACTCCTTGCACACAGCATTGCAATTGATTGCCCATGGCTCAGGGTCCATAGAGGCTTACGAGTGACATGTAGATCAGGGAAGGTTTGTGCTTGTGGCAGAGTCACAATGCACACAATGTCTGGAGCACTCAACGCTGCTGCACTGGTAGCATGAAAGACGATATTTACTGTGGAAACACAGAAGCACATGCATTTTCAGTCTACATACAGCTGTAAAGACAGCAATAGGAAAGTATTTTTTACAGGCCACAGCCATCTTTGGGAGTGATTTATAACTAAATAATCTTTCAGCATCAAGCACTCGCTGACAATTTCTAGAGGACTGCTGTGCTCTGGCAGTGCAGAAACAGAGAGAGTGTGTTTTGTACAAATATGACATTAAGCACAAGTATTGCTGGGGAGAAAAGAAGGCAAAGAAGGTGGGGTGTGCTCTGGGGCTTTGCAGCTGCATGCACTAATGGATATTCTCCCAAGGAAAGGGAGAGTGTTTGCAAAAAATGAATGTGGAGGGGGACAGATGTTACATTAGACAGTAAAGCATCCAGCACTTTTCACTGTACAGAGTATATCTCATTGCAATTTCCAGCCTATACATACTGAGCAACTGGTTTTAAAGCAGATGTAAGAGAAGGCAGGGGGTGCATCCATACCCCTGTGATGGACATGGTCATTCAGCAGCACAGACAGATCTCTGAACTGGTGCTGACTTTCTGAGGACGATGAAGATAAATAAAGAGGTGTTATTCTGAAATCCAGTGACAAAGGCATGCCAGTCCTCCATTTCGGCCTCTGCTTCTGAGATAGATGGAGGCTTAACTTCAAACTCCCATACAGAGCAGTCTTCTATCATTTCATAGCCTCTCAGGATCAGATAGAACTGCTTACTCATCAGGATACAGACAAAACCCTACAGGTTTAGTATCTGCCACAGAGAACAAGATTCACTGGGCTCCCTGAGCACTTTATTACAGAACTAGGTCTAAATTCACAGTTAACTCAGAACAAAGTAACCGATAATAGAAATGGTTTTTCAACATCATCCCACTTAAAGTTAATGATCTGCAGCTCAGGTCTGCCCTTACTGCTCTTGGACATTTATCATTGCTAATAGTAATAAATCTTTCTGGCCAAATACAGGCTTTACAAGCAGGCAGATTGCATGCTCAATTAGCCCAAGGAAATTGGTCACTTTGCTTAACCCCTGCTGTTTGAAATACGGAGCCCCACTGCTGCACCATCCTGCTGGAGCAGCATCACGTCTCTTCCACTGATGGAGCAGCTGGGGAGGGGAAATCCTCTGCTCCGAACCAGGGATTCAGCCGTTCCCCACCATACATCTCCTTGAGTGGAGCAGAGGACCTTCCCAGCTCCCAGGCTGCAGCAGCAGGGTTTGCCCACTCCGGCCAGTGTAGCCATTACTTACAGAGCTCCGAGTGCTTTGATTACAGTCTGTGCTAAATAACAGCCCATTTCTGAATTATCAAATATCACCTCTCCCAGAAGCAGAGGGGATGTTTCAAGGGCAGGAGTGTGGGAACAGATAAGCACAAGCAGCTTTTTGACACTTTGACAGTGTACTGTGTTTTCTAAGCTGGAAAAATAAATCTGGCTTTTTGAGCACACTGCAGAAAGCCCAGCCTGGCCCACTGTCTGAACTCCATGCAGACTAGGAAAAAGTCTAGGCTTTCCCTTCAAGCCATGAAAAATGCCTCCTGAAAGTCACTGTTTTCTTCCCATTATAGCTTCACTTTTCTTTGTCTTCCTCATTAAGCTGAATTTCTTCTCACTTTGCTTGTGGCCTGTTTAACGATTTCTTGTTTTGGTTACTTTGTTCTGAGAATTTAGACCAGATTCTTCATGCAGTGTCTTCTCATTGCAGAGACATCCTAGCTTATATATCCCAGGCTTCTGGGGACCCTCAGTCCTTATCCAAAGATAAATGATGAATAATGTTCTCTCTGCTCCCTCTGACTTAGCGAAGGTGTGACTTTGGCTCAGCACTGCAGTGCCAGCTCAGGTACAACCTGTCGGCCTCCCTCTTCTGTGCTGCTTTCCCTGCCTTAGGATCGACAGATGCCGGCCCTGCAGAAGCGCGGTTGTTGTTGTTATCCCATCTTATGGCAAGTCCCTCATGTGCCAGATGTCAGCAAAACTGCTTTGGGCTGAACCTCTAAAGGTCACATAAGCTTTAAAGAGCATCTTGTGTTTTCATGTGACAGACTGTCACACAGAAGGGAGAACTGAAATGAATTGGTGACCAGGGAGGGGCTTAGACATACTGTAAATACCTGGTACTGCTCCAAACAATGAGGACTGTTTTCTTATCTATTAAGCCCTTTTATCAGATACTTCATGGCTTGTGGGCCTGGGTGTGCTCAAAAACTTTATTGCTTCAAGAGCTAGAAAAAGCTATGATTGGTATAATCAGCATTCAATAAAGTGCCAGGCATGGCAAATTTACTATGAATGGGATACTGACCTGGCACTGTGGCATATCTGGGACCCTGCCTGCCATGAAGCAATTGCTGTCATGAGGCCACACTGGCCCTACACATGAGAGAGAATGAGTTGGGGCTTCCCAGTAACACACCAGTTGGAGACCTTTTCCTTTCGAAGAGGAATGGGGTTTCATTTGCTGCACATGGAGGAAAAAGCTGTTGGATGAGACACAGTGGAAGTGAAAGCTGAAATGAGAAACCGAACCGGACACAGTAAATTCTGTCAGGGTCAAAAGGGAAGAGAAGGGGAAACTGGGCAATAATTCCTGGAAATACCCTCAGCTTTGGCCCTAAGCACCTACATTTTAACTCAGAGGTGGCTGTTGAGGGTGGTATCTTCTATATTGCTCTGATGTTAAATACCCCATTTCTATTGGCACAGCCTGCTGGTTTTGAGCCAGTTCCTATCATATAGAATATATTATTCAGACTGACTGCACAATTTGAAAAAAATAAATCTTACCCCTCAAGAAGGTAGCAAACACTAATTTGGTGAATAATTTTGGTTCTGGCAGAAATAGAAGAGCCGGAGTGTAGTGTTTGGTTTCAGGATCACTATCTCACAGTCTTGGTTAAGCACAATCCATGTACATTCAGCAGCTCCATTTCTTAGCATGTCCATTTTGTATAAATTTGCAGGAGTTGGGGGAAGGAAGGAGAGGTTGTTTAGAAAAGAAAAATACAGTGAAAACACTTAAAAAGTAGTGCAGGTTGATCTGAAGCAAAATGCAGGCAAAAAAGAGGGTGGGTGAAAGAAAAGAATGGTTACCATTAGCCCTCTTTGGTTTCCATAAGAGGCGTGTGCTATCTATTACTAATTTAGCTGGTGAGAGAGCCACAATTTCTTTAAAACATGCCAGGACTCCAGTCTGTCTCTCAGCCTGTAATATCCAAACAACAAATTGGGTCCCAGCTGGGATGTGTTTATCAGCTTAAAAAGAACTGATTTTCTCTTACACAGTCAGGAAGAAAGCGTTGTCTGACAACATGAACGAAGATCAATGCTCTCTCCCAAACTCCCTGCAAATGGGCAGTTTTGGCTATTGGACTGTCCAGATACTGATTCTGGCTCTGCAGCTTTAACTCTGCCCTGTTTCTGGCAGCCCATCGCCATTGTCCATCCCCATCCCCATCATCCGTCCCACCAGCGGCGTCCATTATCACCTTTTTTCCACCTCCAACATCTTCTGCAGAACTAATTACGCTTTGACCTCTCTGCCCAGAGGCACTGGCTTAAGTGAAAATGAGTCTAAGCTGCTTTGAATCGGAAATAGGCAAGCAGGAAGTCTTGGTCCAGATAAATAGGTTTAGCCTTTTTGTGTGTGTGCTTGTTCTTGCCTATTGTCTTTCAGATTGATTTTTATGGACTGCTAACTATTAAAGCACAGTGATATGTACAATACTTCCATTAGCCTTGCTATTATGTGTAGGTAAGAATGAGAAACTGTATCTCATCACAAGTATTTATTTATCCAATGATATAACATATTTACTTGTGTGGCTATATAACATACAATTTAATTTGTTCTATGAAAATAGTGAGCCTTCCTTACTAGATTTGTGTCAAAGCATCTGAACATAAATTGGAATTCAAATAAAAAATCACATTACTTTAAGTATTCTTATTTAACTATTGATAAAATAGCTCAGATGGGCACAGTGTAAATGACAGTAAAATTGGCATTTGCAACAGCCCTATTAGACAGAAGGGAATTGGACTGAGAGAAGAAAATCGATTTTTTTCTACACTGTGCTTGAAGCAAAAACTGTGCGTAGAGAAGGAATCTACTAATTTAGAAAATCTTAGTCAGTTAATTGGGGTACAAATGTTTGCTTTCTCCCTCTGTCTCTCCTTATGGGGGTGATCTCCCTGGGGCATAGGTGAGGGCTGTGGTGGGAAGTGGCCTCTAGCCCTCCCCGAGGACCCTGGTGTCCCCTTTTTGGGATGATAACCCTCAGTCCCACTGAAGTGACCATCACATGCCACTGCTGGGAACGTGCTCAGCAGCATTTTCAGCACTGCCCGAGGGCTCCTGATGGTGCACCTGCCTTGCCTGCTGCTCCCGAGCAGCCCCAGCGAGCCGCTACTGAGGGCTGGGGAAACGGCCCTGGGACTGTCTGTGTGAAAATCTGCACGAGAAATCCGTATCTGAAAAGCAGCTCCTCACCTCAATTTATATGCNTTGGACAGCCCCTGCTCATATCATACGGCTGTGGAAATGCTTGTTTCCCTCCCATTCTGTAGTTCCCCCAAACCCCAAGGGTACAAAAGGTTTGTGTTTCCAAGCCCCCAGCCACAACCAGCGGCCCTGCAATGCAGGGCAGAGCTGGCTGTGAGGTGCTCTGTGAGTGTCCGGCCATGAGTTGTACCTGCTGCCCAACTGGGGGTGTGGAGCCATGGGATTCACAGCACCAGCCTGGCTGGGCAGCAGCGAGTGGGAGCTGGCTCTGCGTGCAGGAAAACTGGAGGTTACGGACTGCAGATCCCCTTGGCAAGATAACTATTGATTGCCCCCCTTTCCTCTCTCCCTTCACTGGTAAGATTTGATACAAATGAGTTGCCATACAGAGCTATATACAAAAGGATATACGATGGGGAAAAGGCAAAGCCAAGCATTTGGCTGAGTTTAGGCTGTTCTGTGCCTTTCCAAGCATGATAAAATTAACAGAATTATCTCTCTGTGTGCTAGTGCTTGCAGAAGGCTAATGGTGTCAAAATGGCAAAAGAAAATGAGAACAGGTTTGGGAAGGCAGCAGAGTGTTAGTCCTAGATGAGAAGATTTGTGGTTTAATTTGAATAGCTTCACCTTGCAAAGACTCTGCTCTGAATGGAGAGTAAGTTATTCTGGGAGAGGAGCTCTCCTGCCCGTTTCTAGCAGTAGGAAGAGATTAAGAACAGTGGGAAGGATGCTGCTGTATCTGGATGCAGCCCATGGAGAGCTGATGTTGCTTAGCAGAGAATATTTCCTCACTTTTATTTAGCTCTGAGGCATGGGTGATCTCTAGCCCTATGCCCACCACACCTGTCTCAATCTGCCAAACACATTTAGCTCTTTTGGGAGCATAAGGAAACAAGTGAAACCAGTGTAAAGATCCAGTTTGGTTTCATTCATGGATGCTTTTAGCAGAGAAGGATCAAATTGGATACTACCTATCCAGGTTTCTTGCCTCAGTTTGGAGTTTCTGCTGAACCTCATCTAGACGAATCTCAATTTCTGCAAAACAGAAATGCAGTCGGAACTTTGTAGTTTGCAAAGCCGTAGTCAGGTCTCCCACCACAGATTTCCATGGTGGACATGAGACCTGCCCTGAGTTACAGCAGGTTTTGTGTTCCTAAGCTCTGAATTTCATCCTCCTCTGGTTCTCTGGGCATGCTTTCACTGTCACTTCCATCATGGCTATATCAACTACATCTCAAACACAAAGGTGGGATAAATATCCCAAAGCTGCTTATGTCTTTGAGGCTTGGCAGCCCTTATTGCAACTGTGATTTGAGAGGAACGGGAGGGATCATGAACTGCAGAGTGAGAAAACAATGCGACACAGTACCATTTCAGTGCCAAATTTCCATGAGCTGGCTGACACAAACATCTCAGCAAGGCAGAAGTGTGAGAGCCACAGGAACCTGAAAATTCCAGAGAAAGCACCATGCTACAGCACTAACTCTTGGTGAACAGAAACAAGCTGTTTCTGTAAGCACAATGCCAAAGCTCTATTAAGAGTGTGCCAACCACAGTCCACAAGGAATAACCTCAGGTTGAACAGCTGTGCAGGCCAGATAACCTGGGGTTGGCTTCATCTGCAGAGGGTAGTGGGCTGCGTGCCAGTTACTTAACCAAGTTAAAGTTTGGGTGGTGGTGTCTGCTCTGTTAGGCAAGCTCACATGAACTACCCTAGGTCAGACACCTTCGGGGAGGAAGTCTGGTTTTTCCCAGCACTGATTTCTTTGTGCAGGATCCCTGCTTGATAAGGACATCTCACTTAGCAAGGGCTGCTATGCAGCCACGGGCCCGCCAGTGCTCCAGAGCAGTGTCTGCCATGCCTACATTTGGAATGATAGCACAGCTGCCAAAAATCCTGATAATAATGTTCTTTGATCATTCCTTTCCCCATCATTTCTCTCATGTCATCTCTGTGGGGAGGTATCTTAGGTGATGAAAGGTTTGTAGGGAGAGGCGGTTTTTCTGATCTGAACAAAGAATACAGCTGGAAAAACGAGGCAGACTATGGTGAAGCCCTCCTCCATGCTCTGTGCAGTGTGGGGCAGGGGTGGCTGCTGAGTGGTCTTTGGGATACCAGCGGTTCCAAAATTCCTCCGTCAGCTTTTACCACAGCAGAGGGTCTAACAGGGGATATCACCTTTCCCTGCAGATCTGGCCTTGCTTTTGGGACGCAAGACTGGGTTTGCATGGCAAAGTCTTGGCAGTGGGGGGCTACAAGGGTGGCTTCTCTGAGAAGCCACCAGAAGCTTCCCTTGTGTCCGATGCAGACAATGCCAGGTAGTGCCTCTGGGATTACATATTTAATAGCTACAGAAACACAGGTGTTACTGCTACAGGGAACAAAAACTGCTACGGAAAAAGGTTTGGTTAATCATTAGATTTTCCTATGACTACCTGCAAGTAAAATCAAACTCTTGGAGTCCTGTTTAAGATGGGCTTAATGCAAGAAATAATGGAGTGCCATGTATGTATGTATGTAGGATGACATAGTATCTGGGGTTTGGAACACTACCATGAGAAGCTATATGTGTACCTTGAGTTACTCTGATAATTCTCTTTGACTGTGCCACCCTGCTGGGACACCAGCACGATCTCTCTCCACAGCACTGAGACAGTTTCTGAGAGATCAAGATTGTTATTTTTTTTTCTCCTTTTAAATCTTCTGAACAAGAACTTATATGCAGCCTAAGCAAAAAGTCCTGAGGCTGCAAATAGCAGAGAAAGGAGTTATAATGACCATATATATTTAATGGCAGGTTGTAAATGACTGGTGATCTGTCAGCTGGAGGTCTTCAGCAGTGGAAGACTTGCTCTCAGAGTGGCAGCTGCCACCCATTATCTGAAATGAAACAAATGGAAAGACTTCTGTGTCTTTGCTTGATGCCTTTTTTATGTCCCAGGTTTGGAGATCTCCCCTGTTCCTGTGAAGCAGACTGTGCTGACAAAAAGGAAAACGGCTTGCAGCCGGCTTCAGTGCGGGAGTCACGCTGCTAGCACAGCAGCCTGCATGCTCCCAGACTGCTCTCTGGGGCCTGGCTTCTGCTGCCCTGCTCCCATTGCAGTCAGGAAAAGCAGAGCCAACCTCCGTCAACCCTTGCTCCTTCCTAGTTCCTTGTGTGGACAGTCCTGTCCCAAGGGGATAGCACTGGCCAACTGCTTCAACCAAACATGGGTGCTGGTGATAGCATCTGCTGTAACCTCAGTCAGACCAGGTCATATCTGTTCCCTTTATCTGCCTTCCTATCTTTGGCCTTCTCCACCTGGATTTGTGCTCATAAAGAAAACAGTAATTTCTTAGTGTGTGTTTTTTTCCACGCCGTCTGTGGAGTCACACAATTTCTAACCAAGTCAGGAAAAAGATGTAGTTCAGATCAGTCTAGATTGTTTTGCTAGTACAGACCCTCATGGACTTATTTCACCCTTTCTAAAAAATTCCATTTATATCCAATGCAACAGCAAAAAAATCTGTTTTGAAGAAAAAGCAAAATATTTTGATGCCCTGCTCCATCACTGTGAATGCTTTATGAGAGACATACAAACTTCCTAGGGCTTCAAATGATTTATTTCGAGTGCTGATTTTGTGGTGGTGTCCATCCAGTGCAGCTCCCCGGCTTGGCAGCCAGCACACACTCCCGACAGTGCCAGGTGCTCTTCCCATGAGCAGCCAGCACAGGGGAACAGCACAGCCTGTGGGACTTTTGGGGGCTGTGGGTTACCCAGCGTGCTGCCCCTGCACAGCCCTGCTGCAATGCATTATCAGGGCAGAGCTGAAGATGGCAGCAGGAATTTGGTTTCTCTTCCTGTATTTTGTCTCCTTGGGAAGTGCAGTGCTGGGCTGCTGCAAATGGGGCTGTGATGTGGGTTTAATGACATTGTTCCTGGGGTCACTGCAGGGAAAGAAACTTTTCTTCCCTTGCATTTAACCCTATTTCGTGCACAAAGAACACTGAAGAAACCCAGAAATCTCCACGTGTGTCTTGAACTGAGGTGACTGCCTTCCGTAGGGATCCTGCATTTGTTGTGGGGACACAGGCTGTGACCCCAGACCCATGAGCTGCCTGCACACCTGTGCTCCCAGACAGACTGACATCTCCGTGCTATCCCAAATGGATTTCAGGAACGGGCACCATGTGGGTTTGCAGTGCACAGCTAGAAAAAGAAAAAAAATTCAAGACAAATCTGCATTTGCATGCTGGATGCCTTGCATCCCCACAGGGCTGATGGCTGAGGGGCTGGCCGCAGGTGGCTGGGGAGGGGGCACTGCCAAGGGTACAGTGGACTGGGGCTTTGCCTGCTCTACCAAGGGGGAATCTCGGCATAAGATCTGCTTGTATTATAGCCGTAGGAAAAGGAGGGATGCCTGGTGCTCTGCCAAGTTTGCAGTCGTGAGCACTTGACTCTCAAGCCAACAAGAGAGAAGCCAAGGAAAACAGCAGGAACTTTATTCTACATCTTAATTTATTGATGTTTCCTTAATCCTCTCGCAGACCTCATCTGTTTGAGAAATCAGGTTCATATGTCACCTGTAATGTCTCCTTCCAGACAAATAGCACCACAGCGTCTGCAATTTTCATAAGTGTGTTGCACTTTGAAGACGAAGATACATGGGACACTTCAGCACAGATTGCTTTTAAGTGCTGCAGGATTTGCCTCATCAACATGAAGGTCTATTCACTGTACAGTGCATGCTGGTATTAGTTTCAAGTTGCTCAGATGCATCAAAAGCAGAAGAGCCCATTGCTCCAGGCAGGCACTGTCAGCTGATGCATTGCCCAGATCCTCATTTAGAAAGCAGAAATTGAGAGGAGGCCTCAAAAAAGGAAGGAAAAAAAGAGAAAAAAAATAGCAACCCTGTAAACTTTACATAATTTCCTGGGTTTCATTCATTTTACTGTAATTTTACACATGTCTTCACATTAAGAGCTTACATTGTCAGAGGAGCACTCAGGATAAGTAATGTCACTCAACGAGTCACAAATGGAAGCCATGCCGGCTGGCATTGCAAAATAGATCTATAACTGGCTTTTTGTCCCTCAATTTGACATGATTTAATTTGATTTCTGTGATTTATGGCTGGGAGGAGGATGCTTGCTGTTCCCCCATCCCTCCATGCACCCAGGCTTGATGTCTTCTCCTCTTCTGAATATCCTGGCTTTTGCAGGTAATGAGTCTCTGAAAGGGCAGTGCATGTATTTCCAGCATGAACTGATTTGTAAAGCAGTAACTGGGAGAGGGAATTTTTTTACCTGTCCTTGCTGACATCCCAGGATAACACGTATCACTCATGCCAGCCCTGAATTTGGAGATCATGGTGAAACTGCATTCGTAAGAAAAATGAGTGAGGTGTTTGGGGTGAGTTATGGAGACCTGCAAGAATTTACCACCGCAACACGGAGCTGCCAGTGACAGCAGAGGCCGCCGGTGCCACTCCAGGCTGCTGCTGCTGCTTGGAAGCCTCTCTGCACGTTTATTTACTCACTTAGCTCTGACACAAAACCTGCTATGTCGGTAAGTTTCTGTGGGCTTCAGCGGGATCAAAGCTGTGACATGTAACAATAAACCGTCTGTAAAATCTCGCAAGCTGCTACTCGGGCGAAGAAAGAACCATCACTTAATGTACTGTGTCTGATTTAGCAAGAGGTGTTGCATCCCAGTATCAAATACAACTAATATCAGGATAATCATGCACATGTAGCAGAGGGCCAACACATTCACCTTTGTGCATGCAGTGTGTTAAGGTCCCTGCAGCCAGCTGAGGCACTCCTGCTCTTGCTGCCAGTGCAGAGGCGGCAGCCTCAATACACCACGTGCACCTGAAAGCTGGGGCTCTTTGCAGCTCACCCCGACTAGAGGCCAGAGCATCAGTGCATGAAATCCACTTGCTTTAACATCACCTCTTCCCCTGTGCCCTTGCTGGTCACTGCAGTTTCCTGCCCCCTGGAGAGCGGCACCGAGCCCCTGGCTCCCAGCTACCAGGTCAGCACCAGCTGTGCCACAGCTGCTTTCAGGCTGTGTGTTGGTGTGGTGTGCAGGGCAGGGGGCCAGCCATGGGCACACAGGGGCTCTGCACTCACCTGGGCCCTGCTGTGTGCCACACACACCTACATGTGTGCACACGAGCACCACTACTCCAAACTGACCCCAGCCGACAGCACTGGCAGAGTAAATCCGCGCTGCCAATCTGAAACCTCTCTCACTGCTCACCCCATGCAGTGCTGTCCCTCTCTTGTGCTGCGGCAGGGTGTGGGTATGAGCTGCTGACCAGCTGTGGGCTCCAGCAATGGTGGTTTCGGCATGCAAGGAGCTCCCAGAGCTGCTGGGGTGGAAGGCACCCCATGAAAGGAGAGACAATCATCCCTCATCTTGCTCATCCCGCAGACACTCGTGTCGCTAGCTCTGTGAACAGTTCCAGGTAAGCTCCGTCCTGACCTTGCCGGTCAGGATTTTAGGAAGAAAACAGTCAGGGCTACCATTGTGCACCCTGTGCCCAGGCCACCCACCAGGTCCCCACACCACACACCCGTAAAATCTGGGCAAAATTTACCGCTGGCTGTGGCAGTAGTAGGACAGAGAGACTCCTACCATGACCCTGGTGGGTCATTCACGGCTTCCTGGTACCCGCTTTCCTTGCTGCATTATGGTTGAGTCATGAATATATGTATTAACTACAGAACAGTCTTAAGCAAACATTTATCTTGCGGAGCAATGGCTGTTGTTAAAGACACCGGGGATGGATGTCTAGGAAAACGAGCCCATTCAAGCACAGCACTGGAAATGAGGACGTCCTCACAATAATTTTTTCCTTGGGTTAACAGTTTCCAAATAAGCAGGTGAAATGGTCTGAGGTGATTAAAGCAATAGAGAAGATTAGTTTTGTTATATGTAATCACCTTTGCTTCTCTTTTATGTGTGGAGTGATTTTCTCAGTAGGATGTGTTATCTATTTTAGGGAGTGCTAGTCTTTTTGTTATTCCCTTTTTTTTTTTTAATGTAAATCAGCTTTTTAATCTTTTTGTGTCAGTTTGATAGACTGTAATAGCAAGTCTGTTTGGTAGTAGATTCCCCCCTTCCCCAAGCACTTCTTTGCCTTTAATTGCCTTAATTGTTCTGATTTGAATAAATCTGGGATCATACCTTGGCTTGTGGAAATTTGCTGCAGATCTGCGGTGTTATGCATGGAGCCACTCCTTCAGATTTCTCTGTCAGTTCTCATGGGTGGGATGGCAGGGGGTGGGGGGAAGGTGGAAAACCCAGGTGGGGACTGATCGTGGCGACAAGAGGGTACAAGCGCTCCTCTAGGATGGGCTACATCTTCATCTCAACTCTATTTCACTCCCGCTCTTACAGTGAGTGGACACCTCATCCTGCTCCCTGGCCGCCCTCATCTTCTCAAAGAGATGCAGCTTTGGGTTAAATGAGGCAAACCTCAAAACACGTGTACTTTTTTTTACTGTTGCAACTTCTTCTAGCAGTACAGGCAGTGCTGGGGCACTCGTTTCTGCAGGATTTCCTCTCCCTGTGCCTCGGAGGAAGGCATGGATTTGAAGTGCTTATCCTAAGTGACACAAATTTGGCATCCTTGTACATTTCATTGGTGAGATAATTTTACCTTGGCAAAAATACATATCTCCATCAATCCCTAGGCCTTGGTGGGGCATCCTCACTGAAAGATGCAACAAGGAGATAATGCCTCCATCAGTGCGGGATCTGTTCATGGTGGCGTGTGAGCTGATACAGCCTGTCAGGTACATGGCAGGGTGGAGAAGAGCCTGAGAAATTATTGCTTATAGATCACTTGGAAAACAGTCCCTGGAGCAGCCCAGATGAGAAGGGCTCCCTTGGGAGTACTGGGAAATGAACACTCATCTGTCAGGGATGTCTTCAGGAGGTGGAGATGGCTGTGGGCCTCCTCCTGGGCGCCCTGGCCCAGACAGGGGGACCTGCAGATGGTGGTGGGCCCCTGCATATGGGGTGTTGCCTGCACTGGGAAGCTCCAAAATCAGTGAGGAGATAGAGAGGAGCTTTATTTCCAAGGACATTGTGCCCAGAAGGCACAGGGCAGCACAGAGGAGTCAGTCCTCCTCGCTCAGTCTGTCCCCACGACATCCAACCCGAAAGCTGCCAGGACTGGGGGGAAGTGATCTTTTGATTAAGCTGCCACGGGGGCACTCGCCAGCTCTGGGGTCACTGCCTGCTTGCATAGAGAAGTTAAATGTTATTGGGAAGTAGAGAAGGAAAACACTAGATGATTGTTGTGGAGGAAAAAAGGTTACAGTAAAGAAAGGAATTAAGAGAAAAATAACAAGTTGACCATTATTGGGGAGGGAGATGCAAAGAGATAACGGGGGGAACAAACATCGACTACAGTATATTAGACTTGGGTGCGGATGTAAGTATAAAATGCTCCACAAGTCCTGTAATTGAGAAAATCCATCAAATGTCCTGACAGCTGTTCCAGCATTTCCAGAAGCGATAAAACTTGAATTTATTTCACTTCTGGAAAGGGGGCAGTATCACCTTCTGGCGGCTCTAATGAAATGCCATAAAATTTGAGGAAAAACTGTGCTGTAAAGTAATAAAAAAGGGCAGTCAGCAGCGAGTTGTTTGCTGAAACACTGTCGTAGGGGACGTGGCCGGGTGGACTTGCTCCCACTGGTCACAGCACCCAAGCTGGGGGGATGCTCTGGGCCCTGGCCCCGTTCCTTGCAGGCACAGTGTTTGCACATGGCCATAGCAGAGCTGAGCACAGCTGAGTCTTGGCCCTGGTCAGGAGGCATGGAGGTCACACAACAACCATTAGCTTGTGCCAAGGCTCAGGCAGGGCTGTGGAGGAGCTGGGAGAGGCTTGTGGCTTGTGGCATCTCCCCACCGCTGGCCAGCCCCAGCACCTGGGCCCATTCTGAGCAGAGGAGGGCTGCAGAGTGCAAGCACTGAGGAAATTTTTTTACTTTGGGTTTTTTATTAACTGTGTCATTTGGTGGCAGGAGAGAAGGTCATTGCTGTTTACCTCCTATGGTAGCTGCTAGGCAATAAGCTTGTTTTCCTATTTAATTCGTTAATTGAAACTAAATTTGTAATACAACGTTTAAGTTATTTGAAGGCTCTTGGACTCTGTAATTTAACCCTAATTTGTTGGCAGGAGAGCACACCTTTTGCATACATTTTTCTTTTTGGCTCACCATCATCTCTCACATAATTGCTGAGACAGTTTTCTTCCATTGCCTAATTTTGTGTAAATGCCGCAGGCACCTTGGGAGCCAGTGTTACTAGCCCCAGCTGGCAAATATTAGGGATCTAGGTAATATATTTAAACAAGAGTGGGAGGAGACATCTAAAAATAGAAGGGAAGGAAGAGCAGTGCTGGCTGTGCAGAGGGACCCCTCTCCTCCTACTCACCACTGTCAGGGGTTGGGTGCATGGGTCACCAGACACACCTTGTCTTGCCTGAGTGACACAAGGGGAAAGTGGCCAGGAAAGCAGAGCAAGAGCCACCAATTTGCTCCCACTAAAAGGTTACTAGTGTAAAATCCTCCATGCCAGATGAAAAGCTTTGGATGAGGCCATAAGGAAGACCTGACGAGCAGTAAAGCACTGGGTACCGCTGGGTTCTGCTCTGTGAGACCCTGTGCCCAGGCACTGTGGCCAAGGTCAGTGCTGGGTTTCCACCAGCATCTCCCACTCTCAGACACCTCCTGTGGCTGATGGACCTTTTGGGGGGTAACTGGGACAACTATACAGGATGAGAAGTCTGCACTTTGGTCAGACTGTGGTTCCCAATACCTCGGCTGGAGGATGGATTATGGGAATTGAGTGGGAGTAGGAGTCTGCTGGAGGGGGTTCAAATTGAGGGAAGCATCTCACTGACATTGTGCAGGAGGTGCAGCTGCTCGTGCTGCACAGCACACTGAACACTTTACACCACAAACCAGAAAATAAAAAAGACAAAAAAGGTGATCTGTGAAAGGATTATGAAATTCCTAAGTGGACTTGTCCTTTCACACACATTGGTATATACTGGCCAAATTGGAGAGGCTGAGCTCTGCTGATAACCTGTGTGCTTTATTCTGTGTTCTCAGCCCAAGTCCCTGCTGCTTACAGAGGTCTTGAAAGGAGCAAGAGAATGATTGTCTTCAGCCCATCATGAGAATTCAGAGCCCTTTTCTCCCAGCAGTCTGTTTGTGGTCTCTGTTCTCTTGCTTGGCAGTGTGTGCAGTGGGAACCAGAGCCGTCCTGTGGTGTCTGACCAGGTGCCACAGACATTTCCTAGACTGCACGTGGAAAAGAGCTTTCTTCACAATGAGTACTCTGGGGCAGCCCAGGAAATCCAGCAGGAATTACCTGAGTGTTAGGAGAGGATTTCCCAAAGCTTAGGTGACAGTGTATCAGAGGCTGACACTAAAACACCCTTTAGCGGGGCAGAGCAAACCCCTTTGCAAGGAACGGTGCTGGCACTGCATGGGGGAAGCCCAGCTCCTGCCCAGCCCTGGGAAGGATCCTTCTGATTAACCCCAAGTCCAGATTTCTACATGAGGGTTCCCATGGCAACCGGGCTGCATAGATTGAATATTTAAAAATATGGAAGTGATGCTGGTGTGCGAGGCGAATGCAAGAACTTTAGGGCAAGTGGTGTCTCTCTGTTCCATCCACATGGGTGGGTTGCGGCCCACGCCGCTGTCCTGCAGCCCAGCCACTGCCATCTCACCTGGCAAGGCTTCTCCAGGCTGGGAGCAGCCATTCTGCCTATCATCCTGCCCATCAGCATCGCTGCCCACGGCCTCGGTGGGACATCCCCTCTTTCAAAATGGTTTTCCACACCAAACAATTCAGGACATGAGGCCGCCCCTTTTGGCTTCCTCTGCTACCAATGCTCTTTAGAAAAGAAAGGTGGAAAATGCAATTTAAGTGCTGAACAAACCTTCCGCAGGCTTCGGCCCAGTGAAACATCATTTGTGGAGAACATCAAAGTGGTTGCCAATAATCTGGGGGGGTAAGGGGGAAGTAAAGCAAAGAACACTGCTGATTTGCCTTCATTGTACACCTGTTGGAAAGCACTGGCTACTGAAAAGCAAAATGCTCTGTGGGAAGTGATCAGTTTAATGATATTTTGATGGAAAATTTCTAATCCACTAGAAAGGAGTAATCTGCTTCGACCTTGTTTTGTTTCTGACATACTGTTTTACACAAAGAGTGTGGCTTGGGTGGCCCTGCTCACTGCACTTAGATTATTCTGCCAACTCCAGCAGTACCCATCCTGTGGTAAACCAAAAAATACCACTTACAGCAACACAGGATCTTCACTGGGAGTTGCACATTTCAAGCTCAGGGTAGTCATGTCTTTTCCCACTAGTCAATGCTAATTTATTGATCCAGCAATTGAGTAATAGTGGCAATACTAAACGAAGGCAGTGCCAGCATTGGGGCATGCGCAGGGAGGTACAGATGGCCTCTCCAGACACAGCAGAGGTTTAATGGCACTGCAATTTCAGCTCCCGTCTTTGGAAAAGAGATATCTCATCTCTGAAATGACTGGAAAGTTAGGGAAGTTGAGTTTTTAATGGCACCCACCATACCTATATCCACTTTCAACATTTCATCCTTGTCTCTAAGGTAAAGAAGAGTGAGGCTCATTAGAGCCCTTTTCCTAATTAGCTGCTGCAAACAGATTTTATTTTATAAATGCCTGAATGTAAAGTTATTTGTGTACCTAATTTCTTTTTTATGTTACATTTATTTTTAAGTGTAATTCACAAAGGCTTCACATTTATAATTCTTTCAGGGGCATTACAACCAGCGATGCACATTTATTACAACCCCTTAATTTGCTGCATTTTATTTCCATATGCTTTTGAATTGCTATTGAGCTTGTTTCATGCTCTTCCCATCCTTAAATTGTATTTTTTTATTGTACATAAATGGTAAATAATTGATACCTGCCATCTGGTGCTAATCATCCTGCCAGCCCTATGTCTCCACCCTGTCCTTTCATTCCTTGCTAGCTCTTCCCCATCAGTTCTTCCCCTTTCTTTCCCAATTTTCTCTGCATCTTCACCCCTTTGCTCCCTGGAGGTGCTTGCAGTGATGTGGTGCCAAGAAATGCACCGCCCTTCATCTCTGCTCAGTCCAAATACTCCTGACACCTTTCAGGGGAGGCAGTTTCCCTAGGGACACTCAACCTGCTATGCCTGCCCTCATCCCCTCATCCTCATGGTCTGTCCAGTCTCTTCACCCAGGGATCACTGCAGACCCCTCAGCTGGAGCCACTCTGCCCCAACAGCGCTGGGCTTTGCAGCACATCTCCTGTGGTGCCCATGTGCCTCATTGCTTCCTTGCCAGCATTTCCTCCTGTGTTAGACTCCTGAGAGATGAACACTGAACTGCAGGGCTGAGTTTCTCTCAGTATGGAACCAGGCTGGAAAAAAAGCAGCCAGACATTAGAGATTAATGGCAGCAAACCTCCTGTGCTGGTGGCTTCAGAGAGAAGCAGCAAGCCAGAAGCCACGATGCTGTGACCACCTCCTGCCCTATCACAAAGTTCCTCTGACTCCTAAGATTGCTCAGCAGTGAGTTACATGGGCTGTGTACTCTAAAAACCACATTTGCAAAGGATCCAGTTGCCAAGGTCAAAGTAGGGAAATCCCACAGCTGCCTAAAACCCGAGAGTGATTTCCATGAGCAAAGCCACTACTTTGTCTTAGCCTGAATGAAATGTTTCTACACATAAATAAAACTTCCTTGAAGGCAGATTCTTTGGATGAAGAATGTCTGTCTAAACGGTTCAAAGTTCGGCAACATTGAGAGTAACCAAAAACAAGGCTTTAGGATGGGGAATACTTGGGAAAATTAGGAGCCAGCATTATTACCAGCCCGGCCGATAATAACAGCTGGCGCTGTGCAGATATGTGACCATCCGTGCTGAGCTAATTGTTGATAAAATCCTAGGAGTTATAATTAGCCCCTGTGGGACTCCTCGTGCCGCTAAAATGAAGCACACGCCTCCCTGCTTGCAGAGGAGAGCTGCAGGGCAGGGGGTGGCCCAGGACCCTCAGGGTACAGGGTGCAACCTGGCGGTGCAGACCCTGCTGGGCAGCGCTGCCCCCAGAGGAGGGAAGGCTGGGGGTACCGGGGGGGATTGGGAATAAATAAACCAGTGCCTCCCACCTTTCCACATGATGGCCAGAATGGGCTGTTACAGGACAATTTTTCCCTTGCCAGAGCACAAGCCCTCCCACTGCTTCTACTAGGACAAAGAGGTTTTGGGATGCTGTACCTGAGCATCCATCTGTCCATCTGTCCATCTGTCTATCCTGAGCACTGCATGCGGCCGCGCCAGCCCACGGGCACCGCCGGGGCTCGGTGGCGGCAAAGGGGCAGCAAAGGGGCCGTGGGCGGGAGGGAGGAGATGCGGGGAGAGTAGCGGGAGGCAGCAGAAGGAAGGGAGAGACGTGGGGAAGTCTGTGCCGGCGCCGGGGCTCAGTGCGAGCTCTGCAAAGGCGAGGGTGCTGCCAGCCGTGGGTCAGGGGCAGCAGCCGCTGTGATGACCGGTGGTCCTAAAAGATGGAAAATCGGCTGAAGGCTAAAGGCATCACCCCTGCTGGACTGATGCCTGCGGTGAATTTAGTGAAGAACCAGGCTCCTTTCCATGCTGCCTGTATTTCAGTGCACAGGGAACAGCCCTACTGAATGTGCCTCGAGCAACTAACACCCAGAGAGACACAGATGGGCTTTACTCTGTCCTGAAACCCCTCTTTTGGCAGTCTCGCTTCACTGGGGGACAGATCAATCAATAATTAAAACACAGGATAATTAAAATCTCATAAAAACCTTCTCTGAGTCCTCAAAGTGAAATCTATCAGTGTTTCCACTAGCTACACTGCTTGTTCTGATTTTGTGACGTCCCCCACACATGGTGATGTGACCACAGTTTCTTGCTGCTGTGGAGAGCAGGAGCCGACAGCCTCCAGGAGCACCAGTCGCCAGCGGCTCCCTCTGGGGCCCTGATGCATTTCCAGCAGTGGTTGCATCATTTGCAGCGTGGCTGTGTGCGGGGATGTGCTCATGTGTGTGCATGCCAGCTTTTGTTTGGGAAACAGGGCAGTTTTAGCTGCTTACATCTACCAGGAACTGGAAGCTCAGGGTTCCCTTGCAGCTGAGTAATGCCCCTACCAGACCTGAACAGAGTCACTGTGAGAGTGCAAAGTGAAATCCCACCATGACAGAGGAAGACTAAAGGCATTTTACCTGTTTACTGCCCGGTAAGAGGTGACCATTCTAAGAGCTGAACTTGTAACATGGGCCTTTTTTTATGTGTTCATAAATCTAGTGATGACAGTAAAATGGCAGTTTTCCTACAGAAAACACAGACCTTTTCCAGGCATCTAAGGGTTAAAACACATCAAGCAGATTTTGAACCCTGAAAGAAAGCCCCTCTGCCCAGGGACGTTTTCCTGGGCGCATTCAGGCCTCTGACACACTCTAGCTAAATGGCATTCATTAGTGCAGAGGAATTTCTTTAGAGGAAAAAACCCTGTACTGGAGCCAGGTGCTACCAACGTGTGATTAATAGCAAGTGGTGGGGTCTGCGTCGTCAGCCGAGCCGGGGCTGGGGGGATGGGGGGGTAGAAATGCTCTTTCCTTCCCAAATGTCTTTGGCACAAGCCTCGGCAGCTCTTTCTAAGCTTTTCCTGAAATCTAGCTCACTTGTGGGATTAAAAAATGCTGCTGCACCAACAGCTGTGCTTATGGGAGCAGGTGAGATGCAGCACTGACATTTCGAGGTTATCCAAGCAAGACAGTTCCTGACCGTAGCTCTGCCTGGATGCTAATGCTGGCTGCCAGGCCACATCCCCTGGATCCCCCAGGCACGCAGGGGAACAAGCTGCACGGTGGGGTATTGTTGTCCTCCTCCAGCCACCCGGCCACGAGGCCACTCCTGCTGGTCCCTCCGGGAGCCCGGGCCCTGGGGGCATGTCCGTGTGCCCTGCAGCCTCCACATTGCTGTGGGCCACGGGAATCTGAAGAAATGGCTGTTATTGCTAGAGCTGCTGGTGCCCAGAGCTGGCACTGAGGCTGCTGCCGCGTCCAAATCCTCCCACGCCCCCGGCGAGGCTGGCACGGTACCCGACGGCTTCGCGGCGGCGCTCGCGGGGAGGGGGGACGTGCCGGCTCATGGGCCTGAATTTTCTCACTTGTGTCTGATGGGCTAATTATTATTGATTGACATTTTTGGAGTTTTTGGGGCACTTTGGGGAAGTGTAGAGTGTGGGAAGAGGAATATGTTGACAACTTTTTCACATAATCCTTTCCAGCCCCCTCATTTTTCAGTCAGCCATGGAACGCGGCCAAATATCTGGGATTTTAATGAAATTAAAAGCAAGCAGACCCAAAATCCCTTGAAAAATACAACAAATCTTACACAAATTTTCTTTTCCTTCCTCTCCAGCCCCCATACCACAAGGCTGGGATGGATATCCAAGGAGGTTTGGTGGTGATCTAGGGACGCTGCCCTGGCCCTTGCTCCCAGCCCCACACCAAGGCAGCTGTCCTGGACCCATGGCACCGCATGGCCACCCTACTTGGATGATCAGGTGGTGTTTGGTGAGAGCATCTTCTCCTCCCTCCATGGTCTGCCACCAGGTCCTGTGATAAGGACTATTTGCATGACAGTCCTGCCCACACCAAGAGCTGCACAGCATCCTCAATCCTGTTCCAAGGGAAGGTCCAGCACCGCTGTGTGCTGAGCTGGCTGAAGCAACATTTCAGGAGTTATAGCTGCTGGTGTGTATTTATCCTAAGCCCTGAGTGAAACCCCACCGGGAGCTGCACCTCAGCACACGCTGTTCAGCATCCCTAAAGGGCTTCAAGCATGTTTGTCGCAGGAAAAGAATATAGCTCTTGATATTAATAAGTAACAGTCTACTTTAGCTTAAGTGAACTGAAGCAAGCAATTTGTGTGGCATGTGCTGTAACAAAGCAGTTAAAGGTGGTTACAAGGGACAAGCAATCACATCCTGCACACGGGAGCATCGGCATGTGCAGCCTCCACCTCAGCTGCTGTAAATGCATTCGCACAGGTTCAGCCACTGCTGCGGGAGGTAACTCTCCTATTGCATTATGAACGATGGAAACTGTTGCACGGTAAATACCTACCTGGCAAGCTGGATTTTAAACAAATTTTCCTAGGAAATGGCAACCCAAACTGCCTGCATGGCTGGGAGCATCGCTGCTTCCTCCCTGCCGTGGCTGCTGGCGCCGGGCAGAGCCAGAATGGCAATGTCTCCAAAAGATGCTCCCATTGCGTGCTGATACTGCAAAGGTACAATCCAGACACAGCTGGAGCTCTGGCTCCTACAAGATAGTCAAACCTCAGCCTACAAACACATACTCTTTCTATTTTCCCCGGGCAGCTTGCTTAGCCTTTAGGCTTCCTGGGTTTTGAATTGACTCTGCCTTTTGAGTGGGAGTTTTAAGAAAAAAACCCCAGCAGGTTGAAAGCAAAGGAGCCGGCTGTGCTGACTAACCTTTTTGATTTAAGGCAAATGTGGGGAATACTGAGGGGAGAAGCAAAACCTGCGCTTTGTGAGCAGCGCAGCAGCAGTGCAGCACGTGCTTAAAATGGATCCCGATACCTGCCGTCCTCAGCTCAACATTATTAATGTTCCTTAACCTAAACAAGACCGGACAGGAGGATTTTCCCCCAGCGTGGATTAGTGAGTCAGGAGAAAAATGAAATTCAGCAGAAATCCTCTTAGTCATTTTTATCGGGGGTAGATTTTCACATCTGAATCTCAGCTGCCAATTTGCATGGATAATCTCAGATTAGCTTTAGTCCATGGTTCATTTTTTTGTTTCCCCACTAAATAAGACCACTTTTGCAGTGACAAAGGAGGCGAACAATTCTTTAGGAGAACGGCTGTGACATCTAAATAACAATGATAAAAAAGTCCATCTAAAACCGAGCAGCTCGGCACTTTCGGCTCCCCCCTCTTCGCTATGCATTATTCATGGTAGACAACAGGACCAAATGTGTATGCTCCCTGCGCAATTACCAGGAGAACATATTCAAAGACATATGCTAGTGCCTCTTAGTGAAAGGAGATGTGCAAGTACCCATTATTTACTAGGCACTGTTATAAAATCTGCAAGTTTGACTCCAAGGTTGCAGCTTAATTGACTCCCCCTGGTAGCTCTTGTCATCCATCTAATTCAAGCCATGCGAAAGCCTGGCTGTTGTTTTGTGTGTGTACAATACACTGGCTGCTTTGGCACATGCTGGTGGAAAAAATGTGGTTTGCATCAATTAACCTTTTTTATAGCAAGGAGAGTGGCTGAATGACAGGGCTTCTGAGAAGCGTGTAAAACTTCAGCATGTCACTCACAGCAAATCATCACTGAGGTCATCCATGTTATCATCGTGGCTGCCTTTGGCCCCGCTCCCCCCGAGCACAGAAGCCTCGATAAGGATCATCTGCTTGGTTTATTGCCTTCTTGATCCAATAAATACATTTCCTGTGAGAAAACCCTTCTGTGGGATTTATTTAAATCAGCCTTCCCAAATTCATCTCTGCAAACTTCCTTCCTCTTCCTCCCACACTGTTTCTCTCTGCGTGCCGTAAGCTTTAAGGATCTCTGTGCTGATTCCTTTCCATATCCCCTTCTCAGGCAAGCAGTAACCTCTGTGCACGTGGAAATAATTTTCCTTTAATCAACCATAGCAGTCCAGCTCCTTTTCATCCCACAGTGCATCTCCTGAAGATGCAAGCCCCTTTAGAACTGGTGCACTGAGGGGTAGTGGGGATCCTGAAAAAGGAAGGACAACAGTTAAACAAAGTTTTGGGAAGAGACTACAATACTGTTCCCTAACCAGTCAAATGAACATAAGAATCTGTATGGAAACCTTCATGCTAATTCTGAACAGGAACAAATTCAAATAAGTAGGTGTATTTTGGAGAATATGTGTGGAATATGCACACTTTTTTTAAAGCAGTCCCACTCTCTGCAGTGCTTTGGGAGGTAAAGCATCACTTCCAGCTTGCCGAGACTGGGAGGAGTGACAGAGCGGCAATCCGGCGTCCTTTCCTCGCAAACCCTTCATGTAGACATGCTGCAGCACCGCAAAAGGGAACTGACTTCACTGCAAATGAAGCAAGGCCTTAAGTGCTTTGTTGAACAGCAGCCGAGCTCTTTGGTAATGAACAACAGTGACAAAAGAAATAAAGAAGCATGCCGTGATAGCCCGATGTGGTTGCGGTGGAGTAGCTGTTCCGATGGCTGCTGGCGTGAGATGACATGTGAACACAATCTATCTCCACACGCTGCTGCAGTCTTTCACCAGAGGCTAGTTTAAAAACCTTGAAGACTTGGCAATTAAGAGGGCCTCTAATTGAAACAGAACAACGGTAGCATTTTAATTGCCATGCAGCTCCCCTCCAGAGCATCGTGGTCTAGCAGAAATTCAAGGTTTCCACAAGCAGATTTAAAAACAGGTTTTAGAAATCATACAGAAACCACATCACGTGTGTTTTGCCTCAAGAGCCATTTGAACCCTTGGGGAAGGGATTAGTTGCTGCACAACACCAGGGCCACACACTGGGGTAGAAAAGACACGTTTCTTCAGTGGGTGACACGTGCCCCAGAAGCCTTCTTGCTGGAGGACAGGGACACCAGCTGCAAGCACCAGACAATTTAAAATGCATTAAACCATGCACTGGAGCCCAGATTGGAGCTTCCTTAAAACAAACCACTTGCTGATAATGATTATCAGCTGGACAGGGACAGGCACAGGGAAAACTCACTGTGTCGGTGTCGGTGTTGTGCAAACCGGGATGGTGGTATTCTCATGTGCCCTATGGGGGTGGATGCAGAAATTCAAGTCACGTGAAAAAAAAAAAACAGAACCAGAAGTCTGGATATTCCTTTTCATTATCTGGGTTACCCTGTTGTTTGGTGGCATTGACACAAGGTTCTTCAAGGAAGGGACATTCATTCCTCCTTTAGCTGGGAAGAGAAACATTCCAGGTAGCACTCAGAGCGATAGTAAATGGGATTGCAGCAGCAATCTCACCCCAGGACAGAGTGTGGACAGGGACTCTTCAGGGAAGGAGGGAGATGCTGGAGGTGCTGGGAGCTCTGCCAGCTTCCCCTGTGGCGGGTGCCAGGGCCCGTGCTGGGCAGGAGCCCCTGACAAGTAGATGTTGTAATATATTAATATAGTTTTATAATTCCTTTCATTTCCAAGAGCCCCAAGACATGCCGCAACAGATAATCCTGCTGATTAGCCAAATCAAAGCTTTGTAAGCAAACCCCACACACTCTTTAGGGAGCTGTGCAACATGAAATCAATGTATTGAAAGAGCACTCTCCACAGCAAGTGCTGCTGATTCACAGCCCTCGTCTGCTTCCCATTTCAGGGTAAGTGACATCCAAGGAATGGTCATGGTGTTGTTTTCCATTATTAATCGTCTGCTGGTCCTGGTCTGGATGGCATTCAAGATGTGAAAGACACCATCCCTTCCCCAGGGAGATGAGGACCAATGCAGAGGGAAAATCAAGGCCAGGAGGGGAGGTTTCTGCTGTGCATCTGTGGGAGACACCCAACCTAAGCTGAAGCAATAAATGCATGTTAGGAACAAGTCTGCAAAAAATGGTGAGCAGGTGTCTGGCATAACGAGGAGAGGAAACACAGAACAACAGATGAAGAATAAAGGTCTTTTCCTCTAACCAAAAGCCGTATGAGGACTCTAAAACCAGTCAAAGCCAAACCCCTTGCTGGGAGCTGGACATTTGCCGCTTGTTTTTCAGGAAACCCCAATGGCAGGTGCTCCCGCCTGCAGCTGGTTCCTGGTGCACGTTTCAAAACTGGGTCTTGGTCCTCCTTCAGGGAAACAACAGTGCTGGGGGGAGCAGCACCCTGCAGGGCCCCCAACACAGCCCCCCCCTTTTCATCACACATGGGGAGGCTACACCAGAACCCTTGTTTTTGTCCCCCCTGGCCCTGGCAGCACCAAGGCAACCTGACGCTCCACCGCGGGAAGGACCTATTAGATAATTGACTGCATCCCCTGCCAAGGCAGCAGGTAGTCTCCTGACAGAGGCTGTAACAGATATTAAACATACTGCTCTTGATCTCAGCAAAAAAAGGCCACTGGAGTAATTTTTTTTTAACCCACTAAGTAAAAGCTTTCTAGCTCATCTTAATAGGTTTTATCTGATGAAAACGGTACATTCATCATGGAAAGGCTTTTCTTTTTTTTCTTCCCCATTAAACTTTCGAAGAAATGTTTTAATTTTTTTAAGCTGTCATTGATTTTTTTGTAAGCAAAAATGGACATGTTGAAGCAGAAAAAAAATCCATTTCATTGTAAGCCTATTTTCATTTAGGAGAACATTTCAACATACAATTTCCAATTTGGTCTCATCACATCCTCCTTGTCCTGCTGTTACACAGGTCAAAACATTACCAGAGATTGATAAAAGTGCAAAAATGTGAGCTTGTTTTACCAGTAATTGGTACTTTTATATTTGTTTCCAGACAGTTTTGTCTAGCTGCTTTCCTCTTTTTCTGTCAGCCCAAGAGAATAACACCCTCAGGTAGCTGTGAGTCAATGCCAGGCCCATCACGGGGAGATTTGTTTCTCTCCCATTTCTGAACAACCTCTTCAACCAGACAGCGGAGTATAACCTGTGTTCAGGTGAGCAGACACCAGCACCACCAGCACACCAGCACACGTGATGACCAGAAAGTAATTAATTTCTCTGTTAAAATCAATCCCCTTGCTGAAACACTGCTTGTCCCACGCTCCCAAAAGCCTTGGTGCCCTTGGAAGCCTTGCCCTGCTCTCACTTCCCATCTGGGGTTGTGGGGGATGAAGATTGGGGTGGGGGGACTTGGGGGACAGATCCCTGTCAGGGTCCTGCTCCCCCTGTCTCAGAAGCACAAGGTCACCAGCATGGCGAACTGCTCTGCAGCTGGATAGCATCTTCTGCTGGGCTTCTGAATACTGCAACAGCCCCTTGGTGCTGGCAAATACTGGCGGCGGTGCCAGTGCTGCACCTTTGAGCCCTGTGCACCTTGGGGCCTCATTAGCCCCAAATTATGTCCAGCCAGGGCTGTGTACAAGCCGATCTCCAGCAGCCAGGTCTTCCTGTTGCCAGCTCAGCACCTCTGTCTGCAGCCTCGGACATATTTTGCAGTCGTGTCCGTTTGGTACCAGATGAAGGAAAAGAGGGAAAAGGTGAAAAGCAAGGAAACGGCTCCCGCATTGTTCATCTCCAAAGGAGGGAGGGAAACTGCTGCTACAGCCCGCAGGGGCACCATCTGTCGTGAGTCAGCAACCAGCCAGATTTACTGCCGATTGATTAAATTAACATTTGTTATAAGCCAGGGAAGGGAGGAAGGGGGGAAGAAATCCTCTTCACTGCTCTTGAATTATTTATGCCCTGGAAGCCTCCATGCCATGCTCAGGGCAGGCAGCAGTGACACGAGATGCAAGTCCCCATGCAGAGGGACAGGCTGGGCTACTGCAGCTCCTCCTGACCCCTGACAAATTATAGCAACACCGGGTGGTATGAGGTGTGTAGGAGGTGCCATTCCAGAGGGCGTTTTCCTCCCGTTGTTCTGGCCACGAGCTCTGTTTTCCCAGTAGTGGTGTGAGGGATGGTTGTCAGCGCTGCCGCACTCCCAATGCCTGCGCTAAGTCTCTGTGGACTGGTGCGAGAGCGAGGGCAGGTTTGTGTGGGTGGCTTCGCTCCACGCCCCTGGCAGGGACCCAGGAGCGGGAGAAAAAAACCAAGCTGAATTCCCACCAATGTGATTTTGCTTTTTTCTAGGTGCTGACAGTGAATCTAGATGGAGTCAGCTGGATGCTCTTAGATCTCATTGAAACCTGCCTGCATGTGCAGCGCGCAACGCGAGGCGCTGAATTCAGGATGGGCTCGTGTTGCTCTGCAGGGGCTGTCTGGGCTCGCCATGTGCCTGGCCAGGACGGGGAGAACACGTGGTGGAACTGCTGAGAGATGTGCTACATGGGCCATGCCTGAGCGGGCTGGACCTGCCAGGAGAAAACATCCAAGCAAACCTGGGCACACAAGGTGCCAAGCCAGAGAGGAACAGGGACTGCAGGTCTTTTGTTCTTGTGGCTCACGATGGGTTTCAGCCAGCCAGCCCCAATGCAAGGCCATAGCCCCGATCATCTCTCTGCAGAGCTGCCTGAGAAATAAGGCAGCTCTTCCCTTCCTCCCACAGACCAATATCCTCTGCGCAAACACAGCGAGGATGCGCTTTCTTTCTGCCAGCTGATGTGTTGTGCAGGGATGAGGCCCCTCGTGCCCCCGCACGGTGATAGGCGAGAAGTGTGCTCCCCACGGGACTGGCACACACAGTGAGGACAGGGAGCTGAGGAAAGAAAGGAAGAGTCACCAACGGGTGAAGGCAGCAACAGGGATCACTGTGGGAGCAGTGCCACCTCCTGTCCTCACCAAGCCTTCCCAAAGCCCAGTCGCTGCCCGAGCCTTTGCAAGGTCTCACTCCACAGCCTGTGCTGGCATGTGAGTCCTCCCTGACCCCCCATAGGCCTGCACAGCCCCTCCAGACCTCCCAAGCCCCAGGCTGCCACACAACTCCCTGGCAGCAGCAGGGCAGCCAATGTGCCTGTACCAGAGAATGAATTTAGGTATTTAAACTTCTTGTTACAGTCAGCCATCAAATATTCATAGTAACAAATAAACGAGGAGAGGAGGGGCAAGCCTATTGCAAAAGGGCTGAAAAGGGAAATAACTTTTTACAGCCAGGCCATTAAGTTATAAATCTGGATATGTCCGGGATTTATTTACCGTGCTCTCTGGATGTAAGCACGCCGAAGCCGCAGCTGCCAGTGAGGGCAGGAGGTGTGTGGTTTGTCCAGCCCTAGGATGAGAGTCAGAGAGGGTGGTAGGAGGAGGGGATGCCAAGGAGGAGAGGAGGCTGGTGTTGGGGGTACAGGCAGAAGGCAGTGAGGAAATCAAGGAAAGGTACCCCTGCACAGCCTGCAAGGGGACATGGGGGTGCATGGCAGTGGAGGGTGGCAGCAGGACAGACGTCCACTGAGCTGGGCCTCCAGGCAGGTCTCTCCCCTCTCACTGCCCTGCTTTCTCCAACTTCAGGATGATATAGTTCTGCCTACTGGGATTTAAACTGAGGGCTCTGGTCGCTACTGCAGCACAGATGAAGAAGGTAGAAAAAGCTGAGACAGGGGCTCAGGCCACCAAGCCCCTTCCCACAGGTTCCTAAAGAGCCATTGCCCATGGGCCATTTCCCACCACTATCAGCTGGGAGAGAAAAGACCTTTCTCCCCAGTTCCTCCTGCAAGAAACAGCCCTTCCATCCTGGTTTGTAATGGTGTGGCTTGAAATATTGCAGGGAAAAAGCCGTGTTCTTGACATGAAGAGATAAAACGTGGCACCAGGGAGGGACCATATCTACTGGCACCAGCCAGGAGATGCCCAGGTAGCCCCTCCAGCCCCATGGGGTGGTTAGGGTTTCCCTTCCCCTCCAAGCAGCTGCTCAGCCTGAGCTCACCCTCCAGTACCTGGAGAGACACCATCATGAACTGTTTCAGCAGAGTTCCTGTTACCAGAGAGAGGGCAGCACAGGAGGGAGCTGCCTGCTCCCTGCTCTCTGAGCCACTGGCAGGCACAGGCGCCCAGCAGGTATGCATCAGCCCCAGAAGTCACCAGCAGACTTTTCCCCATCGCTGATAGAAAAAGGGGTAGGTGGTGCGGGAAGGCTGCTCTCTTGCCACACACCCCTTCCCACAGCCCTCTCCCCATCCTCGCTTTCCCTGATGGAGGTGCCCACCATAGGGACGCTGGTCAGTGCAGGACCCTTGCAACAAAGTGGGGGCTTTGCAAAGCTTATTTGTGCACAAGGATTTTCCCTCAGCCAGGCCAGGATTTCCGAACTCTCCAAGGCCCATCCCTGTAAAGGTCAGGGCGTATCTCAGCAGCGCAGCGCATCCGGCACGGTGAGCGGATGCCTGGACCCCGCTCCCGGTGGCCACTGTGGATTCCTGGACAATGTCACTTCATGAAGCTCCATGTCCCAGGGAGCAGAGCCGGCAGGGAGGGTCAGAGGCGTGCCAAGGGGAGTTCAATCCCTGATGAAGTTTCCAGTTGCATTCTATTTTAATGTTGAGATCCTCCATTTGTTCAATTCTTAAAGGTGACCCACAAAGGAAAGTACAATTTGGGCCCGTGCCCAGTGTTTGCTTCCCTGTGCTGAATAAAAAGACCTGGAAGTAGGTATTTTTATAAAGCTGCTTTTTGGCATTAGAAATGTGGATCTTTGCTTTACCTCAATACCCTGGGGAGGCAAAAAGACTTGCCTATGGTATGGTTACAGAAATGATAATGATGTGAGCTGAGCTGCTGTGACATGACTGGAGCAGGCTGTTTGCTCTCCAGAGTTTCTGTTTGTTTTGTTATTAACATCACTTAATTTCAATGACCAGCTGACATTTTGGATAAAAAGCCCTTGTTGAAGCCTCAGCATCCTTCCTCCTTCTATGGTACATTTTCCATGGGCTCATCCTCCATCTGCTTCAGCAAAACTTATCCACTATCAGTTCCATCAACTAAACCAGCAAATGGGAAACATCTTTAATAGCTTTTTCCCTCCAGGACTTTTGTCATACAGGGAAGATACCTACAAGACAGAACCCCAAAGAAGAAAATCCCAGTCTCAGGCCCCAGGGCCCCCAGGGCTGCCCTGGCTGTGCAGGGCTCTTTGCTCTTCCATGAGCTGCAGGCAAAGGAGAGCGCTGTCCTTCCATGAGCATGGCACGGCCACCCCCTGCACCTCATTTTGGGGCAGGATTTATGGCTGTTCTGCCATCGGAGACTGCTCATGTGAAGCCTGTACAACTTCATGCAGGCTTTTGTCTCGATCTGTGTGTGTCCTCGGGAGCTGTATCCCTGTCACTCCTGCACGGACACCCCCACCGCTCTCCTCTCACCTTTCTCTTATTTCCAGAGCCGCTGTTAGGAGCTGGGGTCACTTCTGATCCTGGGTGTTTGGCTACACAGTTTACAGCAAAAGCACTTAGGGAGTGTAATCACTCACAGGAACCCAGTTCCCATGGGGCTGGCACCACTCTTTGATGCATTGAGGTTTTCCTTGCCATGGCCCCACCTTTTCCAGCCCTTGCTGCTGGGCCAAGGCTGCTGCCGGCCCCCGAGTGCCTGCCCTGGGCGGAGCATGCCAGGCACGCTGGCAGGCGGGACGAGGGCAGTGGTGCAGGGCTGGGGACGCGGCTGGGGACGCTGCTGCAGCTCTGCCTGTGCTGAGTCACACCCACCGGACGCTCCTGCATATCCCTGCTGGAAAGGTACCAAGAGCATCAGCACTGCAAGCCCAATCTCTGAAAAATAAGACAGCCTGATCGTTGCAGTAGCTCCTGTTACAGCCCGTGGCTCCCTGCCCTGTGTCCTCCAGCCATCCGTCCTGGCCAGGGCAGGCAGCCTCCCTTTGGTGTGTGCTGCGTGCCGGATGCTCAAAGCAACATGCTTGGGTCTTCTCCAAAAAAAGCCTACAGACTTGCTCAGCTGCTGCCATAGCTCTTTTACAGGCTGCTGTTCCCCCTCCCGTGCTCCTGTCCCCCAGCACAGTGATGGCTCCCGCCTCTTTGCTCCATCCCGTGGTACTACCTAGCTGCATGAATCTCTACATCCATGCAAGGACCAGGCAGACACCAAAGAGGCCTTCAGCAACACCAGAGACTGCAAGGTTGGCCTTTTGTCAACCCTTGCAAGCACCGAGGAGGCTGGGAGGGACTGGCCTGCGCCCCAGGAGGCTCACAGCCCATGAGCTCTCCTTTCCTTCAGCCACAGGCAAGTGGTTTATGGCTCTGCACCTCCATTTCCTTGCCTGGGACCCAGACAAGCATCCCTCCCTCTCAAGGCTGCTGTGACGATGGCTGTGTTTAAAACCTGAGGTTCCCAGGCACTATAGCAACGTGGCCATACAAACACTTTGGGCTGAGCCACCCTTTGTTTGGTGTTTCTGGAGCTCTGGTATGACTGATGAGCTCTCAACAGACCAAAACCATCTCGAGCAGGCTCTGCCGGAGCCAGGCTGCTTTTGACGTCAGTAGGTTTTGGACCCGGGCCCGTCTTTCAGGGGAGCTGAAGCCAAAGCTGCTTTCAAATTGTGCTGCTTCTGCCGACAGCAGAGAGGACAGAGCGGGGCGCAGGCCCACGCAGTGGCCGTGGCAGGGTCCTCCAGGGATGGAGCTTGACCAAATCCTCTCACTTTAGCTGGCTGACCCTTTCCACCACCTTGTCCCCCAGACCCCAGAGCTCCTGGTGTGGGCAGCAGACCTGGCACAATCCCTGTCCTGAGAGCCCCAGCTGTTTCTTAGCCAGATAGGGCTTCCTCTGCCCAGTTCCTCAAGCATCACCCATCATCCCTCCATGTCTTCCTTTCCAGCAAGGTTTCCTGAGGGGACGAGGTTGCTGCCACCAAACTCTGCTGACAGCTGGGGGACTGAGAAGCTACAGGACCAGCTCTGCTTGGCATTCACACTGTAGGAGACACTGAAGAGACAAACTGCAAGATGCCATGATCCCAAAGATGTCTCTAAGGCAATACAGCAAATACCAAATAACCAGCAGTTCAGGCTGTTCCAGAGGGTCTTCCCTTCCTGTTGGATATCTAAGCATCTCCCTCCCAGTCTGAGTGCTTATTACAGTGTCCGAGACATGGAGAAGGTGTATGGATGGAAACCAATCTATTGCTCATGGTGTCTCCTCCCCAGCTTGCCCTTCCCATACCCCGGAGCTCCTGGCTCTGGCTCCTGCTCTCCCATTTTCGGTCTATACAGGGCCCTCTGTGGGCTCTCCCACACCCCGAGGCTCCTGGGGCTGCCGAGCCACCAGCCTGGGGGCAGCGGTGTCTGGGGAGGGCCCTGACCTACAAGGCACAAAGGAAGGGGAAGGCAGGGGTGCCATGGGACACCTATGCAGAGTCAGGATTCATCCAGGATGGACACCTAGAGCCGGGCTTCAGGCTCCACATGCCCAGGACAGATGCACAGGGCCTTTGCTGATGCTCCAGCGCTGCTGATCCAGGTGCTCCGGATGAACTGGTGTTTGCCAGTGGTGGTGCTCCTCTGGGCACAGCTCCCTAACACCTGCTGCCCAGGCTGCTGGCTTTGGCTCCGGGCCTGCCACATGCCTGGGGTCCTGCTCCAGGCTGGGGGTTGCTGGGCAGGATGGAGCATAATTAACTGCAGATCTTCCTCCTCTCTGGATTCGTTCAGCTCTGCTAGGTCTCTCTGCTGCTGTTTCCAGGCACATTGTTTTCTCCTGGCTTCTTCCTGCTCACCTTCTTCCATCCCAGGGCTGCTCTCTGAATCCACCAAAGCTGCTACATAGGTCTTACACTAATTTTAACACAGGCTCTTGTTTACCCTGGGGATTTTGTTAGTGTCTCTGTCAAAGCTGCCTTTGAAAGCTTTGCTACTCATGCTCACTAATAATTTAGTGTTTGGCTTCTGCATGGCTTCCTACTGTTCTCCTGGCTCCACCAGTCTCCCTCCTGCTTCACTCATATTTTTCCTCATGCAGGTTGGGAGCAGGAACCAGTTAATATTTGATTTCCCCTCTTGACTGCCGTGTCTGGGAGGCATCGGGTGATCAGCCACCGCCGCCCAAGGAGGGAGCAGCAGCCCCCCTAGAGCTATCTGCAGCCTTCCCAGATGTCTGACTTTGCTGCCTTTGTGCCCCTTGATGCCTCATCGTCCCCTCGTCCCTCCCCACACCCACCCTCCCAAGGTCTGTTCTCCCTGTTGATAATCCATTATCTACATTTAATGCCTCACTAAAGTCCCCCCCTTTGTCTGACAGCGAAACCCCGACCAGATGTGAAGCTTCTTCTGTTACTAATGACAAATCCTTTTGCAGTAGCTGGTTAGAAAACGGGAAAACCTTTTTAATAAAATAAAAATTGAACCACTGGGCTAATTTTCATTCTGTGGGCCTCATCAAGGAGCAGGGTTTTTTTGGCACTATTTTTATCTTTTTACAGAAAATCACTCTTTAGAACTGTGGCTCAGAAGATGGGTTTGTATTGTCAGTACTCACACCACAAGACGTTTCCTTTGCTGTGCTGGTGTAGCTATTATTGCTCTCAGGGTCCACTCACCCCTGAAAAAAACCAGAGAGGGAACAAGAGATGGAAGAAAAAAAAATGCAAATATTCTGTTATGTGTTCAGACTTCAGAAAACGGAGGCCACAAGTAGCATTTCCAGAAACAAGATTGCCCTCTGTGCCTGCTGAGCACACCCAGATAGATGCACAGATAGGCTCCAGGAAGGGGGTGAAGAGTGGCTTAAAGGAAGGTCTCCAGTTAACCCTCAAACTGTATTTTTATCATTTTATCATGTGTAATTTCTGGAGTCCTTCTCTTCTGCAAACCTCCTTGCTGCTCTGAGGTGCTGGGTTGTCCCACAGTGCCATGCAAATGACCATTAAAATACAGCAGTGCCAGCTCCTACGCAGCGGCAGAGCTTTGCAGCAGTAGCAGCAGCAGCAGAGCTGCAGTCCCAACACTGCCCTTGAGAGCCCACGGACAGAGCCCTGCCATAGTGCCCAGCATCCAAACGGAGACCCTCAAGCTGGAGGGATGCAGATAAAACATCAGCACGTGACCCTTTCTGGCGAGCCAGCACGAGCACAGCATTTAGGTCTTGCATTTGGGCTGCATGCGCTGGGATCTGCATCGTTTTTTTGCTGAGACAGGTGGTAACAGGAGATCCTGGACCACAGGAACCACAAGCATTGCCAGCAAGCTGGGAGAGAACTGTCCTCCTGACCAAATGCTTATTCCCATTACTGCACATGTGCCTATCTATCTTTTTCCTTCAGATGCAAGCACTCATTTTTGCAGTTAGTTAGAAATCCACTGACAAATGCCAGCCTGAAATGTTTCATCTCCTGCTCAATGAACTGTCACTGAACCAAAAAAAAAAATTCACAAGGACATGCCTTGCACTCCTGGTGGGTCTGCCCAGAGCCAGGATTTGAGAGGTTCCCAAACTCACTTACGACATTCTTCCAGTTGAGGGAAGTCTAGCTAGTTTTTAAGTTTCTTTCTCATTCTGAAAGAATTTTTGCTTTTAATTTCTGGATACAGTGGCACATCCTGTGAACTGGAAAGCTTGTGTACCAGCAAAACTGTGTGTTAGATCTGTGGAGGTTCCTGTGTCCTGTCACCTAGGTTGAAGAAGTTGGTGAGTTCATCTGATACCCCAAAGAGCTGAAACAATAATCAAAACATGCACAGCACAGACACACAAGGCAGGAGGAACGCCTGTGCTGCCTGAGAGATTCAGTGGGAGCTGGTGCAACAAAGGTGCTTGGCTGTGACTATGAAGATGTCCTGGGGCAAGAAGAGCAGGCAGACAGGAAAGCTGTGAGGGAGGGCTGTGAGGAGGTATGAGAGCAAGCTGGCAAAGGAGGCTGAAGAAAGAAGAGAGGGAGAGGTGCAGGACCACACACCAGTAAAACCAGTCCTGGAGTCGTGAGCAAAGACTTTTTACCCCCGTGATTTTCCCCAGGCACAAGGAAATATTTTTTTGTGAAGGTAGAGGTTGGCAGCAGAAGTGCTTCCCCTCGCCATCGTTTTCCCTTTCCAAGGCCCAGAGCTTGCCAGGCACTGCCTTTTCTGTTCCCCACCATCACCAAGGAAAGGCAGCCATACATAAAATGACTGACTTCAGTGAAGCCATGGTTCACTGAACCACCCAGCTAAAGGTGGGTTTGGCCCAGAAGGAAAAAAACTCTGAAAGAAAAAGAAACCCTGGAAGGAAAAAAAACCCGGAAAGAACAAACCCTTGGTGATGGTGACAGAATCTTTGCCTGGCTTTTACTCTGAAGGTGAAAGCAACGGCAACGAATGCAGTGATAGGAACAACTAGGCCTGCCTAGGCCTGTCATCCTTCAGTCCCCTCACCATGGCCCACAGCTGGCTGTGTTCTGCCCTTAACAGCAGGGCTGGGAGATCTCACAGGGTGAGATGGGCACTGCTGGCTGCAGGTGTCAGCAGGAGATGCTCTTTGCTCCCCTTGCTTTTTGCATTTCCACTTTTTTTTTCCTGGAAACTTTTGCTGCTGAGATGTCCTCTCCGTCGGCAGGAGCAGAGCTATCCTGCACGCAACGGTGCCACCAGCACAAGGCACACACCGGGCATTGCTCCACCACTGCGGAGTGAGGAAAAGTAGGTCAGGAAAGTAGGTTTGACAGAGCCAAGGACCGGACTCGTCACCTCACTTGCCATTGGCGTGGGAATTGAGAACTGCCAGTGCCAGCCAGCGAGCGGAATGGGCAGCGGCCGGGATGCCGGGCAGAGCGGGCAGCCCTCGCCCTCCCAAAGCACGGCACTGCACACAGCCCCACTGCTGACCTGCCTCCAGTGAACGCTGAACATCTCTGTGCTGCGCTTGCCTGATTGATGATTGAAGCAAACTCCTGAGCCCAGCGAGAAGGTGCTAATTGCAAATACCCACTGCTTCCCTCGGAGTGGCAGGACGGCACTCCACAGGCTGGTGTGTCACTCCTCAAGGGAAGAGTCTGCCACTGGTCACTGACAGGAGAACAGAAATCCCCACCTGGGGCCCCCAATACTGAAATATGCCCCATTAGTGAGTCAGAAAATCACCCACCACGCTGCTGCCTGCTGCATTAGAAGGCGTGCTCCTTTGTTTAACACACTTTCTAATGGATGTGCTGCAGTCACCATATGTGTTTTTGTGATGCCCACTCCAAAGGTCCTCTGAACACTTGGGGACCCCAGCACACTGGGCTCTAGGATGGGGCTGGACTGGGGGTGGGTCAGGGCGGCAGAGAGGATTTCTAATTACCGACACAGACGGGAGGTGTTAGCATCCAGCACCTTCCTGAGAACAGAAGCTACCTGCAACAAACCCCACGTAAGGCAGAGAAGATTCAGGCCTTGTGATCGCCAAAGCAACTCGGTGCAGACACAATGGTTGTATTTTGGCAAGCAGGGCACTTCTGCCGGAGGAGGGGGTGGCAGCGGCTGGGGCAGGCAGCCCAAGAAACACGGATGCAGTCAGTGCCTACAGAAACCCCGGTCACAGGCTGCCCCCCTCCCTGCAGCCCCTCCCTGCAGCTGCCTGTGTAACTTTTTGGGGGCTAAAACCAGTGTCGCTCCCTCCTGGCTCCTGGCTAATTGCTTTAATGCCGGTCAGAGCGCCCGCGCTGCCTCCCCGCCACCCGCGGCTCATCATTTATTCACGGGCTGGAGCCCCGAGCAGCGTCCCGCTGGCCGTCACACGGCAGGGCGCTGATGTGGGGTGGCTGGCCGGCCACCGAGAAGGATGACATCATTTCTGTGCTGGGAGCCAGGCACGCGGGGCCGGGGGAAAGGCTTAGCCCACTTATCTTCCGATGTACACCTACAATTTTCCCTTTCAATCTCCTTCCAATCTGGCTACTCCCACGTGAGTTACTAATATAGGACACGCAACGGGGCTTCTCCCTGCCTGGCCTATCCTCATCTATTTGACTAATTAGCTTGGTTTCGCTGGGGGGGGTGTGGGGGTAGAGAGGGGGAGAAGAGATGAAAGGGGAGGGGAAGTCTTGTCCAAAATCCACCCTTCTGCTCCATCTTCCCTAACCCCTACACTGGTCAAGCTGAGCACAGCTCTGCTAATGCTGTCCATCAGGACCCACTGCAGTGCTCGGTGGCTCCAATGCCATATATCCAGAGCCCTGCAAAACTGGTAAGGGGGGGGGGGGGGTACATTGGTCCCTTCCCACTCACTCTGCCAAAATACCTGCCCGCAGCAGCCCTGCAGGTGCTGGGGCAGTATCGCCCCTGCTCTGGGAAATTACAGCCCATGGCTGGCCATCAAGGCAGTAGAAGGACAGAGGGGCAAAGAACAAGAGGGGTACCAATTTGTTTTCCTCCTGCCCCTCCTGCAGCTTGTCCCTGCAGCAGGTCTGGGACAGACAGGGGGTCTCAGGAACATCTCCCCCGGGGGGAGTGTCCCTGACCTCCCAGCACTGGGCCTCATCAGCACCAAAACTACCTGCAGCCAGACCTGTGGCATCTGAGAAGCTTTATGAGTTGTTCGGCAGGGAACGAGTGGTTAATTACCATGTGCCACTGCTGTTAACCTCTGCAAATAAGTCTAATTATCACAGATTAATGAACAGAGCGCAGGCACATCCGAGGAGCTGTCGCTGAGGGTCTTTCTGGGGCCACATTTCATTATTTTTCCGAATGCTGCTATCCTGTCTCCCACACCGCCCCCCAGCCATGCATCCTACTGATGCTCCAGCTGGTCCCTGAGAGATGTGGCCCCACAGCTCCTGCACTGCCACAGCAGTGGAGAGATCCCAGAGGGTGTGCCAGGGGAGGCACAAAATCAGGGTCCGTGACAGCTGCCAGGGCTCATCCCATGGACATCAGCATGTGTGCTTGCACATCACGGCCATCTCCTTGCATGGTGTTACGGGGAGCCCCGTGATGTTTGGGTTGTGCCTGTCCCAGAGGTCCTAGCTTTTGTGGGTAAATAATCAGATGAGATCCTCCTGTCTCATCTGGGAAAGAAAAAAAATAAAATACAAAACCTAAAGCATGTCATTAGCTCTTGTGGTTGCAGGGAAAAGCGCAAGTGAATCTCCCAAGCTGAGAAAGCAGACAAAGGGAAAACAGACCGTGGTTATTGATTTTTGCTTCTAAAAGTCCACTCTTTCCCCACCACTGCCTTATGAGAGCCTGTGGCTGGGAAGAGGGGGGTCCTGGCACCTGCTGTGGGATGGGCAGCAGTGTGGGTAGATGGCAGGGCACAGCTGTGGGACCAGGCTGAAGACGCCAGGAATGGCAGAAGGCTGGGGATGGTACGCGATGTAGCCTCAAAGCGAGGAGCATTAATAAATGATCAGATTTTACGATCATGACAGGAAAGCTTACACTTCCAGCATTAAAATAAATAATGAAACATTTTTTTTTTTAGCTATTCTGGCTTATTTTCAGCACTTGCTGAATGGCTGATGCTTTCTTATGGTTGCTTACCCAGCACTCAAGAGCATCCTTTCAGATTTGGACCAATTAGCCCACACTCACCTTGACAAGCACTGCTACAACACAGGCACACGACTGCCATACTGAGGCTCCTGTGCCAGCAAATCGATGGAGCCTTTTTTTGTTACCCTTAGGAAGCTGATAGCTCCATCTTTACGTGTCTGACACCAGGAAAGGTTTGCCGGTGGAGAAAGGAGATCCGCAGCTGGGCACGTGCTGCCTTTGCAACCAGCATCATACTGCCCCTGCAGAAGAACGCCGCTGGCCTTGACCGTGTTGGGGTCCAACGTGTTCCATCACATCCCTCGTGGCAGCTGAGCAGCACAAATGTGTCCCAGCTTCAACACACTGTCATGGGGAAGGAACCAGCAGATGCAAAGGAAGCTGAATGGGCAAATGAATGTTAAAATAATTGGAGCCACCATTTCAGACTTGATGAATATGTTGCTCAAATTACAGCTCTGCCTTGAAAACAAAACAAAACAAAATCCCTGATGAATGTAACATTAATTTAATAATAGTGGAACTTGTAAATAATGTAATGCTCATTTAAATGGTTGCTCTTGCAAGATCTTTTGAGAGGAGAGTAAGGGACTTTATAACGTTGGGGCTGGGATGACACATGTTCTGTAAAATGTGATGTTTTATTCATCAGCTCCCCCAAGAGCTGGCGGGGCAGTCGGGTCAGGGCCGAGGCACTGGCAGGCAGCCCCTAGCCCTGCCACTGGCCATGCTGGTGCCCCCTTCCCCCTTGCCAGTCCCTTGGGTTTCCCCAGCACTGTCCTTCCTTGTGCCTGGGCACTGGCAGCTCCTTCGGGGCTCCCTCACCCTGGGGCCTGTCTCCTCCATCCCGTGGACATCTGCGACATCCACACATCTCGGATGTCTCTCCTCCCTTTGTTGCAGCATTTATTTAAAGGTTTCTTTTATCCTTCACCTTCCACTATGAGGCAGAATTAAATTCACAGAAAAGCAAAAAATGCAGTCCATGGCCAAGTCAATAAACACCATCAAACCCAGAGAAAATCAGAGCAGAGATACCCAGTCCCACTCTTTGTCCCTTTCATTTTTTTTAGTTGCCCTTTTTATTCCTCTTTTACTGCTGTAAGAGCCTATTACCAGCATCTACAACTTCCTTTCACCAAGGACCTCTGGGTTTTTCCTTGCCTGCTTCCTCTGCTTTATTTATTGACATATTCAATAATTTAGAGAAATCTTATTTTAAATGCACAGGGCAGAACTCGCCCCCAGGTTTAAAAAACAAATCCTGTCACATTTGGCAAACAGCTGCACACAGAAGGCAGACATCAAACATATATATATATATCCAAATATGTAAATTCAAAGAATCAATAGATATGGTGTATTCTTTATTTTATTTTTTCATCCAGAAATAAAAGCTTATTGCTGTATTGATTTCCTTGCAGTAAAGATCATCCTACGAGATGTGATAAGCTTTCCTCTTGGAGTGAAGGTCAGCCTGCTGCCACGAGGACTATTCTTACATGACCAAAAATGCTTGATCAGGAGCTGATTTGCAAGGCTGGGCTCTAACCTAGTGTGACTAGTCTTCCTCCTCCTCCTCCTCAGTGCAGGAGGCACCTCAGTGCCAGATACGGGAAGCCCTTAGACACGGTGCTTTCAGTGTGAGTCCCACGGCACCTCAGTGCTCCCCCAGCAAAGACCTGGGCCCTGAGCTGGTGACACAGGGGCTGAGCCTGCAGAGTGGCACCACCATTCATGTGTGCCCCAGTCTATATTGATGCTGCATACTAAATTTATTCTGCTCCAGTATGCTACTTGCAAGGTTACCTCTCCTCTTTTATAGCCTGTACTGCATTTATTTTCCCCCTCTCTGGTGCCCACCATGTTACACAACCTCACAGCTGATCAGCGCTCTCCAGCCGACACCTGCCATCGAACTGCCCAGGTTTGTTTGTACATAATGGAGAAACAAATGTAAATGTGCCAGGATGATTAAGATATACGCAGGTGGTGTCACCAGAAACAGGAAAAAAGAGCGAGCACTCAGTGCATTTGAGAGAGCAGCCCGTGCTGCTTCGGACTGACTCATCCAGGACCGTTAGCATCCAGATGATGCCAAAGGCAAAGAGGCTGCCTTGCAAAACCACTGGGCTGTGCCTCTGGGATTTCTTCATGCATTATCATTTTCATCTTGCTGCTGTCGGCTATAAAATAAATGTGTACATCAATACAGTAGTGGAAAGCAAGCGTCTGTTTTGAAGAGACGTTGGCATTGTTTTATAAATGTCAGCAGCTGAACAGCAGTGGGCTCTGTCACCTGCTACCGCTTCTATCACTTCCCTTCTATTAAAAAAACATATTGACAATAAAAGCTCTGGCTAAAAAAAAAGCCCCTCCCTCCCCAGAAGAAAGACCTTGCTCTGCTCATCTTGGAAAATCTTTAAACACGTGCCCTGTGAAATGACCTTACACATCTTCTCCCCTCCTGTGAATGCCATTGAAGTACCTCTTTTAAACCAGGCAGTAAAAAGTGAGGCTCCTGTAAGTGGTTTAATAGCAGTGCCTCTCACAGCCACAGCAGCAGTAACCATCTGAGCTTTCTAAAATACTGTATTTTGTCCAGCCCACCCCGCTCCTGGCCAGGCTGTGCCGTGCCGTGCCGTGCCGTGCCTGCCGGTGCACACATCTGCACAGCACGCAGCCCCTGACCCATCCCTGTGGGTGCTGCTGTGCCACTGGGCACACATGAGGCTTGTGCCACAGGCACAGGGATGGACACGGCCTGGCTCCAACGCTTGGTGCTTCCCACTGAAATCCTGGGCCACTGAACATGGAGGGCTTTGCTATTCCTGGCAGACAGGAGCTGGAGCTGCTCCTGAGGCCCTCTCCCACTTCTCAGGGTGCCAGTGGTGAGGAGAGGTCAGAATCTGGGCAGACCTGGAGGTGATTTATCACAGCTGACCAAGGCACTGTGGATGACACTGTTATTGTTTTACTATGATATCAGTTTAAATTATTTTTTCCTTTTTGGTAGGTGGATTAAGTTTTAAATAAAAATTATTTTTAAACGAATTTATTTCCTTTCTACTTAATACAGGAGAGAGAATTTAAAAAAGCATCCCATGAAAGCAAACGGGCTTCATTTCAGCAGCCCCTGCCTAAAACCTCACTGTTTGAGTCTCTGTCCCTTCTTTACTTCCTTCCTTCACCAGGAGTCATGAGGAAAGAAGGCTAGCAATGTTTACTGCACAGAGCCCACGGGGCAATCCAGACTGTCACACGTCTCTCAGGTTTGCAGTGGACATGCTGTAAAACACAATGGTCATGCCTGCAGTTTGCATCCCTTAGCATCTCTGCATCAGGGAACTGGAAAGCTGCAAGTCCCAGTACCTTCACAGAAATCCCAAGGAAAGTACGTTGTTCAGGATCACAGCACACGAACACTGCCACATAAATGTCAATCACCGTGAATCCTAAACACCGGCCATTTGTAAACGACCTGACTGCAAGTCAAATTGTTTTATGGTTAGAGGAGCATTTAATATACTATGAACAGTTTAAAGTTAGCATTTCATACTCAGAGTGATTAATGGCACCATATTGTATTTCAATTACTATGAGATACTTCCCCATAATAAACGATGACAATAATATTCACATTAAGTCAATAAAAAGCATCTTCAAAGTGTGATGTATACATGCCATTATCACAGCCCAATGTGAAAGCATCACACAACAAGTTAGCAACACTGATAACACAAACCCCAGCACCCAAAACCAGATGTCCGTGCCAGGCAGAGGTACTGCCTCAGGAATCTGCACCACCTTCTCCATTGCTTCTGGGCACAACTTCATAAACTCCAGCCTGGGAGCTGATCAGAAGGTGGCTGCAAGCATGGACACCCTACAGTCATTTCCTAAGCACTACCACTGCTACACAACAGGTCACACCAAAGCCTTTCATCCTCTCTTTCTTCTTCCACATGAAGCCTCATTAACTGAAAAGGGAAATGATTTTTTCTCATGCTCTTTTTAACCTGCTTGCTTGCTTTTTAATTGCTCGCTCTGATTTGAGTGCTCAAGAGCATACTGACTGAAAACAGGCCATTTCCGCAGCCTCACACCTAGAATATAGTTTCCCATCAGAAAGTGGAAAACTAAAAAAAAAAGTCCAAACCAAAAAACTCAAAACCTCCCCAAAAACTAAGAAAACATCTACTTTCAATAAGCATTGAATTGTTTTGCCTTGGCATCTAAACTTAATTTTGTTTCATTTGACTAAAATAAAAAGCCACTTGGCTTAGATGTCAAAACACAATGGCACATAAAAAAAATAGATATGGTATTAAATAACATCTAGGAAAAGGTAACGATAAATTGCTAACTGTTTTGAACAGTGTGTTTGTAGGTTTGTAGTTAGCAGAAAATGTAGTAAAATGAGAAGGTGGGAGTAAAAAAATGTTTTCATGGAGGAAATCAAAACAAGACATTATCATTACCATTATCAAAACAAAACAGAGAAACCCAAATAATTCACTTTGACTTTCCTGTTGAAAATTATGTCCAGATCATCACATTCTCACAAAATGCTTTAACTGAAAAAAAAAAGCTGTTCTTCAGATGAAAATTCACTTCTGCTGGAGACCTTTGCAGCCACTGCCGGTTAAAGGCTTGGGAGAACGTGGATCTCTCATCACACCAGCACCTTTGTCCCTCCAGTCAAGGATTTGCATCCCCTGCCTGAGACCCATACAGTCCCTCTGCTCAGTGGAGGCTCACCTCAGCAGTCTCCCTGTTTGTAAGGCAAAATATCAGCAAGTTTGTCTCCCACTCTGTAAAAAGCAAAGCTCACCCTTTGGTGCTACCACTAAGAAGCAATGAGCAATGCACCAGTAACAGTGGTATTTCATAAAACTCTACAAGGAATTTTAAAAAATAATAAAAAAAGACAAAGGAGAGAGACAAAGAGAAAACCATTTTTCTTTGTAAGTCAGCTTTAATGCACCTGGCATGAGGATTGCAGGAGTGAGAAAATCTCGGAGGGAGTCATTATCTGTAGATCACTGCCCGGGCAGACCCTAATGGCCTCTCCCAAGCTGTTAGAGGCAATTATTTCAATAAGCATTTGTCCTGCAGTGAATGGCAAGACACATGGCGATGCCTGTCCAGCCTCCCTGCTGGTCTAGTGGGGAGGACACGGCCCCTGGGCAGCAGGTCCCGAGGGGGTGGGAGCCGCTGGCCTCCTCAGGATGCTGTGGCCGGTGCGGACTGTGCCAGTGCCGGTCGCACAGGCGGGGTCTGGCCTTGCAGGGCTGCCCGTGCAGCTGGACCCGTGGTGGCCGCTGCCCTGCCGAGCCTGGGCTCGTCCCTTCCGCAGTCCTGCACGGCCAGCCCTCCACCACAGCTCTGCAAAGCGCGGCCGAGCTGCCCCGTACCCTGCACAGCCACAGCCCCACACTACAGACTGTGCTGTTTGATAAATCCCTGACATAAAGACCAGTGGCTTTTACTAAAACAACTTAGGCCTGGCTAGAGCTCCCAGCACTGCTTCCAGCAGCCAAGGTCTGCGTGAGTCCTGCACACAGGGTGACCACATGAGCTAAGCTGAGGATCACAGTTGCATTGAACCCCTCCCACAGTGCTGGCTTCTCTGGGGGCTTGGGAGATCTTCACCCACTTTCCTGCAGCCAGCAAGAGCTGAGTCTGGGGACAAGCACCATGTCAACCCTAAGGATCAACTCATCACAGCAACATCAAAGTAATTTTATTAACTGTCTACTCTGCTCTGAACAAGAAAATACCAGCTGCTTCAACAAGCCTCTATTAAGGGATTTCTTTCCAAAGACTTCTTTAATTCGTGCTCCTAGACTTTTCTACCAGCTTGTCAAAAGCAGGAACAAAACATGCATGACAAATACAGAGGCCATAAGCCCTGACACACACTCTGTCCAAGTCCAATTTAAAGTGGAAATTACCGGTGGAAAACAAAGAAACCTCCATAGTTTATCAGTCCTAATCCCATTAATGCTAATAATATAGGTTACTAATAATAGTGTGTAGCTTTCTTTGACACAAATCAAACTTGTACCTTAATGTACGGCTGAGAGATGGAGGCAGACCTAGCAGTAAAACACAAGTTGAGTCTCCAGGTCAAACCAGGCCATGTCCTGATCATGCCACCCCTTGCTTTTCAAGTTCCACATTATTCATTTCTTGAAACACATGTTCCTACTTAAGCCAATGGGAAATTTGCCATTGACTTCAAAGGGACCCAGAGCGAGCTCCTGCAGCAGTTGCCCTTCTTAAGGAGAAGGGCTATGTATCCCCAGTTTTGGCAAGGCATGAGCAATCCTGCTGGCTTATAAAATCACACTTAACACCGCAAGTGCTGGGTGAAAGTTTTTGCAGGAATACTCTGCTAACCTTCATTGTGGCAACTTAATGAAAACCACTCCTGAATTTGTGCAGAATTCAGCAAACAGGTTAATAAAAATTATTTTAAAATGTATATACGCATGCTGTAGTGACTCTGCCCAGAAAGGGATTTATCATGGTTTCTCAGGACACTCTCTGCAGCAGAACTACATGCTTGAAAAATGCAAGAGGGCAGAGGTTCAGCCCCCACAGTTGGTCTCTCTGGGTGGCCCCTGGTGAACTGGAGGGTGGAGGAGCCTGAGGGTGGGAAGTTTGTGGCCAGTGCTTTTCCTTCTTATTGGAACAGGAGAGGGGTCATTCCCCAACAGAGTGGCACTGACAGCAAGGGCATGGCAGCATTGTATGTCACCCAGCCAGACCACAAAAGCCCTTGAGACTCCCCTGTCAAAAACTCAGAGATGTCTTTGTGTGTTACCACAGAGAAAAAGTGATGTCAGAGACTGAGGCAGCCACTGAGCCTGCTCGCCTGCTTCCAAGAATCTGTAAGAGTTTGTGGAGAGACGTGTCTCCCTCACCCTTCACTCCTCCAAAGCTCTGTATCTCTGTCTCTCAACTCCTGGTTTTGGAAATCAGCAGGGATCCATATGGCATGAAAGGCACCTGTCTTCTGCTTGGCAAAGCTCTGGCAGGAATGATGAGGCCCAGCATCTCTACACTTGGCCACCCACAAACCAGCTCTCGAGGCAGGGTGTTGCAGAACAAGACTCAGATCTTCTTGGCTACCACTTTATCACCTGTATAACCTCTTAATTTCTCTCCTCAGAACAACTTCTCAGCTTAGCTTCTGCAGGCAACTTCCACTTTATAAAATTATTTCCCCTGCTCCTTATAAAATAATCTTATAACATTCCCTGTGGCTTTACCAGTACTAACAGGTACACACTGTCAGCAGGAATTGCTATGGGTACAAAGGGCAGGGATGACAAACTGCTGGCCCCCTGCTGAGCACTGTCCCAGAAGAAAGGACAGACCAACAGTGCTCCCACAACTACCAAATCAAGTCTGCAGCCAGAAATCTTCTCCAGCAAGAGAGAGCTCAGAGGGAGCAGGTATGATAGCCACTGGGCATTAATCCGCAATTTGAAAGGATATGGGTTTCTTTCTGGGTTCTGACTTGATTTGTCACTTTGGGCTAAGCTTTGTCTCTCTCATGTTTAACCCAGGAACTCTTGTGTTTTGCAGCCAACACCCCAGGAATAATGGAGTGCTCTTGGAGTTCCTGCCTTTCTTCCAGCAGACAGGTACCTGTCTCACCCAGCGATGCAGTATGCCACATAGGCTGAATGAGGGTGAGATGATCCGCCAAGTGCTGCTCATGCTAGAGACAGAGCCATGTAGACCCTCAAGGGAAATCAAAGCCAAGGAACAAAGATTGCAGTGGGTGGGAAGCCCAAAGGCTGACTCTCCCTCTTGAACAGTATCTGTTTTCCTTTCAGCAGTTCAGTTGCCCAGCAGACAAGGACTGAGCCCCCAGGAGAGTTCATTTGTGAGGAATTTTTTTTACAGGCTATGTGTTGCAAGGTCATGTTCAAAGGTCCCTCTTCAAGCAGGATGGGGGTGCAGAGAGGGAGAAGCCCTGGAGATGCAGCTGCTGTTGGGATGGGAAGAGGCTGCCCAAGGGAAAAGATGTTTCCATCTTTTTTCATAACAGGAGTCCCCAGTGAGATGCTCTTTAGAGGGGGAAATGCTGCGGTGCCCAGGTGATGCTGCTGTGTCATGTCAGCAGAGCCAGCGAAGCTCAACTGATAAACCAGAGCAGAGGTTGACTGCAGTATCTTTGTATGAATCCTGGCCACTGCTGTGCCAAGCCAGGTACTTTCCTCTTCTTGCACCTCTGTTGAGGAACATGACAAGCTGGCCAGCAGGCAAGCAGCACAGGCTTGCTTCCCTGCACGCCAGCATTTCCTTATTAATTCACACATCCGCACTTGACTTTGAGAGCCACACCTTCAGCAGCTTCTCATAAGGAACAGGACTAAAGGGAAACCCCAAGAGGATGTGAAAACAGAACAGCGAGTCTTGCAGCTTCCAGCCAAAGACATGCTTTGCTCTTAAAGCATTGCATCTCCTTCCTCTGCAAAAAGTCTAGGGAGAAACCCCCAGTGATGCTGCTCTAAGCTTGTTTCCAGAGAACTTTCTTCTTCCCACAGGCCCCACATGCTGTGGGTGTTTTCTGCAGTGCCTTAGAAGAGCTGTGCACAGCAAGCCTCTCTTGCTGTGTGTGCTATGTCTGCTGCGATGTCAGCTCTTCTTAACAGGGCTCTCGCTGGCTAAAGCCAAGTCAAACCAACATTTGTCCAGAGTAATGTGTGTAATAACACAAGCCAGTCCCCAGCTACCATCTACTGAACCATGTCAATGTTCTCATATATACGACTTCCTATAAACTACCAAAGTGTGACGTGACCCACTCGTTAAAAGGCCACCAACTCAGAGATGCAGCACATGAGTGTGTCTGCTGACAGCTGCACAGCATCTCCCAAGGCTGCTGGCACCCCTTGCCCAGGCCACTCTCCAGCAGCACTGCTGCACTGCAACAGCAGCCCAGAAAGGTCCACAGAATGGACATCTCACGTGGAAGCTCTAGGAGACCAGCCTGAACTTGAGACTCAGAGGGCTTCCTTGCAGCTCATTATTATTTATTATTTGTACTGTAGAAGCACCTGAGAGCTTACTAATATGATCAGAGACTGTTTATGTCAGATGCTGAACACCAACAGAATAGCAATGACAAGTGCCCTTGCCAAGAGGCTCAGAAACATGCAGATCATTTTGGGCAGAAGGGAGGACTTGAAAGACAGCAGAGGGAGTTGTTAGATCCAGATGGGTTCCGAGCTCTTGGTGGGACCCAAAGGAAATCCCACCCCACTGGTTCCACTGGAGTTGTACTTCTCTGCCTCTGGAAGCTTTGCCCCACCATGATACACAACCGCAGTGCTCTCCTCCAGCACAGCTTTGTGTCTTGGCTTTGAAAACTGCGAGACAGAGACCAATCCTAACGCAAACAGCCACAGCCGTAAGGTAAAAATTATTACAAGAAATACAAAAACCCTACAGCACGCGAACAAACCACAGCAGATAAAGACTCCTTCGCCACAGTGGAAACTCAGTCTTGCTACATGCTGAGCATGCTCGCTGCCTTTTCAGGACAGGGAGTCGAAAACCTCCATGACAGATCTGGATCAGACCCATTCAACTATGATTTCTAACTTTTCCTTGAAGCATCAGGCTTTAGAGTTTTTTTCCTCAGCCCAGAGAATGCAGCTGGACAATGTTTCTGCTTCAGGATGGCATGTCGTGTTTTCCCATCAAACATCTGTGTCTGGCCAGTGATCAACTTGCAAAGTCCACTGAGACTTTCGGGTGCCCTAAGCTATGATTATGGGTTAGACCCATTCCATCTCTAATCCTGGAGAGTGCTCGTTAGCTCCCCTCCAATTAAACCCATTGCAATGTCCACAGGGCACTGATTTGAAAGAGAAAGGGAGCCAAATGGTGCCTGTTTTCAGGAAGGAGGGGAGGCACAGGAACCTGCTGTGCCATACTCTCGTGTCCCCTTTTGTTGCTGAAGATCTGGGGAACAGCTTGTGACTCACTGGAGGCCAGGAGGCACCTCCACCCACCCGTGCCCAGCAGAGATGCCACCACCCTGCTTCAGTGTGTCCCATCCAGACAGTCAGGTGCCACCGATGGCTGCGAGCTACAGCCATGCTGCTCCCCAGCACAGAGACGGGAAGGGAAACCACCTCTGTTCCCTGTGTCTTGGGCTGCATCTGCCAGAAGGAAGCATGAAATACTGAACAGCCCTCCAGGTCACTGAAATGTTGCTGTGCAGGCATGGGGCCAACAGCAGTGACCTTTCTCCAGGAAAATGAGGTCTGAGGAGATGAGAGGTTGGGAAGGAGTGAGGTATCCACCTGGAGGAGGAATGGGAGATTTCTGGGGCCTACAGAGAAATGCTTCACTGTAGGAAAGGAAGTTGTCTCCCTTTTTGCTGCTTCACGCTTGTTAGGATTTTATTTCTCATCAGATGTGGACATGGATACAAACGCACAGACACACTGGAGCATCGGGAAGTGGTAACGCTGAACAGCAGGGTTGCCTTTGAGCTCTTCTGCTGTGCCTCTGACAGCCACCTGGCCATAAACCACCACCACAAACCCTCCACTTCCCCATTAGCAGCTTTCTGCACCCACTTCTGGAGAGCCTGAACTGCAAATCCAAGCATGCTCCAGTGCATTTCTCAGTACTTCTCCCCCTCTTTGATAGTTGCAAGGCTTTACAACCAATGGCAACCTCAACCCTACCAACCTTCAGGCACAGCCTCTTCCTCTCCAGGAGGGACACAGCCTGAAGAATCAACACCTCTAAATGATCCTGTCACAGGCTCTAAGCACAGAAAAGCTGTATTAGCTCAGTCTGAGACAGAGGAGAAGAAGAGACGCAGCTGGCAGCCTAACACACAAATGTGATGGTAGAAGAAACTGGTAGCCTGGACACCTGGACCAATCTGTCCCTGCAGCAGAAAGTGCTTTAGCACTTTTTCTGACTATGCAGAAGGCCATGGGGTTTGAAATTGCACCATGAGCTGTGTTCAGGGTATCTCAGTGTAGCTGTTGAAACATCATTGGTACCAGAGCAGGTGCATTCAGTGAAATGTTTAAAATGTGAATTTAAATACTCCCTGATTGCTTTATGGCATCTTGTCTCTGCCCAAGCCAAAGCAAAGAAACACAAAATCAACATCCAAAAGGCCCCTGCAAATCAGCCTCCCCTGGTGGGTCCCCACTAAGCATCCCTTGCCATTGCTTCTGGGCCAGTGGGGATATCACAGAAATATCACAAGGAAAAGCAATCAGAGCAACCAAAATTGTCCTTCTGTGCACATCAGTGCTTTGCAGGGACCCAGCCAAGCACTGGGGGTGATTCTGCAGTCCTTACTTGGAGAGGGCAGAAAAGGTTGTTGCCAGAGCACCTATAGCACACTGTGATAAATTCAAGCTTCTCAGAGAAAACAGTGAAGCCACCTTTCCTCTTTCTCTTGAAGAGCAGGAGTAAGGAAATATTTTCTTTCTTTTCCTTAGGACTAACTGCTCTCATTGCCTTAATGTCAAAAATAAAACCACTTCCCCTTTCCAGGTGCCAAAGCGCACTGGCACTATAGCACAACCAGCCATAGCACTTCCCTGCATCTTCCTGACATTTCAGCATGTCACAGGAATGATGAAGTCTTCTCCCATTGCAAGCTATTTTCTTTACCTGTTACGGGACAAATCTGTGCTCTGGCTGAAATGCCTGTCCTTACTCCCTGCAGGTCCAGCCTGCCCCCTTTTCCTGAATTTTTGTGTCGTCCTCTATGCCCTTGAGCCCAGCTGTGTAGCAGTGGGGAGATATTGCTCCTCCTCCACATCTGATTGCGTTGCTCTCTGTGATGGGTGGTGTGGTTGGGCCAGAGCAGGGAAAGTGGCAGTCTGCCAGGAGAAAGGTCAGTACAGCCTGGGAAACAAGAGGTTGGCAGAAATCGCCCTCCGTTACCTCTGGGTTTCACAGGTAGATGCCACCTCCGGTGCTGGACTAACAGTTTTATACCCAGCGTCCCACCACAGTCATTTTTTGTCTAGGCTTTTCTGCTTCTGCCAAGTGACAACCCCATTCTGCTTTCTCGACTGACCTCCAAAGCAGAGTATCTGAGACAATAAAAATGCAATGTCTGCCTGGAAACCACCCAGGCAAGCAGCCAGATCTGTAGCCCAGCTCTTCACCTCAAGGCTCACAGCCAACATCCTGCCCTCAGACACAATTCCTCCTGAAGCCAGCCAGAGAAGCAGAGCAGCATCTGCTCATCAGATCTGGCCACCAGTTACTATGCAACCTGGGCAAAGTCTGGGCTCTTCGCTGGTGTAGAGCAGCTGAGAACAACCTTCTCCATGAGGGTGGAAAACTGGCAGTTCCTACAGGACATGCTTTCAGCAGAAAGTTAAGGATAAGACAGACAACTAGAAAGATTTTAATTGATTCAAATGAGAGCTACTCAGTGGCAAGCGGAGGTGACTGCCAAGCAGAGAGGACTCCAGGGCTGCCTGTACATTGAGCTTTGCAGTAAACCAAAGCATGAGCAACCCACAGTTTGCACAGGCCAGGCTAGAGGGGAGCTTGGACATCAGATCACTAACATTTCTACATATTAAAATGGTAGTTATGCTAAACAAGGTAAGAAATAAAGCACCAAAATGTTTTTCAGCTATGAGAATTACAGAATTCGAAGACAAAAAGCTTAAGACATTTAGATACTTAAGTAGCTGAGAGCATAAACCTTCACTGCTTTTGTCCTTTATTTCCTTGCCTAGGTCAGAAAAGCCTCTGCATATGCATTTGGCCTTGTTCTGACAAGCTGTTAAGGATAAATACTTATAGACAGCTTTTTCTGAAACAGGTATTCCTTGTGTAACCCTCTCAGTACATGAGTGTGCTATGATACCCAAGTGCTGCTTCTTTCCACATCTGAACACCTTTGTCAAGTTCTCTCCTCTACAGTCTTTAAAAGTTTTCCCTTCCCAAGGTGCCCAGGAAAGGTGCTGCCTTCCCAGATTGAGGCATGCTTGGAATGGGTAACTATGGTCTGCAAGACCTCTCCAGCAGTGCTAACCTTCCCTCTCATCTTCCCACTAACACATACATTTACACATTTATGGATATATTTATGAGAAAGAGTAGTTTATTATTCATGTCCAGCCTCACACGCAGCTTCTCTGTTAAGCTAAAGATGCCAGGAATGGTCCTGTTTGAGACAACCTATGGCTCCCCAGGTGAAGGCTGGGGATGGCATCGTTTTCACAAGCAGCTCACAGGAGACTTTCAGCTTCAAGGGAGCTGCCCCTGGACTGTCCAGACCTGCAGCCTCAGGTCAGCACCTGAGCAACAGCTCCCACAAGCCATCCTGCTGCTTCTTCAGTGCAACCACAGAGTGGTTTTTTGTATTGGTAGACCATTTATTTGAGCAAATTGCCTATGTCCAGTTCTTTCCTGATTACTGCAGTTCTTCACCAGCAGCTTCATTGCCCCTTTCCCCTCCATATTTTGACTTCTCAGACTAGAGAGGTGCTTACTCTGCTTCATTTTTCTTCACAGCACCTGCAAGAACTTGGGATTGGTGCAGCCATTATCTGGGCTTTCTGTAGAGGTTTATTTCTGACAAGCCTTCTTCAGATACAGTTTTCAAAATTGTTAACACGGACCCAGTTTTGGAAAAGGTAATTTGTCTTCATCGCCAAGAAAGAAAACGTACCATGAACTAATCAGCACTGATGAATTCTGCTGCCTCATACTTGCACATCAGTCTGACTGGGACACCTGGGAAGAGATGTGTCTGTGCTAGTGGCATTGCACCAATTTATACCAGCTGAGGCCTGGCCCTGGCACGCTCATCCAGGTGCAAAAGGAAGAGAATAGCAAGGAGACATCTTAGTCATGTGGCAAGGAAAGTGGGATGTAACTGCTCTACAAGGAGATAGTTTAGCAATCCCTGGCAGCATCTGCTTGCCCTGATACCCAGTCCAACTTACAGTGCTGACAACCCGCCATTAAAGGGCACCAGAGGGACGTTCATCCAGCAGCCTGGAGGCCAGATACAGCCCTGGCAATGCAACCGATGGGGCCATAGGGCCCTCTGAATTTGAGAGCAACAAAGAGAACATACTTCTTCTATTACTGGAAGCCCCTCCCCACCCCCATCATCTTCAAATGAGCACACTCAGTTCTGCAATCCTTCCAAAAGCAGAAATGCAACCGTGCCCAGTGCCAGAGCAATTTTGGGGAAGCTCTACAATACACTAACCATTTAAGGTCAAACAGCTCATTAGCCAACCCAAACTAGCACTCAGAGGGCTCAGCTCACAGCTAAACCTGATTAAATGCCCTGATGGATGCCTTAGTGAGCGCACGTGCATTTCTGGGGATAGCCTGACTCGATCAGCACTCAGAAGCCGGGCTCCTGTGGTCTGCCCACACAGGCACCGTGCACGTGCTCCTGAAGCAGGCGGCTCCTGCTCGGGGTGTATTCCCACTCCTACTCCCTCCAACACCCTCATCAGCCGCACATCTTTCCCCGGCTGTCTGCGACTGGTCTGGCCATCCTCAGCCTCGGGGACTCGAGCGCTAGAGGCTGGGGAGAGGCACAGAGCTGCACGCAGGGCGGGAAGAGCAGGGGGGTCCGGCAGGCACCGCCTGCGACGCGGCCTCAGGCCGGGCCACAGCTCGCCCGCACCGCACCGCACTCTGCCGCCACCGCGCGCCTCGCCGCCCTCTTATATAGCGCCCTAAAAATAGCTCGCCGCGCGCCGCCTCGCGAGCCTCGGGGAAGGGGCGGGAGCAGCGCTGCCGGCCAATCGCCG
>VXBT01005064.1:394458-652927 GCA_013400235.1 Oriolus oriolus | reverse complement strand
CGCGGGGTGGTCGGTGCGCGCCGGCGCCGCTCGTCCTCCTCGGCCCGGCCCCCGAACCTCGCCGTCCCTCCGCGCTGATCCTCTTTCTCTCTCTCTTTTTTTTTTAAAGTGTGACTGAAACAAAACAAAGCCAAAGGGACGCTGGATCTATCATTGGTTGATTTTCCTCCTCCTTTTTTTTTTTATGATCAAAAACAACCCCCCACCCGAGCAAACAAACACACACAAAAGCAGAAAGAAAGGGTCTTGCTCAGCAGCAGCATGGATGTCTTGGCTAGTTATAGTATATTCCAGGAACTCCAGCTTGTCCACGACACCGGCTACTTCTCAGCTTTGCCATCCTTGGAGGAAAACTGGCAGCAGGTGAATCATTTAAATTACTCCTGTAAATCTCTTAAGTGCAGACAGTCGATGCATTGAGGCTGCATTTCTGACTTTTATTTAATTTTTGTTCTTTAATTCAGGGTTGGGTTTTTTTGGTGGTTCTTTTTTTTTCCCGTGGGTAGACCTTTAAATCTCTGTATTTTTTACCATGACAAACTGAGCAGTCCATTCAAATCTGTCTGCCTTCAGTCCTTTCTGAGCACACCCGACAGCACCTGAGATCCGGTGGCATTCTTTAGGGTCTTGTTTTTATGATGACTACTATTTTATTTTTGAGCTTAGACTTTTTTTTTTGTTTTGTTCCTTTAAACAAGCCTGATCACTTCTAGCCAGTACTGACAACTGGCAGCTGGTGGAAATGGAATAGATCATTCTTGTTTTCAGGTAATTAGTATATGTCAATAAAAATCGTAGCTTAAGTCGGAGGTGGAGGGTGGGCAGGTGTGTGGAAGCACTAAGAAAAGCTTTAAGGCTAAGTTCAGTAACTAGGAATGTGACTTATTTTTCTTTTTTTTTTCCTTTTTCTTGGAAGATGGGTAGAAACACACACTTCTTGCTGTCTTGAAACAATGACGCCTTAGGCTGGTTCCAGTAAACCAGTCTGTTCTGAGGCACTGTAGGGTTAATATGCAGACAGAATAAGGATAAAGATGGAAATCAAGTATTACTAATGCATTAAAATGATGACTGGTAGCATGAATACAAGTGAGACCAAGGGGAAGAGTAGGTTACAGAGAAGAGCTGTATAAAATACACTATGAACCCAGTTGTTAACTATAAATAGTTATCAGCTGGGATATTGAGGGAAAAGGAAAGACAGCGTTTCTATTTACGGCCAAATGTTGTGAGATAATCCTGTTTCTTGATGTGATTTTCTGGCAGAGGTGATACACTAGGTGAAATTCTGGAAACTGGTGTCTCTTTAAAAGAAAAAAAAAAAAAAACCATCTGCTGGTGGGTAGAAATAGTGGAGAGTGGCTGGGATGACATGTGGTGCTATTGCAGCGCACAGACCCGTGGCACTATCAGTGTGAGAATAACGAGCCCCTGGATTTTGTCTTGCCAGTGTTCACCTGAGTCTTGGCTAGTGTGAAGGTAGCCTGTGTTAGGTCTCCAGTAAATGACAGTTTGGGATGTTCATTTAATTTTTCCTTAGAAGTGTTTATGGGTAGAAATGTGGATGGCAGAGCTTCTGGGGAGTACTCGGGCTGTAGCATTGTCAGCCAGCTGGACCGGGGCTGGATCTTTAAAGGTTTACTGTAGTAAAGTCGTTTTGGCTTCAGCTTTGTATGTGTGTGTACACAAACCAGAGGTTTATCGTCAGCTACAGGGTGAACACATTCAGGGTTTATTTTGCAAAATGACCGATCCAACTTTGCTTTATCCTCCAAGGGGGAGGGGATGCTTTTTGTTATTAATATTCAGCGCACACATCCATGATGGTCACATCTGCTTTCCTTTTATATTTTTAACATGCTAATTAAACTGAAGAGGTTAATATAATTTAATTTAAAGAAAATATTTCATAGCATCGTTGTTGGATCGGTTGTGTATTCAGCTGCATATTAGTAACAGTCCAAACAGTCCAAAGCGACATAGTGTGTTGACATAGCCAGCATGCTTTAGGCAGTGCTGCGAGTGATACTCTGTCTCCTTCTGCCTTCTTTTATGTGTGGAAGAGCAGCAGTTTGTTTTATACAGTAGCATGTACCTACCCAATCCCACTGTTACCATTGCAGAATTTAAAGTCATGCTCCTGGTTAAACCCCATTGATTCTCCACGTATGCTTAAAAAGAGAAGCTGAATATAAATTGCTACGTTTTCCTTTATTTCCTCTCAAATCCTGCAACTAGTGCCCAATGTTTCATAATGCATCCTGTATTTACGGTTTGTTCCCCTGTTGCTCCCTGGACTCTCCTTGCAAACAACAGGCAGCAAAACTGATGTGTCAGTGGTGGGAGCAGCTGAAGCTGGCTGTGCAGAGACCATGCTGTTACACGAGCTTGGCAGACCCACTGACACAGAGACCCCAATTTAATTCTTCTAAATCACTTGCAATGTAATCAGGTCTTCGGGATTTACTTATTTTAGGCAAATTGTAGCAACTTTGAGACAAAGAATGTGTGTGTTTCTAAAGTATCCTTTAAAACTGAAGGCTACGGTTGAGACACCGGGGAAGAGAGCTGACCGGGCAGTGACTGATCTCTGTGGGATGTGTTATAAGTGGGAAACAGCTTTAATTTTGAGCAAAAACACTTGAACAAGTCTTGCCTCTGCTTCAGTGGTGCCATACATGAGCTTCACAGAGGCTCCAGGGCAGTGCTTCTCCCAATAGCAAAGCAGTGCCCCAGGAGATTACTTCAATCTCTTAAAAAGGCAGGGGTTGAGGGGGAAAATAGTTGTGTGGATTAAGAGCAAGCTTCCTTATCACATTGTGAGCTCCAATTTTGCGATTAGCAGCTGCTGGTGTGTGATGTGCAGAGGTTAGTCAGTGCCAGGTCCTGCTCCGAGAAACGATACTTACTGGGGTATCGTGAAAGATGCACCTGCCCCACTGCAAATCAGAGCATTCCTTGGGGTGAAAGTGTTGACAGAGTCCTGTCTTCCTTTTCTCTTGAGCCTGGACAACAGTCTGGTAGCTGCTGGCTGAGGAATATACAGCTGGGCCAGTTGCTCGTATTTTGGATTGTGAAACACCCATTACTCACGGAGGGCACTGACAGCACAGGCAGGTTGCTAAATGCTTGCACACAGTCAGCTGATCTCCCGTTTTTCCTTCCCACTGCAAGAGGAATGTGAGCAAGTTTGGTATCTGTGCTTTTGACAATCAGTGTTGGAGTTGAATGAGTGCAACCCAGCAATATGTACAAAACAAACAGATTTTGTGTAGGAACAGATTGTCTCCTTTTATGTAGGTTTCTTTTTTAGAAGACAAAAATACAGACAAAACCCCCTTATTCCACCCTGGACATAGTCTGCATTGTGGAAGTGGAAATACCTGAAGTGGAAGCCGGAAATGAACCCTTGATGTTTTTGATGTTTTTTTAAAACACATGTTGGGAAGGGAGAGCTTGGTTTTTAGGCAACAAAAGCTGAGCTCCTCTCTGAGCTTTGGGTGCGCTCCTTCATGCGAAACACTTCTGAGGTCTGGAGGATTTTTTCTTGGAGTGGGGACATCAGAATCTAACGAGTAATCAATAGTACAATTTCATCAGGAGAGAGGACTTGGTTTAGCTTTTCCAGCAGTGTTGAGCCTCTGTGGCACTGAGGAGAGATTAAAGGAAGAGGTGGGCTCTGTGCATTGGGAAATGAGTAGTTTGCTCTAAGTCAGCTGGCTCGTACCTCAGTATCTGAGTGTTTCTGCCTGGTGCTTCATCCTGGCTCTGACTGAACCGTCCTAGTTCTCTCTGTCCCTGTGAGCTGACTCGGCAGTTTAGGGCCAGGGCGGGGGGAGATTTCAGCACCTGCGTGGCTGCTGCGCTGCTGCAGGAGGACCTCTGGCCACATATGCCATTGCTCTGGGGTGGCTGTCTCATGTGGCATCCCCGAGACTGGAACCAGACTGCTGGGAGAGACAGCATGAGGCTGAAGAGCGCCTCATTACTCTGCAGAGGAAGGAAGCGGGTAGGAGGCTGTTTTTGAGGGAGATGACTCTGAGGAGCATAGCCTGTGCAGCTGCACATGGTCCCACTTTGTGTGCCAGGCTGCAAAGAGGGGGAGAGCAGGACTGAGAATTTGGAAGGGGTGGGCATGGGGCTTCACTCTGTTCTTCCTGCTGGGCCTTCGCAATGTCATTTAGGGGGTCACTGAAAGATCAGGGTGCAGAAGGCATCTTTTGTAATCAAATATGCCTCTTCCTAGGGGTGACATTTTAAACATCCCTATTGTCCTTCTCTGTAGGCCCCTTGGTGTGCTCTGAACTCACCATCCTATTGTGAAACAGGGGTCTGATCAGGAGATGTTTTGGGGCTGCCTTCATATTCTCTGGGGGCTGTAGGGCAGCCTCTAGCAGGGCAGTTCCCATAATGTCAGAATATGGGAACACAAAGAGCAGGTGGATGCACAGAGTCATCATGTGCAGCTGATGCAGCTGTATGAAAACAGCAGGGCTTAGGTGCCAAACCCTGGCTTGTTCTGAAGGAGACAGCCTTTCCCACATGTGTTAGGAGGCAGCACAGGTCTAATTGGCTGGCAGAAGTGGAAATGGCATTATATTGTTTGCTGATAAGCATTGCCTGATAACATTTCCTTTTGCCTTGGCTGACCCAGCTGCTCTCAGCTGCAGCAAACAATGATCCTTTCAAGAAAGATGCACATTTCCTGTAAAGCACAGGATCGAGGAAGCCTTTGTTTTGCTGCTGACCCTTTTGTATAGCCTTCTTTGCCTGTTTTTAATCAATTCTTCAAGCCTCAGTTTCCCTCTTTTTGAAGTGACTGACAACACCAATGCTAAGGCCTAATGGATTTTGCGGTGCTCAGAAGGCTGAGTTTTGACTCATTCTGGAAAAGGGCTTTGAGATCCCTGTGCTGTGTGAGAGCAGAGTATCCCAAGGTGACTAATCTAGCAGAATTCTTACATCTTAATGCTGACTTTTGCTTGGCAGATGGGGTCATTTTTAGGCCTATAGGAAAAATTTTCACTCCTACTGGAAAGGAATAAATCACACTGAAGAACATTCCTGCCTCCCCATCGTCTCCATTGTTCTAGTTTAATGGCATAGTTGGCCACTACATAAACTAAACCATCTCTTTTAATATTGCTATTTCATCTTGGTTCCAGTCACAGTGTAACACATTTCTTAAGTGCTTATAGTACATCATGCCTCTTGAGAATAACTTTCAGAAATGGTTGACTTCCAAGAACAGCCACATGTGTAATGCAGTGTATTTCAGACTCTGAACGCCGCTCCATTTATACCTGCAGTCCCTCTGCTTGCTCCATGTGCTGAAAGCACGCTCCTGTCACCTTACAGAAAGAGATGGACAAAGAGAGGAAAGACAAACCTGAAACTGCTGTCTCTATTGTTACATGATTTCTTAATTATACAATCTGTTGTTAAAAGTGATTATTTCTTGGTATTCTGAAAGCATAGAGTCCCGCAATCCACGTTACAGGTCTTAGCAGGAATAGCAGGAATAGCAGATTATGTGAATGACTTGTGTCAAGTGATTTTGAAATGGGGTAAATACCTTTAAGCAATGCGCAATCATGATGTGGGTACTCAACTAGAAAATATTTTCTCTTACTTGTTTGAGATGCTTAAATCTACCCTCCCCCAAACCTGTACATTTCTGTATGTCCTATTGAATAGGCAATGCATAGATTAGAATAGGCTACATGAAAATCATGATATATAGCTAGTCTGCAGTGTGATACTTCCATGTGGAAATGGCAGAAGGTTTTCAGTTCCAGATAGTACTTTCATACTTAAGCTCTCCAGGGTTGAGGCTAGTGGTATCTTTTGGATATTGTTGGGGGTTTTTTTGAGGCTTTGTCAAATGATTCTCCACTGAGAAACATCCAGTGTGTTGTTTCTCCATTCTGCGTTAGGAAACATTATAGAGAAGCAAGAAGGAAGCTGCGTCTCTTTGATTGTAGCTTCATATGAACGACCTTGATTGGAGTTGTCCTTATGAAACAAAGGGATTTTGCTCACTGACTGAGCAATGTTGGTGTTTAGTACATTAAGCAATGGGGTGGTAGTGCACCTCATCTCCTATCAAGTTTGTCATATTCTGCGGAGGGGAAGAAAACCTCACTAAAAGTTATGCGCAGGTATTGTAATTGGTGGCCGTTTTCTTTTTTGATGCTAAACCTGAATTTTTGGAGAGTTAATAAAGGTGTTTTCAAGAGTGCTGAGTTCCTTTTTCTGCTTCCCTGGACTCTCAAGTGCCTCGTGTCCATTCCCTACATCTACAATGCCCCCACCACTTCCAAACTCCTGGCAGTGCTCAGGAGCTGGGAGTGCCATTTTGGTGGCATCTTTTAAACTGACGTTGCAGGAATTACTCACCCAAATTACTGAATTTCTTTTTCCACATATTCTTTTTGTGCTATGGGTGCTTCTGCCGTGGTCAAAAATAGTCTGGATTCACTTGAACTGCGGAGTTCAGCTGATTCTGTAGCAAGCAAACAAAACAAACCTGCCAGGAAAAGAGCCTTCTCCCAACACTGCTGCTGTGAGTTAAAAAATCATGCCTGGTTCCCGAGACACTGAGATTGTCTTTAAAGTCAGACCTTTTATTTTTAAATTTGATATTCTTTATACTTTCCTTGCATTTGAGCCACTGAAGATTTGTTTTGTTGTCTTTTATTATTAAAAAAACCGCCAGCAACCTGGGATTTCTAACTCTTACTCGATTCCACCAGCATTAAGCAAATGAAAGTACTGTGGCATTTATAGGTGTGTACATCAAAAAAAGCTCATGTATTGCTTTGGTCACCGGTCTGTATTTACCATTCCTGCTCTGGCAGCAGCTGGTGAGGAAGACTGCTTGGCTGCTGAGGTTGTTAGGCTGCCTGTGACAGTAAGCTGCCTGTGAGTTCATGTTGCATTTCCCTCCTTAGAAGAAATTGTTTCAGCCTTTAAGCTCAAAGATAGTAAGACATCTTGGATTTAATCAGGACACCAAACCTTTGCTTCTCAGTTCTTCAGTTACAAGATGAGTTGTCAGCTCTTGTGTTCTGATCTGCTGCTGTGGAGATTCCTGTTCTGGGTATGTGGTGCTCCGGCACAGTGGCTGGGGCAGGGGAGGGCTGTGCGAGGCCGTGGGGACATCGGCAGCCAGCCCCTCGGGAGCTGCAGGCCCATATCCTGCCACACCACCTGCCAGGACAGCTCCTGTGCAGGGAAGCCCTTGGCGGGGTGTGGCGTTGCTGCTATGAAAAAATCAAGAGAAGATTCTGAAAGGTAAGCTTAAATGCCCCTTCCCAGAGGTCTGGGTTGTCTTTGTGACAACCTGTGCATGGCACCGATTTAACCCTTCTCAAGGTTTTAGTAGGTGTTGGAGTTGAGTGTATGAAGGTTGGGCAGAAGGCATTTAATTTTTTTTCTTTTAAAGGTTTAATATATCAACTCTGATGTATTTAGCTGCTCTGATGCTGTTAATCCTTTTAAATCAGGTACCCATCCACTCCCTGTTTTTGCATATGGAGGATCCTTTCCAATCCAACGCATTTCCACTCAGTGCAACTGTGTTACTTTTTGGAGGCCTGTTAAGAGGTGTGTAGTGTGCTGTACAACGCACACCAAAGAGTCCGAGTCATTTATGCGGAGACGTTAATGTCATTTATGCCTGCTGAAGGCCCACCAACCATACTTGTTTAAGCGTCATACTGGTTTTGAACATGATCCTTACAAGCAGTGTGTCACATGTCCTAATCCTCTTGTTATTTCCCAGCATTGTGGACCTGAGTGCAAAGCTGGAGTTTAAATCATACACGGGGTCAACAGCTCCTGCTCTACAAGGGATAGAGAAGTAGACAGTAACACAGGCAAGCTTGGGAGACAGTGTGATTGATGGGAAAGGATGCAAAAGAGAAGGACACTGGCTTGTGAGAGGCTCTTCTGAGACATTCCAATTAGTGTCTTGATTTACAAATCCTGCCCTTAAACCTGGAGCCTCAGAAGGTCAGTTTTAAAGGGATACTGACACAGGGTTGATGTTTGACCATAAAGGACCTTTATAAGCTAGCATGTTCTCACAGAAACTGCAATCAAGGGAAGTATCTCCATCTAGATAATTCAAAAAGCTCTGGAAACAGGGTTTGTGTTTTTTGGACAGGATCATCTGGCCCACCTTCTGCCTTTGCAGCTCTGTCACTGCAGCGTTCTTCCCGTATTACTGAAGTGACTGGAAATCACAGTGAAAATGAGTGTTTGTTTAGATTGTGTGGTGAGGAAAAAGGCATGTGTCAGGACAAGTAAATTAGATTTTAAAAATGCTTTCACTACTAATAGGGTACTATGGTGTTCAGCATTTGGTTTTAATCCTGACTCTTGAGTGGGCAAAGTTCACTTCCATACATAAGGAAAGTTCTTGGGTTTTGAACATTTGCAATTTCTGCTGACTTGCCTTTGCTGCAGCCCAGGAGGGGAATCAACATTGTGCTGAATTGCTTTGTGCTGGTGGGGGTGAAGTACGGGACTGCCTTTAATCGCCTGCCTTTGTTTTCGCCACGGCTGGATGGAAAACAAAGGTTCTAGTGATCAAAGGCCACGGTGAAAATTGTTCACTGGGTGGCAGATTAGAAGGGGGGTGAGAGGTGCTCCTGTCTGCTTGCTTTTTACACCCAAAATGCACGTCACAGCACTTAGGTGTGAGACCCAGATTTGAGTCACTGTGTTGCTTGATTCAAGTCTGCCCTTACAGATTACATCTTGGATGTGTGAAATTTCAGTGGATAACACATTGACTCCAAAATGAATATATATTCCAATAAAAGATTGGGCAAAAGTGTATTTTTTTTTCTGAGAACGTTTGGTAGGAATCTTTCAACCAGTTGTACTTGTTAGAATTTCCTGAGGGCCTGGCACTTTCCAGTGTGAAAGACTTGGTTTGGCTGACATCTTCCACTTTGTTGACAATTTTAGCTTTTCAATTCAGCTCTTGCACCCCTAAAAGTTGATTAATTTCTCCCAGCTATTAGCAATTTGGTTAGTCAAAGGTGTCCACACTCTGCATCCTGTGACTGTTGAATCTTTGGAGAACTGCATCCACAACACTACATGATGCTCTGAGCAGTGTCTGGGTACTTCTGGTCTCTTACCTGGGTGCCTGCTCTCCCTCCCTCAGGGAAGGGCCTGGCAAGGCATGTTGATACACAAGATGTACAAAAGCAGTGCAGTCACACGCTTTCATTGTCTCCTTGCTGCTGCTGGTCAGGTGCTGTGCTGGTTTGGAGTAGGTGCACTCGCCCTGCCTTGGCACCTCTGGCTTACTGCTGGATTCTGGATCTGAGGTGCCCCACATCCCTGGGTGCAGGGTGGGCTGAGTGGGTAAGGGGCTTTGTTCTTTTCCTGTGGCTGTGCAGTGGTTTAAAGGGTGCCAGCCCTGCAGATCTTGCTGCCTGCTTCAAGCTGGTGAAGAGTACTAGATAATTCTTGTTTGGGGTTTTGTTTTTTTCTTTTCTTTCTTTTGGCCTTCCCTGTCAGCCTGGAAAATTTGTGCTGCTCTGAAGAAAACATTCCGCTCATCTGCAACCTACTACAGCTGCTGTGTGAGTAATTAAGTATGGAAAGGAGGAAGGCAGAGAGGAGAAGAAAGATGGGATCTAGTGTTTCATATGGAAAGCATCAGGCCAGAAGTGGCTTTGTTTCTGACACGTGGACAGTGGAGAGGCTGCATTTGCTGCACAATGGAAAATTGGTGCCAGTGGAAAAATCCTCCCTCGTTAGTATCTGGATCATATGGGGATGAACTTCAGTGTCTCTTGTTTTTATTTTTAAATTTGTCTGCATTTTAAGGTAGTAAGGGAGAAGCAAAGAGCACTGGATTGATTTGAGAATACCTCCAGTTTGGGTAAAATAGCTCTTTTCTGGCTCCACCTGATGCTGCTGTCCCAGTTCATTCTGGTGGTGTCACAGTCCTCCTGCAGTTGTTCATAAGCTATGCCAGCACCTCAGAGTGGTTGTGAACATCTGAAGGTTGCTGTACATCAGATTCTTCCCGAGGTACGTGTTTCTTCTATTTGTTTTTGGGTTTTGATCTTTTGGGATAGTGTTGGATTGTCAGTAGGCTTTCCTGCACAATCGAGGAAACCAGGAGCTTGGCTTTGGTGCTGAGAAAGGTGGTTCTGATGTAAGCAGAAGTCTCTGAGAGTTGGGGTTCTAAGAAACCTGTGAAAGAGCAGGGGGAGTTTAAGTCAAATAGGGAGAGTAAGGCATGTTTCTGTCTGGTCAGACCAGAGGAAGAAAACACTTAGAGTTTTGGAGGTCTCCAGTATCTTGGAGGACAAGGCAGACTGTTTGAATTGACATGACCCAGTGAAAGAGTTTGTAAGGTGCTTTCTTGCAGGGTTGAGAATTTCAGGGAAAGTGGATGTCACCTGGAGTAGTTTCCTATTTTCTACTGCAGGGGAACAGCGTAGACTTCTCTTACTGGTTTCTCCAGTGTTTGTAAAGTGCAAAGAAAGATTCTTGTAGGCAGTGTTTGAAAATGGAAGAACCTGGTTTAACCTGAAGGGTTTTTTTAGAGGGGACAAGTCAGTTAAGGTCAGTGGGAGCTTTCATGCTTGTTACATTGATTACAGGTTGAAACCTACCAGACAACGGCTGAAATACCTGTCTCCAGTGCCTCTTGGATGAAGCTGTGTGCGTGAATAAAACCCCCTCAGGATCTGGGGTGATTTGGGGGTTTAAAAGGTGATATGGGGGCCTTGGCACCACAGTGTACTTCTGAGTTGGCTGCAGAGCTCATGCTTTCTCTTCAGGCAGCCTTGATTTTCTGTTCACTCAAGATAGTTTTCTGTTTTCTGTGACTCCTTTATTAATCTTTATTGGATGCTGGCAAATAAGTTTCAGGGTGCCCTGTTTAAAAATACTCTTTACTGAGTGTGCCTAAGTTGTCTTGGGCTTTCTGAGTTCTGGGGTTTTGTTTAAAACATGAGTAAACCCCAGTAGTTTGAGGGAGAACAGAAGAATGCCAGTGTAGAGTTATGTTCTGGTGTGAAAGACTTGGTAGACAGGTGACTGTCTGGGTGACTTCCTAGCATTGTTTCTGAGTGCTGAGAAGAATGCCAGTGGGTGCATGGAGCTCTACAAAGGCTGCACTGAGATTTCTTTTTCTGACATGACAAGTGCATTTCTTACAAGAATACATTTGAGGGAGAGCAAGGGAAGCAAAGTGTGGGTGGTTTCTTAGTCCCAGATACCTCTAGTGTATATGACTCCAAGTCCTAAGTGCCCTAGCTGCACACTGAGTGGATGCTCCAGGTTGAAGGCTTCTCCTCACTGGGACTGTCTCATGTGAATTATTTCATGCAGCGAGAGCTATGCTAGATACCATTCAGTCAGTGTTTTGTTTGAGCAAGCTGCATCTCTGGTCAGGTGATGTTCCACTATGGTGTAAGATGGGAATTTCTGTCTCATTTCCATTTCTTTAAGTAGAAAAGGTCAAGGAGACCTTTGGCATTCAGTTCTGAATGGTTTTTCTCTTTGTCAATGGAAAGAAAAGTATTCACATCCCATTGGGGATTTCAGATCTGTCAGTGAGTGCAGATCTGCCAAAGTTACAGTGAGTTTACACTGGCCCAGTGTCCATGAAGTCACTTGGCACTTTTCAGGAGAATAGTCTATACAAATCCCAGATCTTGTCAGGATGTGGGCAGAAATCAGCACACCCATGTTAATGATTTGATTAAAGCTATATTGCTGCTCTATAGCTCTCATAAATGTATTTTCATTGGTGTTGGGGAGGAGATATTCTCAAGTGCTGTAATGAGAGGGTACATTTTTTAAAATGTTGCACAATAGGCCACTAAGTTGTGCTGTAGCTATATTGACTTACTCTGTTTTATAGTGAGCATGGCCTTAGGCATCCTATAAATATAATTTCTCCCCCAACCTTCAGCTAATAAATAATGGAAACTGTACAGAAAGAAATTTTCTTTCCATGAAGGAATGAGAGGTCCCGAGCTGCCCTCTATAAAACTGAGGATGAAGCATGATTTGTTTTCACTGGTTTTATAAATGAAGAAAATGTGGGTGTGGGAGGGAACTGGAAGATGTTTCTAAGAGCTAAATGTGGCCTCCCCAACACTGCAAGGTAGGATAATGTCTGGTGTAGGCACTGCTTCTCCCAGGACAGTCATACCCATCTGTGAAATGATGACAGATGAGAGAGGTCTCTTAAAAGTCTCAATGCACGGATAGAAGGAAGGTTCCCATTCTGATTTACCCTCAGACTTTCATATCTAACATTGGAAATCAACCAGAAAGTGGTTATAAATGAGTGTTCAAGGGAGCTCTTTGTGCACTTCAGTGAACTGTGTCATCCAGAGGTGAGACTAAATTATCAGAATGGCCTTTTTTGACATTAAAATCCACTTCTGTACACAAGTCCTCTTTGAGGGCTTTTTGCTCTGTTTTAATGATGTTGAAAAACTGTAGTGTAAATGACAGCGAGTCATGAAGCCCTGTGTGTGCACATATGGATGGCCAGGCACGTTTCATTTTGAGAATCCATCACATGTGTACTGTGTGTCAGGTTGGACATGCGTCTCAGAGGAGAGACCAGGTTCATGGAAGTGGGGGCTTCCTCCTGCTCTGGCTGGAATCCAAAGCGAGTTTGTGTCATGTTGTGTCATGGCAGGGAAGGGCACGTTCTCACTGCAGCTTGGCCTCCGAGGTTAGAGAAGGGTCAGAGAAGACCTTATGTTCAGCAGGTGGGTTTTACTGGTTAATTTTGAAGGCAAATGAGATTCAAGAGCAGGGTGCACATGATGAAAAGCAGTTTTGGTCTCTGTCTTCATCCAGCAGCAAAAAACTGCACATAAGCAGATTTGGCCCAGAAACAAACAAGCAAATTCTGGATATTGGCACTGTTAGATCATGAAATCCTTCTGCCCAGGTGCCATTTCTTAATGTATGCCTCAGTGGTTCTTCCAGTGTCCTTTGAAATCCACCTGGTGTGAAGCCTTGCGTTCTGTGGAAGCCAGTGCTAAAACCTAATTTAGGGGAGGAATAACTAACAAGACTGTTCTCTTTTGCTGCCCAAATCTTCCCCCTCCCATATTCTCTCTCTTCTCCATGAGCAAGTCCGTTGCTTTGTTTGGATTCACCCTGTTCATAGCTGCACAAAGCTGTGATGTTTTCCCCGTCTTCATCTATATTAACTATTTCAAGGATTTTTTATCTAAATGTGAAATGAGGCCCCTGCTCACTGACTAGAGATTGCAACTCTGACTGCAGAACAGACATGATAAATAGTAATAAAGGTGCATGTCTCTTTGAGTTTTGTCACACTTTCCATCTCTCTGTTCCTTCCAGTTTTCCTGTGCATCAGATGCTTAGAATGTGTCCTCAAAGCTATACTGATCTTCTCTGTGTCTTATCTATTCTAGGACTCTTGTCGGCCTTACTGGATCTCTGCTTTGTGTTAGGTGTGCATGTTGTGCTGCTGTTTCTTCCATAAATGCATTAATTTGTGTTTTTCCAAATTCAGTCTCAAGGATTTATTTCCTGCCACTATGTGGTTTTCTTTATAAACTGCCTCTTTCTGCTGGCATCACAGAAAAATGTAGCATTTCCTCCTTAAGCCCTTTTCCCTGCTTTTCTTCACAATCAGAGCTTTTTATGAGTTTCCTTAGTTTTCCAATTTGTTTTTATTAAGCATGTTTTCATAACAAGGGCTGTGATCCATCAGAGTAAAGGGAAACAAAAAAAATGATGCCAAATTTGTGTTTGTTTGCTTAATGAAAAAGACTTTAAATGGGATGAAGTCAAATTGGTGTTGATGACTTGACTTGATGGTAGCTGGTTCTAAGTGCTGGCTTTTGACACTGAGTCATGAAAGATCTCAGCATTTCAAAGAGCCTAAAAGCACAAATATAGCCATGGGGTGGTATTAGTATTGGGAAAAGCTGTTAAGGGCTGCTGTGCTTTGTTGACCTTCCTTTGGGAAAAAGTATCTATATGCTGGTTAGTTAGTTAAAGACCACTGGCTTTGTGGTTGATGGATGTGAAATGGTGTTTAATCTGCTCCATAGTTAAAGGGTAAGGGCCCCTTGAATTTGGGTGCCCACCCAGCACACCTCTACCCTTCTCTTCACAATGTGGGCAGGGAGCAGTCTGCCTGAAATGCAGTGTGGTCAGTAGTGGGGTCCCACTGTCATCCCTCTGGAGGGTCCCCCCACTCTGCTGCCATCCACTGTGGTGAGCAGCTGTGGTGGCCTTGAGCAGTGTGGCTCCCTGCACCCTGGCCATGCACCTTCAAGGAGGATTTGCCAAAGCCCCTCACATAAGGCAGAGGAGCCTGCCTGAGCCGGGGGAGGGATGGAAGGGGGACACACAAACCTCAGCTGCTCTAGGCTGCGAGGCGCTCTCCATTTGCTTGTCAGGACACACTGGACTCTGGGCCTTCCTGCTGTGTTTGTCCACTGTGCTGCTTTTAACCATCTCTGCTCCTTTGAGTCAGCTTGGGCTGCTTGCTTGACAAAGAAATATTTCCCTGGTGTTTCAGAAGATGGGTGATTCCCTTTCCTTCCTATGCGGAGGGAAGCTGCTGGCTCCATGCAGGGGCTGCTGGGGTTATAAACAGGTGGGCCTCATCAAATAGCAGTGAGGCACACAGCTGGCTGCAGGCAGTGGGGCTCTGTGGGTTCTTGCTTGGTTCTGCCTCTGTGAAAACTTCTCTCAGAAACTCTAATCTACCTTCCCTTTATTCAAAAAGCTCTCAAGATGTGGGTGTGTGTGAGGGATTTTTGTGTGGAACATGAGGACTGTAAAAAAACAGGTCCTAAACCATGTGCCATTGCTAATAATTTTGCAGACTAGCATGTAAAAAGCCAAATGTTTTAACAGAAATTAAGGAGTGAAAACAAAGGATATGCTACAATGAGATATCACGTGGCACCATCCTTATGACTTGATAATGTGTTTGCACTGGTCTACATCCTGGGTGTATTTTTTCATCTAATGACTTCCTGAAAGAGTTGAATATGCAGAAAATTCACTGTCCTTCCAGATGCTAATCAGAACAAAAGTTGAAGTTTAGAAATAAAATATGAATGACAAAATTGTGGGAAAGCAGTACTCTCTGCCTAACTCTTACTTCAGTACCAAAACTGTGCTAGCGGGTTTGAGCAGTCTGTAGCAGCAAAAATCCTTAGCAGTACCCCAATAAGTCGGAGAACCTGACACCTACAGTCTTGGAAGCAAAACTTGCAAGTTCCCTTTTTGAAGATCAAATTTTCCAGGAGCGACGACAGAGTTGTTTCAGCAGAGAAAAATACATGCCTTTTCATCCGAGATCCAGAGGTTTCAAGCATTCAGATATCTGTTTGATTTGATGGTTGGGCTTTGAACAGATAGGATGCTTCACAGCCATTGTCCTCAGAAAGCAGAGAAGCTGTAGCATGCTGATTTTACCGGCTGGGAAACTGGGACACCCAAGCTCTCAGTTGTTGGGGAGAGGAAGTCAAGAGCAGAGCTTGAAAAGGATACCAGCTCCCTGATATCCATTTTAATTAAATTATTTCTGCAATTGTCTTCCCTTGCAGTTTAACTGGTGGAATGCGGTCTAGCAGAGGAATTTTTGGCTGCAAAGTTTACAGGAATATTTTTCTGGGCCAGATCCTTGCTCAGTGTAAATTAAGATGACTCCACTAGCTACGATTATGGCACCAGCTATTTACTCCTCCCTCTGAGAATCTGGCCCTGCTGTGCAGACAGTGGGCAGTGTCATATAATTTGTTCTTTTTAATTTTAGTCTGTCTAGACACTTCTGCAGCACCCCTTTCTGGGAGAACTTTGTGCCAGCAGCTCTGAAGCAGCACCACACTTCTCTGGTGAGAAACACTTACCAGACACAGTGTGGAGGTGGCCTGGTGTGCTGAAACTCAGCATTTTTAACCTTCTTAGTATAGGGTTTGGATATGATGGTCTCAGGGTTTTTTGGTGGAGAGGTGGCAGAGGGAAAGAACAGCAGGATTTCTTCCCAGTGAAGAGGGAGCGAGTGTGTTGTTTTCTGGTTTTGACAATGTGTTGTCCCAGATGAGTGCTGGAGAAAGGTGGCTGGTGCTGATGCACCATTTCTGTGCTGGCATTTTTTTTCCAGCCATGGGTGACACCTCTCTTTGTGGGTAAAAAGGTCTTTTTCATGGTTTTAAAGGCCATGTGCCAGCCTTTTGTTTATTATTAGTCAGTTCTTCCTCCCATGCCATTACTACCACTTAGCCTTTAGCTTCTCTGATATGTTTTCTCCCAGTCTGAGTCACCTGGCATAAAGGGGTGTTACCTCTCTAGTTTTCTGCAAACTTGTCACCAGGCACACGCAGGACCTAGTTTTTACAAAATTCTCAGATTTGATGGCTGTGGTTAAGCAGGTGATTAACTAGGACTGTTTTTCTTCACGTTCCATTCTCTTGCCGTTCCTGAATTACCAGGACTGTCTGTAAATGTGTTTGTCAAGAGTCGAGCTCAGAAAGGCCATGGCTCTGGCTGGGGCTCAGGAGCAGCAGCAAGGTATATGTGTGTATCTATATATATAGAGATATGCCTTTTTACCACTAATATTTCTGCTTGAATCCAAATGCACTTAATTGCTAATTCTCATAATCATTTTAAAAAATTTGCTAAGCATTAAGTCCTACCTTCTGTTGTTAACCACCTACATTTATGTGTCTATACCCAGCCCCCACAATGAAGGGTATTCACAGCTGCAGAAACAAAAGCCTGAAGATAGAGATCCTAAGTTGTTAAAAACAAAATTTCTTTTTGAGAAAACCATAAAGCACATACTATTTCTAGGATTCCACCCTAGCTTGATCAATATGAGTGAAGCAGAAAAGCAAAACAAGCAGCTCCCAAAAAAGCAGCTTCCATGAAAATGGGTAAGAGATTCTTTGTGCAGCCTTAATGATTTTGAGAGAGACGTTTCCCCTGTGAATTGCTGTAGGAGTTTGCACCCCTTCCCCCACGCTCAGCAGAGGCAAGAACATATGACTATCCTCATGTAAGGCAGCGCAGTGTTAATAATGCTGCTGTATTGATCAAATTGGGCTGCTTTGTCACTGGGGACATCTGGGAGGATTTATTCTGACTCCTAAGGCTGTGCCTCCTAAAGTGCATTTTCCAGGCCTTTCACTAGGCAAAGGGTGTGCTGTGCTTTTGTCTAGGCCTGCAGGAGCAACATTTTCAAAAGACTTCATCGTGTCCCACCATCCACTGCCTCTATCACTGCTTCTCACAGGGCTCTCACCTCACTCCCACTCACAGCTGGATGTGGCTCAAGTTCAAAACTGCATTGTGGCAAGATCCAGTTGTTTGCCCTTGGAGAGTGCCTGGAGGAGCAGCCACTGGTTGCTGGAATGTGGATAAACAGGGGGTGACGGGAACAGGAGAGGCTTCCTTTTTGCTTAGAAAGTGAGCAAAACATCAGTAAGAAAACAGCACAGAAGGGAAAACATCTGCAGGAGGGTTTTATTTCTCCTCCTGTGCTCTCAGCTGATATTCATGACCTTGTTAAAAAGATTAGACTGCTTCAGAGACTGCACGTGGTCATTTTTAAGTGTAGGGAGAAACCGAATGTGGCTTTTATTTTTCCATCTGATAAATTGCCAATTGCAGGTTTTACTTACAGAACACTCTGAGTAGTCTGAGAAGAACACGATCACCTTGATACTATATTTATGAGTAAAAATGGTATGAGGCAAAGAAAGCTCTTAGCTTACATGTAAAGAAAACTTTTAATGCAGTTTTTGCTTCTAGGAATGCATCATTACTTGTGGCAGGGAAGGGACACATTAGCAAGCTTGACAGGAGGACTGAAATGCCTAGGGGTACTCAGGGGCTTGGAGCAATTTAATATCATGCTTCTTTGACAGGTGTTGGGAGCTTAGTGCTGGGTAGTGATGAGGCATCTGCAGAGCAGGGAAGGGTCAGAGACACTTGAAATTGAGGAAATCCCTTGAAGCTTGTTCTGGTGATGGCTGGAGCACCTCCAAGGTGCTCTGAGCAGAGCCCACATGTTCAGAAGTGCTGCCGTGTATCCTGAAGGGGCTCAGAGTGACAACCAAGTCACAAGTCATGGCTGGAAAATTATCCTGAATGCATAGGCTGCCAATAGTGCTGGCTGTAGCTAGAGAAACACAGTTTGAGTGTGTTTCTGTCTCTGAGTCTCAGTTCCTGGACTGCAGGATCTAAAGCAGATTCCTCCAGCAGCCTCGGCCACCACGAGGCATTTGGGCTTTCCCTTGAGCTCTGGTATCATGCAACGGCTTGGGAAGCACAACTGCTTGGGAAGCACAACTGCTTGGGAAGCAGAGCTGGCTGGAGGTGAAGCAGAAGAGTGCTCCCAGGAATGTTCCCTGTGAAGCAAAGACTCAGCCTATGGTCTCACATGCGACTCCTCTCCCACCATAAAGGCTACCTTTGTATGTTTATAACCAAGATAAAATTGCAGTACCTGACATCTGTAATTTGTACTTGGAGGAACATAATTTTTGTGTTTGCTATTGTAGGGATTGTACCAAAGCATGGTGACAAAGGTCTGAAGTGTTTGAGATGACAAGAGCTGGCTGCAGACTCCACCTTTGAGGGCTACTAAAAAACAGCTTTAGTTAAACAGTGTTAATGATAAACAAAATGCCAGGAAGGATTGGCTGTACCATGAGAGGACCCCCCTCCTGCAGCTGGAGAGGCTGTCCTTCCTCAGTTCCCACCCATCCCCTCCCTGCAAACCATGCCAAGAGAACCTGGCTGTAGTCTTCCAAGCCGTGGCATTGGAGACTTCCATCACATCCCAGAAAGACAATAGAGGGAAGGAGTGGTATAAAGCTGACCCACAAAGGCAGGCTTATCTTGGGAGATGCTGTATGGACTTACACAGAGGGGAAAAGGGAAACTGGGGAAAATAGGACACTTAAGGTAAACTAGCTGCATCTTTAAAATGTCTGAGTTGGAAATATGCCAGATTACATGTCCACTGCTGGGTTTATAATGACTACAATATGTTTCCTCTTTTCCTTGTTGGTAAGTGGGTTTTGTTTGTTTCCTTTTTGGAGCGTGGTGACGGACCACAGTTCCCTGCAATGCATTTTCAGTAGGGAGCTTGAGCTCTCTATGGTGGTTTAGTGGGTAATGCTGTAGTGCTGTGAACATGACATCTTCCAGTTCCTGGCATCATCATTTGGGCCTTTCCTCACAGGGAAAGATGCAAAGTTGAGTTTCATTTGGTTTGCTCAAGGAGGATACTTAAGGATGGCGCTGGAAAGCTGAAAGCCTCACGGAGAGCCTCTCAGCAGTGTGGGTGCAGGAAGAAGGGATGCCAAGAGCCTTGCCAGTGGAGAGATGCCTTCCTGTGGTATCATCTCTGCAAGGTGGTGCTGAGTGTTGTGCTCAGTGATGTGCCTGGAATTAATTTGGGAACCCTCCCGATTAATTTTAGGGGGAAAGGTGCCAACACAAACGAGTCAGGGTCTGGTGTTTTCCACAGTATTCTCCAATACATTTCCAAGGATATTTTGCTAGGAGAAACAGAAGGTTTAAAAGAGAACCTGAGAAGGGACAGTGACTTGCCTTGACTGTGAGGCTCCTGCCCAAGTAAAGTGTGTTGCTGAGGAAATGCTGCATGAATAAACAAGGGAAGGAGAGAGTGCTGATAGGGGAAGAGAGGTTGAAAATTAGAGCCTCTCTGAGTTCCTGGAGTCGGGCAGGTTTCTGAGAAGGGTTAAACAGGTTCTGTCCCATCCTTGTCCTTCAAGAAGAGTAGAGCTTCTCCTAATCTGTTTCTGCTGATGCTTTGTCGCAGCACTCAGCCTCTGCTTTTCACCAGCCTACTTAGAGTAACAAAGTACCACCCTTTGGGCCTGTCTGCATTGTGGTCTCTGTGGACTGCTGCAGTGTGCAGGTACCCATACAGGGCATTCCTGTGGAGGTATGTCATGATGGCTTATCATATAGTGACAAAAGACAGGCTTGCGCACAGAAACATCTTGAATTAACCCTGGTGGTTTCTTGGATGCTGGGAAGTCATCCTATCTTCCAGGAATGCCAAAACATTGCATTCCTTCTAGGCTGTTTTCTGGCCGCTTTGCTATTAATAACTTTGTCCTGAAATAGCACTTTCATATTGCAGTTTATTAAAATCATAACAGCTGGGTGGGTGTCCACAGTCAATAGACTGAAGAAAGTGAGCCAGTGTGCGAGCTGTGGTTGTGTCAATTGGCTCACAGAGGTGTGCTGACTCTGAGCAGCTGGGGTCTGACCTGCCGAGCTCTCTCAAGTCAACAAATGGCAGGGCTCTTAACGGGATCTCCTGGCTTCCCGTGCCATGTGCAGCCAGTACCGTACGGCCTGCTGGGAGCTGACATGAGGCTGATCTGTGATTCTTTCGCGGGGAGTGAGCAGTGCCTCGTCCAGTTCTGACAGCGCACCTTGAGTTGCTAATGATAGCCTTAAAAGGCTGTGCCAGAACCCCTCTCTTTTTTTTATCTGATGCATTTTGGGGATACAGATCTCAGATGCCTGAGAGTGGCTGCCTGGGTTGCTGCTGAGCGTCTGAGCCAATACTGGCAGGCTCTTTACCAATGTGCTCTCACAAATTGCTGTTAAAGAGGACCATGCTGCTTTTATCGGGGTGTGTAACAGCCTGAATGCACTGCCTGTGAGATTTTGAGGCTGATCAAAATCCCTGGTGGCTAAGAGTTTTGGAACAAGAGCCTTGGCAGAACAGTGCAGAAATGAAAAGCAATGGAAAAACACCTTTGACTAACATAGCATCTTTTGGAAGGTACCTGGCTTTAAAGTGAGATACACATTTATCTGCAATGGGACAGTCAAGCATGAAGGCTGTTGTTTCTGTCCACAGATGGTGAAAACTGTGGCCTAGAAGTGGCAGAAACCAGCTTGTGAATACCCCATATAGGTGACCCAAAATTTAAAAAAAAAATTTAAAAAAAGAAAAGAGAGAGAGAGAGAAAAGAAACAAATCCAAGTATCAGGATGTCTGAGAGTTCTTGTTTTTAAATTCTTTCTATTTTTCCATTTAGGTCACACTGTCCCTAATAAAATAGACAAAATTTGTAATAGAAAATAATCATCTCCAGCCACCAAAAAACATGTCAAATTCTGTTTAATGTAAGCCACAGAGTTAAGTGGTGCTAATCAAGAGCAGCATTTCATGGATTTTGAGTGTTGGCAAGGTCCTCAGCTGATGTAAACAGGAACCATGAAATCAGGGCTGCTCTGCGCTGATTTACCCCAACTGAGAATCCGGTTGTGCTTCCCATCACTTTGTTTCTAGTCTGAGTTTTTTTGTCTTGGTGCAACAGCAAAACTCAAGTCTGTTGTCTTCTCTTTTCCTTGCCCGGATTGGCATATTTATCACAGTAGCACATGCATCTTCTTGCTCTTGTAAGATAACAAATTGCCCAAATGATTAAAAAGAAATCAAAGAAAAAAGCAGCAAATGGCTTTTTGTAAATGTGCTTGGACAGTTGCTGTGCTCCCAATAAAGTCTAAGCTTCAGCCAAACAGCCCACTGCTCCCCATATGGCTAGAGGCAGGCTTTGGTCCTATATGTTTATTATCATTTAGAAATGGTATAAATGCTCTTTTATTCTTTTTTGTTCTGCCCTTATTCTACAACACATTCCCCTTCTTCCTCCTGCTTCCTGTTTCCCAGACAGGTCCCCACCTCTTCCTCCCCACAGCCAAAAATAATACAAAAGGGAACATACAAAAGATTTTTTGAGCCCTGAGATGTGATAATGAATGGGCGTCATGTACAGAGTAGATACAGTAGTCCCAGCACAAGAATGTTGATCACGCAAAGTCAATACGAGGAACTGCACGTTTTTGGGTTAGGAATTCAGTGTTATGCATCCTCTCGTTTAATATATTTTTAGGTCAGAGCAGACGAGATGACTCACAACCCAGGACTCTTACAAAACGTTCTGTATGTTGAGTGTATTGATCACATCTCTTCTCCAGGTTTGGTTTAATAAGCTGATTGTGACAGACTGTGCTTATGAATATGCTGTTGCCTGAGAGTGCACGAACGCGACTGCTGTATACGTTTGTGTCAGCTGTTGAGTAGGAAATGTTAAGATATCTCTGGATGTTAATAAAACATCTCTAAAGAGTACATTTTTTCATTCATGAACTTAATCAGAGTAATTACAAGGAATCCAATTCTGCTGTGTAACCCCACTGCAATACTTTCTAAGGATGAATCTTAATTGAGGATCGAGACCTAAAATATTGCTCTGCTTTGTACATTCCACAGTCGTCAGCATTTGCTCTTGCGTATCCATTTCCTGTGGGAAGTTTACCACATTCTGGGGCATGCTTTGAACCTGATCCTTTGATTTCAGTGGGAGCTAGGACTGGCAATTCGAGGAGCTAATTGTGCTTTTTTGCTCTTTACAACACTAAACTAAAGCTGCTTCCAAACTGGACAACAACAGGTTAAATACACGCTTGATGAAGTTTGGAGAAAAGTTTGCAGTGAGGGCCACTAGCCAGCTCACTCAAAGCCATCCAAGGTTGTTATATAAATAAATGGTCTCTTCAGAAACATTTTGAAACACTCTATATATAATTTTTCAAATGGTCATTGTATGGCTACTTGCTGTCTTGACTGCATGGCAGCATGCAGGGTATGTGGTGGTGTACAAGCACACATGGCTTTTATCATATTTTGATACTAGCACAATGGACTGCTTGCACTTTTGAATTCTTGATTTGGCTATCCTTAATCCTTTGCTGACATTGATGCTATTTTTTGTTGTTGTGGCTGGTCGCAGATATTTTTTCTATCTTTATTAAAGAGTCAAAAAAAATAACAAAAGCCCTCCAAAGCCCTGGTTCAGTGTTTGCAGATTTCTTTCATCCTTTTTTTTTTTCTATCTAGATGCCTATCAAATTCAGCCACGCTTAGCTGCAGTCCTTTGTTCGATATCTCACAACTAGTGCACTGAAATTCTCTATGCTTAAGGCCCAAATACCACAGACTTTTGGTGAACAAATTTGACTTATCCATTTGAAAGAATACTTGTTAGCTAGATATACATTTCATTATCACGAAGTTAGGGAACAAAGCCTGATTTTGACTCCTTGGTTAGAGTTACGGTTAGAATTTTTTTCTATTTGAGACATTTGTTACCACCCATTTCTGCTGGTGAAAATTGCTAGTTTATGGTAAAGTTGATTTTGATCTTTTGAGCTTTAGAGACTGATTAAAATCTTTGATAGCCCTGGTTACATCATGCCCCAGAGCAACAGGAAAATGAATAATGGTTTTATGAAGGTAGGGATTCTGTCCTTTATATCCACATTTTTACTTTAAAATTATCTTTGCTGAATGCTATTGAGGCTTCTGATTTCAGTATTTCTTATACTCTGGAGAAGTATAAGAGGAGAAGATCCGGGGACAAAGCCATCTGGGTCATGGTATGAGAGTTTATTGAGAGTGCTGTTGTGCATGAATAACAGTGAATGGGCTGGTTTGGCTAAATACACTTCCTTAACGGTTCATTCTTTGGGCTGAGACCAAGAGGGAAAATGGGTACAGACCATTATTGTATTGAAGAAATTAGCAAACAGAGACTTTAGTCCTGTGTAGGGGAGTCAAGAATTAATAGACTTGTCCATTTCAGAGTCCAGTGGCCAGTGTGACCCATTCAGAGGGTGTTAGGGAGGACTGGCCTGATGCCTCAGGCATATGGTGAAGTTACCACAGCAAAACAAGTCTTTGCATATCATATGATCTTTCTTTGCTGACTATGCCTGTGCCTGCTTTTTGCACTTGGCAAAAGCCTGTTTGTTGAGCATCCAGTTAACTTGATTTCCTTCATATATACAAGGGATTAGGAACATGCGTACAAATATTTACCACAAGTTGGCTGTCAATAAGTATCTTATTGTTGTACCTGAAAAGTGGTTTTAGCTCTCTTTTTTTCAATGAACTATGGAATACATAGCCAAGATGTGCTGGCACGTGACTAGTTTTTTCTTAAAACTTTTGCAATAGAAATTATTTGCTATCGCCTGAAACCTTATCTTATATATATTTATTTCAGGCTGTGGTTTTCCATTTTTCCCAAGTGTATTTTGCAAAACTACTTATTTTAATACTAAAACTCTGTTTATTTTATTCTGTCCCAAATGTTAAGCTTCTGATGTGCTGCAGCTTTTTCACGACCAGCAACTGCCCTGTAAAAGTTGCCAAGAGGAAAAGCTGGAGGTTTTGGCAGCTGGGTGGGAACAGATGACAATCTTGGAATAGATGGGCGAGAGTATTGGGCTTTGTTGTTGTTGTTCAGGAAGTAAGGAAGGCTTTTGGCAGTGGGAAGAAGATCCGTCGTTCAGATCTTGTTTTAGGGTTAAGGATAAAAAACAGCATGACATTTCAGGGAAGGCAGGTAAGTTTTGAATCTCTTATTCCTCTTAACTTCAGGGCTGCCCCACAGTATCCAGTTCAATTTCTGCCTGTGGTATCAGCAATGCAAGTGTCGGTGTTGCTCAGAGCTTTTGCTGTTTTGCTGCACGATGACACACTGATGCTAGGCACTGCACCTGGTGCCACTGTTTGCTCTGAGTGTGAGTGAACGGCGATGGCACTGACCTTAGTGTTACTGTTTTGGGTTGTCTTCAGGTTGAAGACAGTTTCTCCTCCAATGCAGTCTTGAGATTTTCACAGTTATTTGGAGATGAGGCCCGTTTTTTACATGCCGGTAGAGAGCAATGGGGTCATGATGGAAGTTGAAATTTGACCTTCACTATTGCATGTGTAATTCTGCTTTTCTTGTGTAAATTACAAAGAGAATCCTTTCAAGTATTGTAAACAGACCTGGTAGATCAGACCTGCTTGTCAGCCACATTCAACATTTTCATTTTCTGCCACAGCCTGATCTAAGTATCCAACTTCCTAATTAGGTTTTGGATAACTTCCAAGTTCAATGCTTGTTGTCCAATTATATCTGCAGTAAAATGGCACTTAGAAGTAACTAGCACTTCCAGATAAGAACTTCTGATGATCTGCTAGAAAAATTCAGAATCAAGATATTATAAAACACTTCAGCATCAATAAAACAGAGGAACTCAGTGAACATATTTCTAAGGTATCTTCCTTCATGTTCTGTCCTCAAATTATTGTAAGTGTTTGTGCTTTTTTTTTACCCTTGGCAGAACTTTATTGTTGCCATATTGTCCTGTCTTTAACTGTGCAAAACGCCCAGAGGTTTGAGTGCTTTAAAGACTTTGCAGCATGGACAGGTGCTTCTCAAGTGACCTGTTATTTTTTTAAAGTCTGTATGTGTGGGTGAAATTCTGATACACAACATCACTGTCAGCCAAGACTAGTTCTTTGCAATTCATTGGAGCAAGTTTAGGTTTATACCCTGAGAACCTGGAGTATAGTCTGGTTCATCAGATGGAGTTAGGTTTTCCAGAGCTGTCTGGACCTGAACCCAGATGCCTAACTTGCAAAGGCTCCTGGCCTTTGGGCATGTCTTTCCCCCATTACTCTGTAAAGGGGAGACATTGGGTGCCTACACTACCTTGAGACTTGGCACACTGATGATAGTGGTGGTCCCAGCTAGAACCTTCCTCCTGGTTCCTCTCTGGGAGAGAGATGAAGTCAGACATCAGCACCATGCGTGGTGACTCCAGCTCCTTCATGTCTGGATATTGAATGTTCTGGGTTGAACTTCAACCTGGGTAGCTGATAGACACCATAAAATACAGACTCTGAACCAAATCAAGTATCAGCAAGTCTGGGAGAGTCCGGGGTTTGTCTTGTTGCAGTTAGTAGCAAAACTATCTTGATTTCTGCTGGCTGTAGAGTTAGGTGAGTACTAAGCTCTGCTGAAAATGGTACATATCACATCTCTACCGTCAGAGGCACACTCTGGATTTCTCTTCTGTTATATTTCATGGTGGTGACCATACTCAACGTGTTTCATAAATAATCTTTACTTTCAGTAGATGAGCTTTAGATGTAAGAATACAACTAGATTAGATGTCATACCTTTCTCAATTGACACACATACTGAACACTGAATTTTCCTGGACCAGTGCTACTGCAAACTCTGAAAAGACTAGCAAGAAGTAGGTCCTTACCAGACATAGGACAGCTCTACAGTAGCTGTCTTTTACTGTCTGAAGGATCTGGTACTGCACACAGAAGTGTCATGGTGTGCAGTTTACATGTATTGTGCCACTACATGTGCCCCAGAGGACTTGGATGATAGTATAATATGGGGAGCAAGGAGATGTTTTGAGTTACTGGGAGGGAACACACAGCATTTCTTGCAGGTGATGGAAATGTTCTTCTGGGGAAGTGAGTCTTTTTGCAGGTGTATCCGAAACTGACAAATCAGACCAAAGCCTTGACAGGATTGTCCACATGCCAGACTGCTGTCCTTTCCTGTCTGGCTTACTTCAAGTACATGGGGTCTCGCAAAGTCACATCCTATTATTTGTCAGCCGTGAATCATCATTTCTTTTAACTGGTTAAATTGAGGGGCAAGGTGCAAGGAGAATGACCCTCATTAATCAGGGCAGATGGGTTGAATTAGTGGGTCACACTTTTTTATCCCTAGCCAGTGAAACTGGCTTGACAGCCATCAACACTCTTATGGATCTTCTCCTTTTGTTCCTGAAGGGAGCCTTTGCAATTTTTAAAATCTTTATTGCTGTGTATCGTACAAGCGCTGGGTAAGAAAGTTTAATACCCACCATGTTGCCTGCAATGGAGCAACTAAAGGGTAGTTGGACTTCGTGTCACGTGTGACATACTCCATCTGTTGCACAAAGGTCCCTCTTTTGCATGAGTGGTGAAGGGGAAGCTGGACATCCAGCAGAACTTTGATAAGAGCATGACAAGAGCACCTCACTCCTGTCAGATATTCTTGAACTATTTTCCAGTTCTGGTAGTGGAAGTAGGAGATCTATAGGGGTTCACCATCATCTGAATTCAGCAGTCTGGGTTTGTATCTCTGTGGATAGTGGTCAATATCCTGCTCCTCCCATTAAAAAAACCCCCAAAAACGAAACCAAAAAAGGTAGGTTTTGGTGTGCTCACTGGCATATAGCTCTGTGGGAATGGAGACCAAAGAACTTTCCTGCCCCTCCTGGTGGTCCACCAGGCTGGAGTGGGGACCTTGGTGGTCTCAGCCTGACTGGTTTCTCCAGGTCAGAGCTCAAGACAAGGCGGTGGGCTTAGTTGGCCTAAAAATTGTCATGCCAGTGCAAGGAGTGAAGCAAGCAGGCTGGTTTCTAAACCCTTGCTCACCACTCCCTGGGAGATTTGGACCACAAGGAGGGAAGGTCGCATAAGGTACTTGGCGTAAGCTGGGAAATGCATATGGGGAAAGATGCTTTGTTTCTGCCACCAAAAATAAGTGCAGCAGGAGGTAGGGCCCTGGCAGGAGGTAAGGGAAGGGCTGTGGCCATAACCCCTCGCCAGGCTTTGTCTGCCATGCAGATTAGGTGCAGGGCTTTTCTGGCTCAGCGTTGCTAGGCTCTTCCCTGCTATTGAGTTGGTGGAGAGGCTGAGGGGGGTGGGAGGGAGGGACTGCATTATATTGTTTCTTTGAGTTGTTTTTCTCCCCCCTTCTATGGGGAGATGGGCTTGATCCACTGGTTTTGGATTTCAGAGGCAGAAGGCAAGACATGACCAGCTGGTGTCTTGAAATGGCACAGGTGCAGTGGCTGCGGGAGGGGGGAGCCAGGAATAATTACAGGTTTGTGAAGCATCAGGCTTTGCCTGAAAAGGGCTCATCGAGAAACTGCTCTTTATGGAAAATTAATGGTGAAGCTGGAAAAACTGTCAGGCCCACTATTGTTGTCATGGGGTAGTGATGCCTTAAAGGAGCAGCACCTCCTGCTCGCCTCCCCTCCACGGGCAGCCCAGAGCTGGCATGCAGCTTTCTGATCCCACAGCAATTGAAATTTCATGTCACTGTCATCAGATTTAATGGCCTTGAGTCCTTGTCTCTCCTCCCTGCTGCTGCCCTCCCCCTTTCCACCCCTAATTTGTGATTATGCTTGCGCTTTCCTTTGGAAGCCTTTTATTTATTGGGCCCCTAAACCTGTTTCTGCCCCACTAGATGAAGGCTAAGTGGACCAGAAAGCCCAAATTACATGATGTGGAGAACTCAAAAGCATTACCTCTCCTGGTGGTGGAGGTTATTACTGAAAGACTATGTGGCATGTTGGAAAGCTTCTCCCAAAACCCATTACAATTCATCTGGGGAGAGACCAAATTCTCAGCTAAAGCAGTTTCTCATGGTCCCAGAAATGCACCTTATAAAGAAAATGTAAAGGCTGCTTAAGGCGAGTACAACTGATAAGTGTCCCACCCCCAGGCCTGTGTGCAGACAGTCTCCTACCTCTGGTACAACGTACAATGCTGAAATACAGCATGCCTCACCTGCTTATATGCTGTTCTATTCTCTTTGTCCATCTCTACAGCTCAGATCTATAATCAGCTATTATTTTAAAAAAAGAAACAACAGGTAACTGTGCGGCAGATTTTGTTGTGAACTGGAAAGTCATCCCACCATGTTTTATCTGCAACCAACAGTGCTGCTTCCTGGGAGCTTTGAAAGTAATAATCTCAAATTACCTGGCAGTTCCTAGAGAGACGTGAGTGGGGCCTCCTTACATTCCTGTTGATGGGACCTTTGTACTCAGAAGGCAGAAGTCTCTGTCTCTCCTCTGGTCATATGAAGCTTTTATTTCTTGATCAGATGCTGGACTCTCCAGATTGAGATGTAGTTGGGTCACCAGCTCCCATAGACTGAAAATTTTTGACTAAAACCTCTTTCTTAATATTGCTAGAAGTGTTCTCTGAGGAGTAGTTTTTAGAAGTTTCTAAAATGTATTAGTTAGAATGTCTCTCTCTCCAAGTCCTGTGAAATCACAGTGGTGGTATTAAGCCAGCTATCCTTTCAAGCTGCAAGAAATGAAAAACAGTGCTAATAAACTCCATTAAAAGCTCCCGAAACTACAGCAAATGGTTCTCTATAAACAATAAAAGTTTATAATGTTGGCTATGGAGAACACTGGGCAGTGCTTTGGCGCCTGGAGGCTTTATTGGGGCAAGCTCAGGGCACTTCATAATAAGGCACATTCACGTATGAGGCTCATCCCATTCTTGTACTGATGATCACTGCTGTGGAGGTGCAGGAACACATTTTTATGTGGCAGCCTCTTTGACTGCAACTTCACCTACTTTTTAATAAGGGGTGTGTGTGTATTTGTGTGTAAGTCTGGTGTCCTGTACACAGGAAGCTCCATTTGACCGGATGTGCCAAAACTCCCTCTAAAACTGACAGTAGATCCCTTCTTTTGTGTCACCTTTCCTTCTCTCAGGCCTTTTAGACAAGCTGTACTCTCACTGGAAGCTTTTCTGCCTCCTATCTTAAAATGCCACACTTCAGAATTGTGCTGTTTTAGGAACAGATTGGGTCCCGGCCAACTACACTGAGTTAAATTTGGAGAGAAAGTTAATGTTTGTGAAGGAAGAGGAAGCAGTTATTTGGAGAGGTGACTTTTTGTTTGTACATGGCCAGATGATGAGTCTGTTCGGGTAGTTTCATATGGAAGTGACTGTCAGACAGATTATACTTAAAGTTGGGAATGCCCTGGTACCCATGGAACAATGTACAGACTTTAATGAAAATATAATAGATGTTTTCTGATGGCTGTAGCTTCACTTCTAGTATAATACCTGCTATCATATGTGGGTATTCCCAGACTATCTCTGAGCAGCTTCAAACAAGTGCCAAATCTTTGTGTCTCCCAGTGTGTGACCATCTCAGGAGAAGATGCTGGTGTTCATGAGTGCTGTCTTGGAGTGCCTCTGGACCATGTTCTCCTGCCCTCGGTGGGAGCCGTGCTGTAATAGCTCTCTAACATCGGTTTCTCTCCCTCCCCTCTCCCTTTCCCTTCTGCAGACATGCCTGGAGTTGGAGCGATACCTTCAGACTGAACCGCGGAAGATCTCTGAGACCTTTGGTGAGGATTTGGACTGCTTCCTTCATGCCTCCTCAGTCCCAGATGCAGAGGACAATATACGACGGCTGGACCCCATCCTTTTACCAGTGGAGACGAGTACATGTGACAAAAGCGCCAACATGGACATTATCCTCTCCCGTGACAAACTGCTATCTGAGACGTGCCTCAGCTCGCAGTCCACCAGCTCTTCCACAGAAGGCTACACAGCCGTCAACCAGGCCCAGCTCAATGCAGTAACCTCATTAACCCCCCCTTCCTCTCCAGAGCTCAGCCGCCACCTTGTAAAAACCCCACAGACTCTCTCAGCGGTGGATGGCACAGTGACATTGAAATTAGTAGCCAAGAAAACTTCACTCAGCTCTGTGAAAGTGGGTGTAGCGACAGCGACTGCGGGGACAATAAAAAGCGGGCAAAGTGACAGTGAGCAAGGAGGTACAGGGACAGAAGCATCCCCAGAAAACAAGAAGAGGGTTCATCGCTGTCAATTTAATGGGTGCCGGAAAGTTTATACAAAGAGCTCCCACTTAAAGGCTCACCAGAGGACTCATACAGGTACTTATGTAGGATGCTTCTCTCATCTTGTACTCCTGCCACCTACCCGTAACCATCTCCTTTTATTCTCATTTAGAAAAGAAAAAAAAAAATCTTCTGAAAGTCCAAGCTTCTGTCTATGAAACAGGGCAGTGGAAAATGTGGTAGGCCAGCAAATGTACCCATTATTCAATAGAACAGAGGAGTTCACCACCTACCATTAACCTGTCGGGGTTTCATATGTCTTATGGGGCTTGATGCAGAGTAATATTAGGATACCTAAGGGATGTAGATGTATCATTCATGTTAAAACTATGTGCATGTCGCTTTGGGTTTTTGGCACTTACTTCCCCAACACAACTTTAAAAATGTTAAGTTTAGTCAAGTGCTATTTTCTTCAAATAGAACATACTGTGGGTAGGTTTTTGGTGCCTTTTGTATGGGAGAAAGAGAAATCTGTTTTGTTTAGGAATAATCTGTGCATGAGGCAGCGTGTGTAGATGCAGATGTGTAGGCACACAGAGGCATGTACCCTTCAGATACTCATGATCTTGGACTTTTCCAGCGCTAAAATACGGTGAGAACAAATAAAAGAATGACACAGAGTTTGAATGAAATAGTGTAGGTGGAGAGGGAATAGGATGTATGGATGGAGGTGAGGCTGTTATTTTGGGTAACATTTACAAATGTTATATCTATGTGTGTATGTAAGCTGGTTGAAGCATACTGAATTGGCTTAGGTTGGTTTTTCAGGTTCCCTCCTCTCATTTCTTCATAGTCCGCAGTAGCTTTTCAGCTGGTATTATTGGCATTAATAGCTATGCAGTTCACACACGTTGCTGCTTTGTTCTAAGCCTCACACGTGATGAGAGATGATAAATTCCCATTAGCACTGTCTTATCATGTGATTATTCTTGTTTCCAGAGGGATTGCTATAATCAGTTTTCTCAATTTTACTGTAAAATGTGTGGTCTCTTACGATAACTGCACATTTAGTTCACGATCTTATCACGCAGTCAGATTCCTAGAAGCAAGGTTGTTCTTGCAAGGTAGAAAATAACACGTTGGACCGATGCAGTAAATCAGACAAATATGTGGATTGTTAAGAGAGCTGCATCCATCACATACTAGGCAGCACTGTAAAAGTTACATGGTCTGAACTATAAATCATAGTAAGACATAAAAGGCATTGATCTTTTTATATGGGCTTTCTAGTGCTTTTACTGGGATAGCCACCTTGCCAGGAGTGATCTCACCTGTGATTCAGTGATTTGAAAGCCAGTGGAAATAGTACAATCATTTTAAAATCAGCATCAACATGGTCAGAATGTTGGTTCCTTGTAGTGCCAGTGCTGCTGTGAGGGCTTGTCCCTGCTGGGGCTGGCCAGTGAGACATCCCAGCCAAGGCCTTCCAGCAGACAATGGAGCTTCCATGAAAGCACAAATGAAGAGTGTGAGAGCTGTTGACCCAGTGGTCTTATCTATTCAGATGTGACCCCCATGTTTGTCCTCAAGCTGGAAGTGATGGGTCTTACACAGCTTTTCCTGAGGTCAGTTGGGGATATGACACAACAGCCTGGAAAGGGTGAACTTGTGAAGTTTTCCTGGTTTTGTCACGCAGATGGGGATATGGACAAGGAGTCATGAGGAGCACTTGCAAAAACTACTAATCTCTCAGCACCTTCACCCTTTGGTGTCAAAATCTTTTAAGAGTTTGCATGCTTTTGAACCTATTTTCTGAGGTCAAAACCTTTCCCCTCTAACATCACCATGTGAAATCTTATGTTTTACAATTAATCCATGATGAGAAACGTTTCTCACTGGCCCTGTGATCTTTCTGTTGAATAGCCTTGGATCGTACGTGGTGCCATGATGTGCTGAGCCTGCCCATCCACCAAGCAGTGCTTGACATGGTGAGAAAGGCACGTCTGCCTTTGCTGGCAGATGGGGAGGACCTTTATCAGATGATGAGACTGCAGCTGCCTGGGTGCAGAGCCCAGACCTCCCATTCCCAGCACCTTACCTGGTGGGATCATCTACTCCTCTGATCTTGCCAGTTAAACCGTCAGTGGTTTAACCAGCCCCTAATTATGGGAGTGTTTCTGTTTCCATTCACCATGTCCTGAGCAGATAGCATAGGTTGTTAGGAAAGCAAGAAGGCAAAAAACAAGAGGGAATACAAACCTGGAATGATGATCTCTCCTGTCTTAGCAGCTGTAAAACCACCCTGCCCATGTCCTAGCTGTGCACAGCTTTGTAGAAAGCATGGTTTCCCTTTGTGATGAGGACTGAATGCAGCCTTGTTGTTAAAACACATCTTTGATGCAGAACCTGGGAGCAGGGAACCTGTCTCTCATTTTTCTGTGGAAAGCAGGTTGTCTAAATACCTGTGAACATTTACATCCTGGGAGCAATCTGAGTAAATCGAGGGAAGGAGTGTGGTAGGCTCATTTAAACAGCTTATTTGAGTCTGGAGCACAAAGTCATTTAGACCCCTTCATACTGCTTATGTGCTCTGTTCCCTTAAAACACACTGACCATTGGATGCCTTCAATGAGAGCTGGTACAATCAAGACATTAAATGTGTTCACACTGACCTCTTCAGTGGGGTTCCCCACAGGGAGCTCCAGCCTCTGGTAAGAGTGAGACAGAGAGGAATAGCTATGGAAATTTGGGACTGAATTATAAATGTCAGGGCTGTCTCCTTTCCCATGCAGCCTTCAGGGCATGGGACAAGGAGCCCTTTTCTCCATGGGTGCTTTGTTTTTTTTCTCATGCCTGAACTGAATGTGCTGTGGGTTGCGAATGCACCCAGCAGTGCCAATGGCTAGTAGCCACTTGGCTTAGTCAGTGGCTGAGCCAGAGGGTCTGAAATGATTGCGAGATATTTTCCTTTGGCTGGTAGTTTGTTAGTGTGTCATGCTAGAGCAGTCTGCCAGTGTGGGCTCTGTGAAAGGGTGTGAGTGCCTCGATGGACAAAGAGCTCCCAGTGTGGGGTTCACAGGCAGGGAGGCAGATGCGAGCTGGTCACTCAGCTTGCACGTGCAAAGTCCACTTGCTGGATCAAAGGGATTTACTGCAGTGCATGAAAACAAGAAACCATGGGCCGGGGAGCGGGTGGGGGATGGAAGGCAGCGGAAGGAGGCTGCATTCCTTTCGTTCATATGTAAGACTGACCAGACAGAGCTGGCTGCTGTTCCTTGCTGCTGTGCGATGAGCCAGGCTGGGCTGCAGGCAATGCAGGCTGATAGCAGCTTGCTAGGTTGGGAACAATCCTCTCTTGGGGTTTTACTTTGCTGGGAAGCCGAGAGACCGTCACACCCCACATTACACTTGGTGCATCTTCCACATTACTCTCCCACATCTCATCTGCAAGAGAGTCAGGACAGCACTATAAGGCCCATCAATGGTCGAACTGGTTATGAAACCACCTTCTGGATGACCTTTGGAGAGGGAAAAACAATCATCTGTGTGGGAGAGAATTTAATCTGGAAGGGAAAGGGAAAAACATTGTCTGTATGGAAAGGGAAATGAAAATATTTGACTAAACTCAAGGCAAGCTGGGGCATCTAAAGTAAAGGGTGTGTAAAGGAGCTAAGAGCAGTGGTGGGACTGACTGTCAGTGCAGCAAAGAAGCCCCTCAGGGAAGAAATAGCAGCTGGGCCTGTAGACAGGAGAAAAAGGTGAGCTGTAGGTTTGGAAAAACCACGCTGCCAGTGTGAGGTGAGGTAAAAACATCTAAAGAAGGAGCAACCAGGACTGGCATGGTAATTCAACCCTAGCACATTCTCTCACAGTTATTCGTGGAGCAGACATCAGTGCAAACAATGGCATTTTCTCTCTCTTGAGAGAGGAAAATTTTTTTCCTGCCTTCACACATGCATGGAGATGAATTGTCAGTGTAATGGAGAGTGGAGAGGGAAGGAATTCGAATGAGCCAAACCCCATGTATAATCATCGGTACTTCCTAAATTAGAAAACAGGATATTGCTGGAGAGTGCCTGAATGCAAATAAGTCTCAGGGTTAGCTGGCCTGTGACCTATGGAAAGATTAGTCATGGGATGTGACTGTGTCTCCCAGATCAAAGACTGCTGGAGATTTCTATCTCCTGACAAAACCATTCCTATCAGCCTTCCTTGCAGTAATGTGCAGGGGAAGGTGTAAGATGGCGTGGATACTTTCTGACTGGGGATGATGCATCACATAAAAACTGACCAGGAAATCCTTAAGATTGGGAAAGTGATAAAAAAATTACCCTTATGGAGTTCTGTTAGGATTTGCATTTTATGAGTATCAGAAGGTTTGCTTTTTTCTTTTTTTCTTTATCCATCCAAAACCAGGATTTGATACAACCAAAGCTCAAGTCTGAGAAACAACAGTTGGGCACCTCATCTCTATATTTAGGTTTCTAAGGGCTAAACAAGTGGGAAATACCCATGTAAATAGATGTTACCAGTCTACATGTGATCTTAAGATAGCACTTCTTCAAGTGGGGTTTGTTTCACATTGTCAGGACATCTTATTTTAAATTATATAGTTCTTTGATCCAAAATGCTGGGTGAGAGTAACTAAAATAAACAAATCCACCCTGCAGGAAAACAAATTACTACATTTGCAAGAAAGAGATGAGGCACACGAGAGATTAGAAAGAGCGTTAACCAACAGAAGGTTTTTGAGATGGCATGTAAAAGAATAGAGAAGAACTTTCCCCAGAGAAGTGTTAGAGATAAAAGAGGAAATATCTGGAATATGGAAATTATTGGAGGGGACAAAGTTGAGGAGAGTAGGCTGGATGGTAGACAAAGAAGATTAATACAAAGTAAAGGAATAACAGAGAAAATAAAGGCTCTGTGTCAGTGATAGCGCATGAATGGGAAGCTGCATTGCTGTATTGTGTTAGTGTGGTAGCACCTGTGAACAGAAAGCCAATGAAGAGAAGGAAAAAGCAAGTAGCCAAGCACAGCACCAATTCTGCAGGATGCAAGACTTTGAATAATGACTTAGGGAAAAGCATTTGGGAGAACAGTATTGGTAGCATAGGAGAAATTAAAGGCAAAGTCCAACATGTTTTGTTGTACAGAGACCCACAGCTTTGTGGCGAGTCCGCAGCTCTGTGTGCAGGGCTGATACCTGCCAAGGGGACATGGAGAGACATGGAGGATCCTGAAACTCCAATGGCAGCAGCTGAAGCAACAGGTGAATACACTGCTGGAAATGAGAGCCAGGGAACTGAGGGAGGAAAGGTATGTGAAAGACCTTCATTCAGGGCTGGATTTTCTGGGGAGTACAGTTGCTTAGCCAATTTGGAAAGATGTGTTTTTGTTGTGATGTTGGACTTTTAAAAAGTCTTTTGCATAAAAACATAACAAGTCTTTATCAAAGCTGATTAAAATAAGCCCAGCTTGATCCTGAGCTCCTTTAAACTTTCTGATCTTGAAGCCTTTTAGCCATTTGGCAAGTTTGGAGGGGAGTGTTGTGATTTCATTGTGGAGGGTCAGAGCCTCACTTCATTATTACAGCAAGAGCTTAGACTTGGGAAATTATCTTTGAGAACCACCCAGGCAGCAGGAGGATGGTCCCTGCCAAAAGCAGCCCTTGCCATGTAAAACACCAGTGGTGTTCAGCCATGGTTTAGTTGTCAATACCTGAATTCTCAGTCCTGTGTTTCTGCTCCATCATTTGCCAAATCAATAGCACAGGACAATCTTATTGTTTGGGTTTGAAAATGTAAATAGGTGTTATTTGTTTGTTTGTTTTCCATGTGAGAAGATTTCTGGCACAAGGTAGACCTAGAAATTGATGTTTGCTGTCTGTTCAGCAGCTGCAGGAGGGCAAGTGAAGGTGCCTCCAAGTGTTATGGCAGTCTGCCTTGGTAAAGCACAGAGGAGCCTTCTTGAGTTTGTAATTTAGTGTTTTCTTTATACCCATCCATCCACTCCTGAGCCCCTGTGAAGCATCCAGCCAGTGGCAAATGATAGAGATCACAGAAAGAGACTCAAAGGAAAACCCACCAATGTGTCTTCTGCCAATTTCCCTTTGTGTTGCTTCTGTCCCACACTGGATAGAATTGGCAAGTTAACAACAACAAGCTACGATTTTCTTGTCCATTTGTCCAAAAGCACTGTTATTTCCAAAGTATTTGAGGTCACACCAGCCATGAATTGGAGATGTGTGTTCAGAAATGCTGTTTTAGGCTGAGGTGGGCATGACTGGGAGACCTGAAGTGCTCTGGGCAGGAAAAGCCAAGTGTGCTACCTCTCATCTTAAAAGCAGGTGCTGGATTAGAGGCTTTTCCTAAGCACAGTGTGGGTGTTTGAGTCTGGGTCATATCTGGGCAGGTAGCCAGCAGCCTGGATGGACCTCTCCTAATCCTGTCTTTCACACCCCATGTGGACACAGTCCCACATACCTACAAACCAGCAGCAGCAACTTGAAAGCAGGAGCAGATGAACTACAAGGCTTCATGGAATCTGACCTAAATACAGAGCAGAGGTGTCCATGCTTTTGCCAGGGGTGGTGGGGTCCCAAATAAAACCATGGGCAGATGGCATAGGTGGTGCCCACCTTATAGCACAAATCAGCTGTGGGTAGGGAGACTGGCCTGGTAGGGATAGGGAATATGAGACAGCCATTCAGTCCCATGCTCTCTGGCCCAGGAGTCTGTGAGGCTATTTTTGAAATGAGTCCCATTGTCTGACTCAGGTTCCATGTCACCAGGACGGTGTTCTGGGCAGTGGCATGAGGCACAGGGTACACCTCCAGTCATCCAGTGGTTGTCTCCACCATTGTCAGCACGTAGTGCTTGGCTTGGTGGGTTTGTGGGCGTGTGATGTAATCGATCTGCCAGGCCTCCCCATGATTTATTTCAGCCATTATCCCCTGTATCACAAGGGCTTTACACTTGGCCTGCTTGATTGCAGCAAGTTTCACATTATGGATGACCTGGAAGATATTGTCTCTGGTTAAGTCCACCCCTTGATCACGAGCCCATCTATATGTTGCATCTCCTCCCTGATGACTTGAGCTGTCATGGACCCACCGAGCCAAAAATAAATCACCTTTATGTTGCCAGTCCAGATCCATCTGAGACACTTTCATCTTGGCAGCCTGATCCACCTGTTCATTGTTGCAATGTTCTTCAGTAGCCCAGCTCTTGGGTATGTGGGCATCTACATGGTGTACTTTTACAACCAGCTTCTCTACCTTTGGCAGTGTCTTGCCACAATTCAGCAGCCCACATGGGTTTACCTCTGCACTGCCAATTGGTCTAGCCACTCCCACAGATCATTTGACAGAAACTAAGGCATTAATATTCCTTGGCTACAAGTCATAGTTCATATTATAAATTCATTAATTGTTATTCAATCTTCTTTTGGTTAAATTATTTACTCCTTTTGCTCAGTCTTCTTCTGAGTTCTTGAATCAGTGCGCCGTGAGTTGATGGTCATAATGTCCCTCTGCCAAAATTACCCTTTCCCTAGTTTGATGAGTTGGCATTGCTTTTTCCTTGTAATCTGGTCTTATCTTGGTTGTTTTGTCAATTGTCTTTGGTTCTTTTGTTCAGAAGAGCTCTTTCATGTGGAGGCGGTAGAAAAGCCTCATGGCCCTGTGTGGCAGGCTGGTTTTGGCCTCCACCCTGTAGAACAGTTTGGACTACCTGAAGGTGCTCTTTTCCCAGCAGTCTGTCCCTACTGAAGATGAGGACATCCATCACCTTGCCTGTCCCTGAGGTTTCTCCACTTTTCCCCAGATGCAGAAGGCAATACAAGCCATGCTGAGCAGCCCCCACAGATTGCCAGGCTGTACAGAGCAACCAGGTCATGTCAAGGGGCAAGTTAGTTCCAAAACTGGCACAAAGGGTAGGGCAGGTTAGAGGCTGCACTCTCTGGGATAATAGGCAATTGCTTCAGTCACTCAGGAGCGATGTCCATCCTCTCCCTGACGCGGTCCTGGGAACTGCAAAGGCTGGTGGTGCTGGTCCTTTCAGCAGTCGTGCTCTTGGTGACAACAGGCGGTTTGTCTGGACCCTCGAGAATGGAGTCCATCCTGAACCTGACCCAGTCCTTGGGATTGCAGGGGTCGAGGCTGCTGGTCCATTCTTCAGCCATATACGTGACGGCATTGAAGGACAGAGACAGCCTGTGGAGCACCATGGTCAGGAAAACCACCAGGATGAGCCTCATTCTGGTCTTTTGTAAGGATGACATCTTGACACGTGAGCTGCCTCGGCCTGCCATTTGGTCAGTGTTCAGGCTTTGATGTTCCGGGCTGAGTAGCTGCCCAGTCTCTACGTGCTTGCACGTGTGTTGGCAATGTGACATCATGGGCTGCTGTTGCACAGGGCTCTGTGAAGTCACAAGGTGTTTTCTGCCTGGCCGGCAGGCAATGAAAGCCAAAATGGAGCTGGGACGGACTTGGGTAGGTGGATTGTGAAGCCTGCTGCTCCCACTGCTATGCCTGCTGGCAGGCACTGAGCCCAGCAGTGGAGTGGCACTGTGTCCCACAGGATTTGCACTGTGAGCTGTGCCCAGACTCCATCCAAGCTGCATTCAGTGCTGTGCTCCAGCTGGGCAGGCATGATGTGTTTCCACACAAAATCCTCTTGAGGGCAAAGTGGCAACCCATGTTAAGAGGAAAGCCAAAAATTCATGCATTTTGACAAAAAACCTTAACCCCTCTTGAGCAGGGGCTTGGGCAAGCTGACCTGTAAGAGGAATAACAGATCATTCTCAGCATACCATTACCTTTCACGTGTGTTTAATCTTTAACCTTTTATCACCACAATGTCAACTGGATACAGTCTACCATATAAAATTTCAAAGGGGCTTACTCCCTTCATAACACATGCAGTGATTCAGATTCTTACTAAAGCAATAGGTAACACATCTACACTCACCTTTGTGGATTTGCCACCCAGCACCCCTTTCTGCACAGAACTGTAAATAAACACCTCAACTCTGTGTGTGGATCAACTTCTTGCACACTGGGTGAAGTCACCTGGTGTGCAGGCACCTGTTTCAGGACAATGACTGCAGAACCAAAACCTTTCCACTGGTCAGCTTTAGACATGATAAGAAGGCTTATTAAGAATTAAAGTCTTTAAAATATTGCAGGGCAGTTTGCAATCCCAGAAGTCCCCATTTGCAGATAAGCACACAATTCTTGTGTTAGGTGGATTTGTTCCTGAAGATGTCTGGCTTTCAAAACTCAGGACTGAAAATTGTGGCTGCAAGAACTGAATGCTGAAAAACATTTGCAGGCATGCTAGCCAAAATAATGATGACAAGCATGAGTTTCAGGATAAAAGTTGATGCCCAGCTGAGTTCTGAAAGAAAGGTGTACTTGAATGTAAGGCAGCGCACATTCAGAGGCTTAGTGGGGATTTATTCCTTCCTCCTGTACATCTGGACTCTCACCACACACAGAGAGGTCTTAATAGATTAGTTAGTATAAACTTCCATTTGTACATCTTGTTGGTCACCTTTAAAGTTTGCAAAGCCTTTCCTTCTTCAGAGTGAAATTTTCCACATTTGGGCTATTTTCCAGTGTGGTTGCTGTTTGTTATTTTAGAAATTGGAGCATGTGTGTTGGAGAGAGGCAGGGAGAAGAGAACTGTGCACAGTGTAACAAGTTTAGCTAAACACTTGGCCTGTGTAGTTGAAAATAATAGAAGACTTCTATCTGTGAATATCTGGGTAAAAATTAACTTGAATGGATTGAGCTATGATCCGTTGTAAACTGACTTCCCTATGAGAGATATTTTATCATTAATTCTTTGCGAGACCCGTAGAATCCCAAAGGTGATTTTTTTCTTGGGCTTTGTTTGGCTTTGAATGTGTGTTAGTAAACATTTTTCATACAGAAAACCTCTTTGTGTTTTAAATTTTTCTCCCTGAAGAAAACAGTGTCACCCAGCAATGGAATGTCACAATACACTCACCTGGCAGCATGAATGACCTGGGTGGTTTCCAGCTGGTTGCGTGTACCCCCCTTAGAGCTAAGGACAGGTAATCATTTGTGCCTTTTCTGAAATCCGGATGGGGAAACTTCCTAGCTGGTAAAATTAATTATCTTTACACGCTGCCTTGTGCTCTTGAGATTAGTCTGCTTGGTTCACCAAGGGTTGCCCAGCAGCATTGCCAAGATCTTTTTACTGAGCCCTGCTCAGCATGGAGCAGCAAGGAGCTCGCGTGCTGCTTGGTGCAGCCTGCCAGCTCAGCCCAAGGACAGAGAAAGCACCGGGAAGGATGGGATCTCCTTCCAGCGTCACGTGCCTGCCACCATGTAGGTAGCTCTGCCTTGGCACCAGGGCAGCCTTTACTGGGAGAACTTGCCAGTGTATTCTTTAAACCCAAGCACATGATTTCATTTTGCATCTACCCCCAAATCAAATTCAGTATCTCAATGATTGAGATTCTGGATCTTTTTCCACTTTGGTTGACAAAAATAGGAAATCAAAAGGAATATATGTTCTTTTGCCCTTGTGTTTTATTCCTGTGCTGTCTCTGCCAGTCTACATCATTTTTTTGGTCATCTTTTTTCTGATTTTCTAGTGGCTAAAGGGAGAAGATGGTAAATGCTGAAAAACATCAGCAGTGCAATAGTTTGAATAAGCAAACCTCACATTCATTGGCAAAAATATGGAGCAAAACCATTTTAAATGTTCTCATCTGGAAAAGGGGAGTCTGTTCCTCTTAAATTTTTTTGTCATTTCTGAACACGGCCCGTGATACATGTGTCTCATATTTTTCCTGGCCTATTTGCCTTTATATATAGTCTGGAATTTCTCAGAAACTCTTGACCTAAAACGTGGGTTTCCAAGGAACACATCTTTGATACACTGCTCTGGATTATGTAAATATGCACCATGTCCCTTAAAGGCTATCTCATTGTCCACCTTCTGAGATACCTTTCAAAAAACAAAGGGACAAGAACATGTTTCAGGGTGATGGAAAAATCTGACCTGGCGAGCTGATGAATTTTTTTCCTTTTTCATCTGTTCCTTCTGCTGCTGCTACCTTGTTTTGCATCTTTGAGCTTGTAGAGCTCCACAGAATCTGAAACTAGAAGCCCTTATTAGAGGACGTTTTTAAGAATTTCTTGCTGCTTCTCTGGGGACCGAAGTAATGGCAGCTTGAAGCAGCAGAGAATGTGTAATTAGGGCAAACAGCGATGCCTCGCGTGATCGGGAGAAACAGGAGGAGAGGAGGGGAAGCGCAACAGCCCGGCGTGCACAGGCTGTTACTAGGAGACCCCGGCACGAAATGCATGAGATGCGGGGTGCTAATGGGCCGGCCCCGCCGCCTGGGTACCAGCCCGACCTGCTGCACAGCTGCTTCTGCCCGCCCGTTGCCAAGCAACTCCATCCCTTCTCTTTTCTCTTCTTTTCTTTTCTCTTTTTTCTCTTTTCTCTTTTCTTTTCTTTTCTTTTCTTTTCTTTTCTTTTCTTTTCTTTTCTTTTCTTTTCTTTTCCTCTTCTCTTCTCTTCTCTTCTCTTCTCTTCTCTTCTCTTCTCTTCTCTCTTTCTTTTTCTTTCTTTTTTTTTTTTTTTTTTTTTTTCTTTTTTTTTTTTTTTTTCTTNTTTCCATCCCCCATCCACACTCACTTATTCTAGAGGCTTAATTGGGTAGTTTTGCTGCTGGTATTGCCGCCGGGTGCTTGCCTGTCCCTACTGCTCTGCTGCTGTCCCCAGAGCCCAGCCTGGGGGAGGATGTGCCAGCAATTAATGGGGCAGAAGCTGGGGTTGTGTGCTCAGGCTGGCACCAGCACCTGTCCCCCAGCCCTGCTCCCCACCATCCAGGAGCTTCCTTCAGAGAGGAGCTGTGGAGAGGGGTTTGAACAGGGAGCATATTGCAAAGGCTTTATCACTCTCAATGGGAGTCTTGCACAGACCCAGAGAGATAAAGGCAGGCATTCCTCCCTTCCTTCAGGGCTCAGCATGGATGGCAGTGTGCACTTGTTAAATGCAGCCTCTTGAGCAGAAAATGGGACATTTCCATTTCTTTGAATGTTGCTACATGCTTTGCTTTTCTCTGCTTTTCAGCTAGGCAAGTGGGCTTTGTGGATGTGTGTTAGGTGCTTGTGTGTGCAGAAGACATAATGATGCAAAAATTGGTTTCTTTTTGTGTCCTGAATGGCTACATGCTGAAGGCTGCTGCTGGCTAGGTAGACAAGCCTTGGCAAGGCCCTTAGGAACTAATCCGGAGCTTTGAAGTTTGTAGAAAGACTGATTGGACATTGGGTCTGCTTCTTAACCTCTTTTCCCCCATCTCTAATGTAGATATGATCAGAGTCACCTCTCTATAAGGGCACTGCTGACCTTTTTGGATGAAAGGAGCTGTACATCATTCATGGAAATGTACTGCTTTTACACTTGATCATCCCTGCCCTTCTAAAAATAGGTACAACCTTCTCACATTGTGTATTTCACAATCCTGTCATATCCCTCTTCTGCCCCATACTGTCTTCTGCCAGCTTTTCTCTTGTGCTTTGTCACCCTTTCAAAGGCTTTTCCATTTTTCCAGCAGGTGGCAAAACTCTGAATAAAGTGCCAATTAAAAAAATTTTTTTTCTCTTTTTTTGGGTAGAAAACATTGGTGGGCCAGTTAAGCACTGACCATTGCCCCCTCCTTTGCATTCCTTTTTAATAATAAAAATATTAATTAGGCTTTCTATTCTCCAACAAAAATCAATTAGGAGTATATTGAGGAATGAAAGGCTCAGAAAAGTATCTGAAATTGATTTTTGTAATTAGTTTTACTGGTTGATGGGTTGCACGCACATACGCTTAGATATTAGCATTGATCTCCAGAGGATGTGTGTATTAAATAGCCTGCTCTTCCTTTTTGCTAAAGAAATGAACTTATTAATCTTAAAAAGAGGGTGATGTTGTTGTGCGCTGGACTGCAGCTGCTCACTAGCTTTTCTGTAACCTCACCAGCAGAGCAGCTGCCTGAGCCATGTGATGGTAACATGCTGAATCTGGTATGGAAGTGGGGATATTTAACAAGGAGCAGGTTTGGGCAACTCCTTTTCTGTGTCTCGTATGTGACAAAGCGTGTATATGTAACAAAGCAGGACAGGCACTGGTGTTAAGGAGACTTGTCTGGTTAGATTCATTTTCAGGGGTCCTTAATCCCAAATGTCCTTCTGAGACATGTTTCTATTAAATCTCATGTAGCCCTTTACATAGGAAGAGAGGAGTGACCAGTAGCATTTTCTGTTGTGCCACGTGCTGTGTGCTGATGTTCAGCTAATTAAAAGAATTATGGCTTGGCTTCATTGGTATGCCATGTGTGTCGCTTGTAAAGCTCTCAGGGACCCTTGGAGATGAAGAGTGCTACATAAATATAAAATATTGGTAATGTGATGTTCCACATTAGGCGTCTCATTGAGCTGAGGCAGACTTTCATAATAAACTGCAGAGCAACTAGGAATGCCTGCCTGGCATTTCTCTGTGAGGTGCTCTGGGGGGCTGCTTCTTCCCCAAAACCACACCAGCTTCTGGCACCTCTGAGTGACTCGTGTCTGCAGCGGCAGCATCCCCATGGGCACTGGCCTCTGAAGGATGCCTGGGTTCATCCTGCAGTGACACTGCTGCTCCTGCAACGGCACGGTCCCACTCACCAGCCCAGGAACAGTAGGTCCCAAAAGGATTTCTCAGGAAGGGTAGCAGGAAAAGTTATTAAAACACTCTTAGAGTAGCAAGGAAAGTTATTAAAAACACTCTTAAAAAGCCAGTGGCACTACTTGATTCTTCACACATTTCTTCACAAAGCTCAGACCCCCAGAGCTTCCTTATAGGAAAAATATGAACAAGCATTTAATTTGTTTTTTCCGTTGTAATTTTAGTTTGTCTAGTTCTCTGGGAACATCAGTCTTGAAACAAGTGTAGCTGAAGCTGTCTTTCAATACATATTTTTAGACATTAAGACTTTTAAATTTTAACTTACAAATTTTAAAAAGGAAGTATTTGCGTTTCTCTCAGACAACTTTTTTTTTGGATTCTGAAACTATATATATAAAAAATTCACAGTGGATTAGAACACATGCTGATTTTTTTCTCTTGTTTCCTTAAATACAGTTTTGCATGCAACTTTGTGTAGCTATGTAATATCAAGGAACTCTTCAAACACAGTGCAACGAATATCTTCTTTGAATGGCCTTCAAAGTATACACACAGGCAGAATTTGGGGGTTTCCCCTCAGTTTCTTTAAACGTTTTTGGCTAAATCAAAAAGGAGTGTCAAGGGACTGAAGGAGTCCCATGACACTACCCCATTTTAGCACAGAGAAGTATCAGTAAGGATTTTGGCTGTGGTTCTCCTCTGAAGTTCACTCCAGGACTGGGGGCTTAAAGTACTTGATTGTTTTACTAAGTGCCCTGCAGGAGAGTGCCAGGGAGGGGTAAGGAAATAGATATGGATGGATAATCATAATATCTTTATTTGCTTTCAATTCCATAAAGATATACAGAGTGAAACTTGAGCCTAATGAACATTTTTCTAATGACTTGGATGGAGCCAGGGTTTCACCCCATAGCACTGGAATTCTGTGATCTTATTGTGCACATCCCAAAATCTGGAGAGTTTTCTTCTTAAAGTCCCTGCTGTTGAAATTCGGGGAATAGGGAGCAAATTTCTTCCTCTGTATTTCAAAATAAATGTTCCTAGCCTGCAGGGCTGCAAAGAGAAGTTTAAAATCATGGCCCTAGGTTATCTACAAAGCAGAAGGCAAATGATGTCTGAATATTATTGTGTTCTTCTTTAAAATCTCATTATTTCTGTGGAAGAGTGGACTTGTGACTTTTTAACCCTTGGGACTGGCAATAAATAATGCAGCTATAAGAAGTACAATATGCCCATTGTGTGCTGTAGTTTTGTGATCACATCCTCAGCTGATCTTGGTTAGGTACCTCTGTGTCCTGTAACTTAAAAGTTTCTACTAATCACTCTCTGCTGAAACAGCCTCTGTGAGATGTCTTAGCAAACACTGCCTTACTGCTTGGACAAGAGAAATATGTCTGGGACCTAGAGCGTGCCTGTGGGACATAGGCGGCAAGGACAGGGGTCTCTGGATCTTGAGAAGAGACAACATCCCCGTTGCTGTGTTTTGTGAGGAAATATTTGTTGTGAAGGTTTGTAAAGGGTTTACAGTTTAAAGATGTGTTGGAGCAAAAACCTAATGTTCTCTGGTTTGTGCCTGGAGAGCAAAGACACAGGTGCCTGCAGCTGAGTTGCTTGCCTGGCCCCCTACACCACCAGAGTAGAGAAATTCACCTCCAATTCCAGTCTGCCTGGGTCTGATGTGTCACAGTCCACCCAATGCCTTTGCCTCCCCGTTAACCTGAAAAAGAACCGTAGGTGGCAATGTCAGATGATGGCTTTCAATGTCTAAAGCTGCCTGAATGAAACTCACCAAGACTGCCTGAGGCTGGAAAACGGAGGGAGAAGTTCCAAGGACAAGTGTGGTGGTCATTACAGAACCAGCCCAGCTCTATCCATCATGTTTTGCTGGAAACCTAGTGTGTGTTTGCCATAGGAGTGTAAATGGGATTGTATGCTTGGCTTTTTCACACTTTCAAATGATACATTTTTGGCTTTCAAGAGAAAGCTGTACCAATAATTTGGTTTTTCTTGTAACTAGATGCCTAATATTTAGTCTTGCATTCATCTTAGTCACAAAAGGGATAGTGACCCGATTTCAAGGCTGCCAAAGTCTGATGGAATTTTTGTTGTGACTCATAATTTTAGCTTCAGTATTGCACATTTCCCATAAATTTTCAAAGGTCTTTGTCCTCCAGTTACCAGATTGGACCAGGCTGGATGAAGTAGAGGATGGAGGGCCAGACTACTGAAATGTGCTTTGGGGGTACTTTCAGAAGAAGAGCTCAGTTGTGTGAGGTGCCATAAACAAGTGGAACAGAGTGCCTACTCCCCAAACATCCCAGTCTCAGGTATAAAATGTGCTCCAGGAACACAAAAAGCTTAAAATGAGATATGGACCACAGGACACAGCCATAATGAAGAGAGGCTGCTTCACAGAAATGTGCAGTTATGATGGACTGAAGCCCTAAAGTGTATCTGAAGGGCTAATAGCATTTCTGTAGCAGTGTTTTGGTGATACAGCCCTTCTAGACCAGTAGGTTTCAGCACACGGCTCTGTGCACAAGCAGGCATGTGCAGGCTGCTTCTCCAGGATCCTCACCAGGCAACTCAGGATGTGTCTGATGTGAGTGTTTCCTGGTGATCAAGTGACCTCTTTTGAGATGAGGCTTTGGTTGCCCCCATCCACTGTGCTTTGGTTCAGCCTGGCAGGAGTGCAGACATGGTTTTGGATGGCCTGTCCCAGGAGGTGCTGTGCAAGTGCACAGCTGGCATGCTTCACCTACGGCCCGGCTCAGGCCGCAGGACCAGGCTGTGGCCAGCCAGAAATAACAACCTTCAAATGCACACAGTGTGGGTGTTGGGTCCTGTGCACCCACTGGTCTCACTGCAGCTCTCCTTCATTGTGCTGCACTGCTCTCTGATGCACATGCTGCCCACAGAAACTACAAGCTTGGAATCACTAGGTAGTGTCTCTGACTCCTAGGGGGAAAAGTAGAAACAGCTGAAAGCTGGTATTCTGTGTTGGTTATAGATTTTCCGTAAGCAAATGATACATTTTTTTAACACAAGTGCTCATCTAGGAAAATTGCATAATTCACTGCTTGAATATATCTGCACTGCTGGCTGCCCGCCCTTCCCAGGTGCGTTTCTGGATGTGTGGAATCTGAACCAGCCCCATGGTATGGAGTAAGCTCTGAACTGAAAGAACTGAGTATTTAACATGTTCCTAGGTTTTGGCTTCTTTTTGGATGATGACTGGCTCCTCCATTGAGTGCGTTTGTATAAATGTGGATTTATGGATTTCTTTAAGGACTGCACATATCCTTGTGTTGAACAAAGGTGACTTAAGGAGTAGAGCCTCCTTCCTGGGAGTGGCTTGCAGGCACAAGTTTTAAGTGTGGTTTTTAATTTGAGAAAAAGTCAGTGTGGCACAGCTCCGTGATGTTCCTATTTTTAATTGGATTTTGAAGCTCATAATTAATTTCTTAAAATGTGGGATATTCTGGCCCTGTAGAAGTGAGTAGGAGTTTTGCCATTGCCTTCAGCAGAGGAAGATTTCATCATCTATCTTTTTAGTCTCACTAATCCTCTGAACGAGAGAAGAGCAGCCGAACACATGGAAAGGATCCTTCCCATTTTTTCTCCCTGCTATTGCTAGTAGTGAGGTAGGAGGACCCTCCCCCTTTCTTCCTTCCCATGCTTTCTACATATGTGCACCTTGGCAAGATACACTTCCATTTCATCGTCATGTAAGGTGAAAGCAGCCATTAAAGGAGCTGTTTGTTCTTAGTCTTCACATGCAAAGACAGGCAGGTCCCTCTCCTCCTTCCCTCCTGTGTTTTTGAGCAGCTGCAGGAGGGCAGGAAATCTAACCTCTTTGAGGTCTCTGGGTCAAGGAGCCGTCTGACATGGCTTTAAAGGTCACCGTGCTCCTTTGCATTTACCTCGTGCACTGGGAGCAGGGTATGCCAGCATGCAGTCTGGAGCACTCAGAGGTACTGTCTGACATTTTGTGGAACAGGGCTTGGGTTACAAAGGAAAAGCATCTGAAAACAAAACTCAGCTCAGGGCTGTGCAAGGCCAGAGCTAGAACACTTGGGAGAGGAGCCCCTGCAGCAAGTAACAGAGATATGTGGCATTCCATGGGTTTACCAGTAATCGTGCTTGGCTTTTCTGTCTCTCATAGCCTATATACAGCACTGTATATTTTCAAAGCTCTTGAAAAATTTTAACAAGCCAAACTCCACTTCAATCCTAGTAGCCTATAATAGTTTCACAGAAAGCCCAGGATGCTTTTCCTTCACCCTTCTGCTCTGTAGATGACTGTATCCTTCAGACTGGCTGTCCTGCCAGATTTGGCTGAGCAGTTGTCTTCTGCATTTGCTTTGCAGCGTGTGTGGCAAACGTGCTGCAAAGCAGTTTCTCTGCCTTGCTGTTTCCACTCTAAGGTAGGCACTAGAGAGCGTCAGAGAACCAAGGAACTGCAATATCATCGAGGCTTGTTTACTGACAACTTATTAAAATAATACATGAACTGTTCAGACAAAACTGGTGCGCCATCATAGGCATAGGACCACGCCTGGGAAATCCCTTTTTTCTGAGGACAGCAGATGCCGTTTGTCAGGGGTAGTGGGGAGACTGCTGCAACTGCAGCTCCAGTGCTTGGGGCCAGCACTGGTGACAGTGTTTGAGGTACAGCTGAGTAACCAGCCCAGAAACAAGACACCAGCACCTTGCTCATTAACAAGAAGATTCTAACTTTTTATTTTCCTCAAGAAATCCTATTCAAGTAATAAAAAAACAAGAGGCAAGTCTGCAGAGATGACCAAGCAGGCATATTCGAAGTGGGGTTGTGTTATTGTTGGCTCAGTCCATTGTCCTGTTGGGCATTTTCCTGTGGGGGACTGTGACTCACAACAGGGACATCCAGGCTGGCCTTTCTTCATTCAGGAACTCTGTGATAAATGGATATTTTGGTGTAGTCTTGCCAGCTACTGCCCCCTCTTCACAACTTCATCCCAATTGAAATACTGAGCCAAAGAAACTTCTCAGAGGCCAGTAAAATAGCTCAACTGCAGTTAAAGTCTCAGCCCATTCTGCTGTTCTGTCTGGGGCACTGTGACCACTGTGCAGCAGAGCTGCCTGTGCAACAAGAAGTCTGCAGAAACTCACAAATCAGAGAATGGTGTTTTTTCATGTATTTTTTCTGCAATTCTCTTTCCCTTTTCGCTTTTCTTGCTCTTTTTGCCTTTCCAGTTCATCATCATGATATACACAGGTCTCCCATAATCAGATCTCACTCTTCTACTTGTTGAATAGACACACTAAATACAGCAGTCTGTGTCTCTGCACTGTCTGCTGTGGTCAAGCGATTGTTTTGTGTGGCTGGCCTAGAGGGGTCATACAGATTGCAACCTCGGTGTGGCCCATGGAGGGCTTTTTAAGATTACCTTCTTAGCAATTTTAAGAACAAATAAATAAGTAGTAATCCACTTAGAAGCTTGGTAGTGAAAGTGATTTATTGTCTGCATTTCATCTCAACTGACTGCATGGGGAAGAGTGACATGGAGTTTATATAGGAGGAGATATGCTGGAGCATTTGTTGTCGGGGGGGAGATGTTAAATTTGAATGCACACCAGTACATGTGCACTGAATAAGGGAAAGGGAGCCATGAGACCTTGGAATTCTTCATCAGAAGGTGTTAATGACTCCACAGATGTTACACCATGGCAGACTTTGATCTGCAGAGACTGATGTGCATTAGAAGATAGTTAGATATGAACACAGAATCATAGAATATCCTGAGTTGGAAGGGACCCACAAGGATCATTGAGTCCAACTCCTACCAGCAGACTAGAATCTCTCCTGTCTTACCACTGCACCATTTCACTGCCTTCAGTGGTATTGTTAGTATTTTGGGGCAGAGTAACAGCTGATAAAGGTGTAGTGCAAGAAGCCTGAAGGACCAGCTAATTCAAAGAAGTAAAAATGTATCCTCTCACACTCCATGACCTGACAAATAATTTCTTGGTCCTAGGAGTAGATTTTGTTGTCAGGAGGAAGTAAAAGATGTGCAGTCCTTGGGGGCAGCAGGCATGAATGCTTGAGGGGAACAGATGTGAGTCTGGCTATACAAAGGGTAAATAGAATCGGGGTAAAGTGTGTGATGCAGCAGAAGTCAGTCAGGAGTGGTGCACACCTGTACAGGGTTCAGGTGTTAGTACAGTCAGGTACCACAGTAATACATCTGGCAAGGTTAGAGTGAGCTGAAAAGCTGTTTGAAAATCAAGCTTCAGCAACACAGCTGCTTAGGCATTTGAAGACATTCTTAGGACTTCTTCAAAGGCCAGTTGGCTGCTTTTGTTAGAAACAAGAGGTAAGGTTGTGCGAGAATTTTGGCAGTGGTAAAATCTGGACTGGAACTATCCTCAGTACAATACATCATAAACCCAAAGTTATTTCCATCCCACACTGACCCATGAGTTGTGTGATGGGCTAACCTACTTGATCGGGTTTGAGGCAGGGTGGGAGGACACAGGGCTTTCAAGGTGAGTGCTCAGTAACGCTGCTGCCACGCTGACTGTTCTCTCCTCCCATCTGCAGGTGAGAAGCCTTACAAGTGCTCATGGGAAGGGTGCGAGTGGCGTTTTGCACGGAGCGACGAGCTCACGAGGCATTACAGAAAGCACACGGGTGCCAAGCCCTTTAAATGCAACCATTGTGACAGGTAATGTAACTCCTAACATGGTGTTCAAGAAACATGTGGACTTTTGTGACTGGCATGGAGCCGCCAGCTCCCAGAGACAAGAGACCTGGCTAGCAGAGAGGTCCCTTCTGTCCCACTGCCTTGATCCCTGTACCATAGAGGGACCCTCTGCTTGGCCCCTGTCCTCACTGCCTTGGCGGCCAGGCAGGCTGGCAGATGGGGAATACTTCCTAAGCAGTCTAAGCTGTTTCCATCCCACAGCACAGAGAAAAATGTGGGACCAGGTGTAGGTCTGACTGAACCCTGCTGGTGTCTGTTGTGGGCACAGGATTCAGTTCATAGGGCAGCTCTTGTTAATACTCTTAAAAGCAGAGAAGACATCCAGAAGGCCTTAGACCATTTCAGTGATGGACCTCTCCACAAAGCATCTCCCCAGCTTTCTGTCTCCTGATCCTGTAAGCCTGCTGTGCTCATAAAGACAGAGCTCCCTCTATTTGCTCTGCTTCAAGGACTACCCCAAGCACCACTGCTGGCTACCCGCATTTTGGCAGGGTGGGCCTCACAAAAACATGGGTGTATGGCAGGAGGGATGGGGAGTGTGTGTGGCTGTTGTGCCACAAGCGGCCCAAACCTATGGGAAACCTCTAGGGAAAAAGCATTTAATTTCCTTACGATCATTGTCTTCTCTTAGCACTAAGTCCAGGGCTCCTAAAGAAAAGACAACAAAGGGCACCATTTTCAAAAGCCCAAGAGTGATTTAGACACATCTTACCGCTCAAGTTCATGGGGTTGTTTTGTGTAAGATCAGTGATCTCTGCACATTCCTGCTAATTAGCGAATCTTTTCCTACAGTTTTAAATCTCACCCTTGACATCTGTTTGAAGTGGGAAATACTCTGCACCTTCATTCCGTGAGGGCCCAGGTTTAAAAGCCTGCCAGGTGCGTAGAGCCGAGGCTCCCGAGGAGCCTGTCACGCAGCAGCGCTCTGGGCACTCCCAAGTGAGGTGTGAGCGGAGCCCCGGCAGCTGCCCCGGAGAGCCGCCCTTACGGCCGCTCGCGCCGATTCGTTTTTAGACTCCTCCCTGCTTCAGCTGCTTCAGTAAATACTGAGCTTCTCTGAAAAATCTGGTCGTCCTTCCTTGGTGCTGAGTGTTTTTGAAAGCTGGGTTCTTTGAATTTAGAAACAAACCCAAAAGAACACCCTTCTCCACATCCCCAATCCCAACTGATAAGAAATCAGGGTGGAGCAAAAGCAATTACCCCTGTAATGACTCTTGACAGCACTGACAGGATCGAACAATGAGCACTTCTCCCCCACTCACCCCCCCTGCTGAAGACTGGCAGTGCCCTGGGTGAAACCTGGATCCACTGTTGAGTAATCAAATAATGTGCTTGCATCTGAACATGTTATCCAGCTAATCCCATTTATATATATTTTTAAAAGAGGCTTAAGAAAATTACCCATCTTTTTAATGCAGCACTAAGGTTCTCAACTGTGATAAGGAAACGTTTTGTAATACAATAAAGGCTCTAGGAAGCCTCTGGGTACACCAGACCAACAGAGAATATGCGTGGAGAGAGGATGTGTGGAACATAAACAAGGGACCCCATCCTTTTATGGGAAGGAAATTTGATCATTTTCACATCCTGCCTTTCCAAGAGCTTCATCTCCTTAAGTGCTCTTCTGCCCTTGTCTCCCCTCTTCCCGTCCCCCTTCCCCCACGGAGGGCTTCCTCTTGGATTATCTTTTGTTTTATCCCTGGATTATCTTTTGTTTGCTCAGAACGAGGGACAGGATAAGCCAAGTAGGGACCTCTGCAGTTCTGCTTTTGTTTAAGCACTTCTATGAATGAGAACAATTATGTTCTCTGTTTTAAATGTAAGGCATTGCCTTTCTCTTTTCTTTCCTCCAAGTGGCCCCACAAACACACACACACATATACACACAGCCCCAGGGTTTCTGTGTCAGGACAAACAATATTTTTAGCAGAGATCTTAAGAAATACAGCCATTAGTTTCAATTCCTCGTTCTCTTTCAGCCCTTTGTTAAGTGTTCCGTATTCTCCTTCTACACAGTATCCCTTTCTACCTAGCTTTTCCCTTTGGCTGCAAACTCAGTCATTGCAGTCAAGAGATATATTCCTGTAATCATCTAATGCATTTTCTGCTCTTCTGCTGAATCTGTAGATGAAGGAAAAACATTATTAATAAAGTCCAGAGTGCTGTGGATTGTGCAGTGTTAAACTCTATGCCCATAATATCTGTGTGTGGTGATAGGAGGCAGATTTGTCCTTATTCCCCCAGTTGCAAGCTTTTAGAGTGACAGTGCCTGTTGTTTTGCCCCACTCTGCCATACTACTGTTTTTCATTCTTTTCTCATTCTCAGGCCTCTCTGCTACCACCTATTGCAGAGGTCACCTCAAGCAAGTGCTGAAACATGAGCCTAAAACTGCCTTTAGCTATTAGGCAGACTTTTAAAGATGTGCCTTTCTGAGCCAGGGTTCCAGGTGGAGAACAGTTTCTCTGTATTTGAACTGCTACCCTTTATTGCACTCACCATTACTGACAGGAGCTGTGGCCACTCTCTCAGACATGCTGGCTTGTTAGATTTTAAGGAGCTTTTTGGAGCTGTTTTAACAACACTGATGTAGCACAAATCCTATGCCTGTTGTTCAGAGCTGAAGGCTGTATCTTGGCAAACGGAGCTCAGAAGGAGTGATTCAGATAGCAGAGGGGGATGTTGTTCACACAGTCAGGCTGCAGTTCCCTTCCAAGGCTGTTTTTAGATGTGTTTGTGCCTCTCACCTTCTGACCAGCGTCAAAGGAGTATTAATGCCCTCTGTGTATAAGTCAATTTTATAACAAAAGAGATAAGAAGATGAGATTCTCTTCTCCTGCAGTCCCAGCCCTATCCCAACACCGTGCAGCCCACAGATCACATGGTTAGTCATAGCTGGCAAACTACCACTGGTTTGAGTAACATCATATGTACTGCAAATGGTGTGTGGCTTTGTGGCAGCAGGAGAGAAAGGAGAGTCAGCTAAAGTGGTGTGGAAAGCACTACAGGAAAGTCCTTACTGCCTTCCAGATGCCAGGGTTATGCTGGTTATTAGCATTCCCCAGGAATTTTGCTCTTCAGAAACACAGGCTAGGGGTGTTCCTCACACAGTGAAAGCCCTCAGCACTTCAAGGGGAAGAGTTTGACAGGGTAGTGGCACTTGCTTATTCTACATAAATACGCGTTTAGGAGACAGCAGCTTAGTGCCAGACTGTTGGGGTGCATATTCCTCTCCGTGTGTGTGCACATGTGCACATGGTTTCCTTGTTGATAGCAAGCTAAGAGTGCACTTAGCTGGAACACATCCCACAGTGGAAAATCCACAATAGCTAAGAAAGATGGCTGAGCAATATATTCTTTCTCATTGTACTTACCTTCCCATTTTCTCCTTCAGAGGCTTCAGTGCCAAGCAGTATTGTGTTGCTAAGGAGATGTAACAAAAAGAGAAAGGAAGGAATCATGTTTGGGAGCAGGGAATTTGTGTATTACACATCCTTGTATGACTTTATAATTAGAGTGTCTTATTCTAGCATAAACTGTTCTTTCTAGGAAGAGCTAGACTGCAGGAGGGATGATAGAGAAGGCTGTGATGGGCCTACGTATGATGTGCAGAGCTGGTCTGGAACTGAAAGAGAGGTAGAGCCAGAGGTGCAGAGCAGAGTCTTGTGTCACGGGCAGGACTAGAGACCAGCAAGCTCCTGTTTCTTAATTTTTAAGAGAGTAGTTTCCTTTGACAGCTTATCCTGTGGAGCCTCTTCCATTGCTGCCTCTAGTCCCAGAAAGACCAAAAAAAAAAAATTATGTCCGGTAATCAATAGGAGTTTTGACAGTATGATTTAGCTGCAAAAATTTTGTACGGACTGTTTTACTGTTGAAAATAAATATCCACATCCCCTAGCGTTACCAAGAGATAGAACTAACCAAATTCGTCAGCAGGAGAATGTGAAGAATTACATAACTTGTACCATTTTATTAGCTATAAACTAGCAAATATGGCACTATTTTATTACCTATAAAATATTATAGATGCTAATACAGTGGTTATTGGTGTGAAAGAATGTACTGAATCTATAATTTTAACAGATCTCACTATGGTATGACTCAGCATACACTTTCCTGGGTTGCATCTATAAAATTGAAGAGGAAAAGCTGTGCTTGGGTGGTGGTCTTATGACTAGTCCTAGACTGAAGTGCCAGCTGGTGCACGTCTTTTTGGCAGCCACTCAAGCTGTTGTTTTGTTTTGGCAGCCCTTGTAGCCAGAGCATGCTGCTTTCTCAGTTTAGACTGATGAGAGAGACATTGGTCCAAGGGTGTATTTTGTCACCCTAGGGCTAGAAAATTCTAGCTGTGCAGAGCCTGCTGTATTGAAAGCCCAGTGTCCATTGTCAGCTTAATGTCTGTCTTGCTGTGCCTCATGTAGGACCTTGGAGGAATGCTGCCTCCATCCTATTTTGCAGTCTTTCATTTTTTTCATTCTGAAGGTATTAACTCCCTTGTATGCCCTGCAAGTAGAGAAGAGCTGACTTGAGCAGGGCTGTGCTCATTCATAGAAGATGTATGTGACTTTTCTTGTGAAAGTTGCCTTGTTTTAAGGTTTCTTTGTCTTTAAAATGTACCTCTTGATCACTCATCTCTGTGTGTAGATGCAGATCAATTACATGTGCAGTGGCATACTTCAGCAGGACAGAAAAGGTCCCCTAACTATTTAAAATAGCTTCATTTTTATAGTTCTTCTCTTTCTCAGCCTTTCTCTGCTTAGGGTGTTTATCCTTTGGGTATTTGCCTTTAGATTGATTGTTCTTTTCTTTATCTATCTGTATGGGCTTTTTTGGTGGGTTGTTCAGTTTATTCTTCTGCTTCTTCTTTCTGAAAACTACAAAACACTCCACTACTGCTTTTTGAAAAATACACTCAGTGCCCATATGTGAGCTATCTTGATTCTCACAATAAGCCATTTGGATATCCTTCAGACCATTACTGGTGGCTGTTTTATACTCTAATTCTGTGGAGCACTGAAAAGACATGCCAGGCAAATCAGTTCTTGGAGCCTACAGAACCAGTTTACTCAAAAGCCACAGGTATGTGGGAGTTGGTGTGATATTTGTAGTAAATGTTTTTAAACTAAATAAGCCAGTGTCTTGTGGCTTAAGGTGGAAAGAAGGCAAGCCAGAATTTGCAGGGAACTTGAAAACCTCCTGCTTTTAAATGCTCAACTGAAGTTTCTAGTAGAAGTTTAATTTCTGAGTGTGTCTGAGTCCTGCCACTGTGACAGACAGGCTCCATTTCAGGGCTGTGGGGTAGGCAGCCAGAACCACTGCCTGCTTCTCCTGTGGTTTGCTTTCCAGTGCCATACGTATCTTAAATGACACTGTGACGGTGGGTGTGTAATGGATTGGTACTTTCAGTCCCATATTTAATAGGTATGGAGTCAAAAAAGTATTTTTGCTTACTGGCATTCTTGATAGAATAAAGCATCTATTGAGTGGCAGGTAAGAAAAGCACTTGTCCTCCTGAGAACTTATCTCCCTGATCACTCTGGCAACATCTTGGTGCTATGAAGTTCCTGAATTTGGGCTACTGTTCCTGCTGCTGTGAATGCCCTGCAGATTATCTACTACAAGGCAGCTCTTCTGGAAAACAAATTTCTGATTAATTCTTTGTGGGGTTGCTTTCTTCCTGGAGTACGTGTGGTTTTTTTCTGAGTATCTTAACCTTGACTTAATCTTAACCACTTCCAGAGTGGATTAAGTAATTTCTGAAGAAGGCAGTCATAAACCTTTAGTGAGGGAGTTAACAAAGGATAGATGCTTAATTTCAAATTCATGGTCTACCCTATTCTTCATTAAATACATGTTTAGACCAGCCCTAAAACTCAACTAGTTCTCCAGGGCTGCCACTCAATCTCATCAAGATCCAGCTACATGTTCAGAATGACAAAACATTATGTTTTCTTATGAGTTGGAAAAAAGTCTTTGTGGATAAAGAGCAGAAGTTGAAAGCACAAGTCCTGGCTTTTTTTTTTTCCCCTGGTTTTACCACACCTATGTGATTTACAACTTCCATGCCTTCTCTGTCTCTCAGTTGTCACTCTGACAAAATAGGCATATCTTCTGTCAACATCCTGCAGGGAGATAATATTCATCAGAATCCACATATTACCACCCAGATTCCCAGCTGAGAGGAAGGGAGAGATATGAAGTCTGATGGATTGTCAGCCTCCAAACTCTGAGCCAGTTTTCCTTCCAGTTTGGAGTTAGAAATGAGAATTCAGCTTTCAAAATTAGCATCGTTCTTTGGTGCTTGTTGCAAGTAGTGGGCACTTGAGAAAGCTGGTATTTTTAAAAATTATGTTGCTGAGTACTTGAATGAAACTGATTTTTTTTAATATGCAAACACACACGTACTAAATATTTGGTTTTATAGTACAGGTGCATAGATGAGCACTCTTCCCCGATGTCTGACTCAGTGAAAGAAGTGGGAGGGAGAGGAACAGGGAAAGGATAAAAGTAGTCTCTTTAGCTGACGACGAGCCAGGATAGTTGCCTATCTGTGTCACAGAGGTCAATCACACAGGGTTTGGTGGCAATCCATGGATAACCCAAGGAATGTCTCTAAACTGGGATATATATTTTCTCCTGAACATAACAAGGAAGGAGCAGAAACCCTGTTTTCCAAAATCGTGTACTTATTTCACTTCCTGCTTGCTTTATGTTGCAGGTGTTTTTCCAGGTCGGATCACCTCGCCCTCCACATGAAGAGACACATCTAAATATCAGTCAGCTTGGCATGGATGTCATCTAGGCTAAGTGTTGTGAGATGAAAGTGGAACTCAAGTTACAACGTGCTACCTTACAGGAGAAGAGAACTTGATCCCGTGTAATCCTCTGTACAGGGACCACATGCTCACACTGTCATGCACCCAGTTACACTTCAATACGTACGTCAGTTCTTTTATGCCTTGCCCCAGCTGGATGCGAGAAGATGCAGGCGAGGAAATGGTATAGAAGTGAAGTCAGTGAAAAAGAACAATTGCTTACAGTACTTCATCCCTCTTGGATTTGTTTCCTGTTTTTGCCAATGGAAATCAAAGAAAACAGAGGAGGCTTCCCTGCAGGGGAACGGCAGTAGGAGGGGCTTATCTAACTTGCTTCTCAGTGCAACTCAGTAGAAGAATATGTTGTCTTGAAGTTGCATATTTGTAGCACTAACTTTGTTTTTAAATAGATAGGGGGAAAACAATGACCTAGAAAACCAAATCCCAGTTTGGTAGCCAAAATTAACCTCTTGGTTTTTTTGTTCCTTTTCTGAGAATTCCTAATGCTTAGTGCATCAGACTTCTCACAGACACTTTGACCTGTCTTGGTTTTGGTTCTTCTTCCTAGAACTGAGCTATTGAGATCCTTTTAAGTCAATACCAGTGGCCTTAATGGCAGTAGACTGTGGAGTGACACTTGTGACACAAGCATCCTCTTTTTGGCCTGAGTTTATGTAGACTTCACGGAGGATTATATTTTTGTTGGTTGTTTTTATTTTAATTTTTTTTTTTGGCTATTGCACAACATATGCACTAGGGACTCTGGAAGCTGCTGCCACGATGGCTAAGTAGCCAAGGGATAAACCCCTGAGATACAGCACCTAATATCTCTGTAAGCCTCACCTTATTGCCATAGCTAGGACTTGTTTATTTTTTGAACAAAAAACTTCAAAAGCTTGTTTGGAAGCTTAAACCTTTTTTCTCTTTTCTCCACAAACAAGTGATCTTCAGAACTCCTTGTCTTCACCTGGATATCAGTCTGGGACTGGCCACGCAGGCATGACTACAGGATTCCTTCCACATCATGTGAGCATGTTAGCCACAACCCACGGTGATTTAGTGGTGAATTATGTTGTTTTTTCTTGCAGTTCTTCTATTAACCAATTTAAAACATTAGCCTTTTGTTTGTGTAAAGAGCACCTGCAGACGTTTTAATTTAAACCTGTTGAGCATCTTACACACAAAAAACCCCCCCAAGCCAAAAGTCCTACTCCAGTCTCTGAGTAGGAAATCAAGAACCTCTTCCAAGTACAATGGCTTCATCCAGCATTAGCCCGTTAAAGAAATTATCAAAGTCCTGCTTTTCCGTTCATCAAGTTGATGCTGTAGCCCACTCCTATATGAAAAAATGTAACCATGTGAGCGGTGAAGGAAGGGATTTTACATACAGCAGTGAGGCATTTCCAAATGATTGGTCCAAAGTGTTCCTAACCTAGAGGTCCATTTTGGCCTACGGTGTGAATCATCAAGGAGAAGTGGAGGTCTCATGCTCACCCTTCCGTCCTGTTGATAATTTGATTTCTTTGGCTCAAAGTGGATTAAAGTCTTCATTACAAAAGGAAAAAAATCCTAAAAAATGTATTGCCATAACTTGTATTTGAACCTATTTGGCACTGGCCCTGACTCCAAAGACTGCATTTACGACCATAAAAATGGCCTGTGCAAGCAGGCAGGTGGTCATTAGGTTGTATATTTTGTATATTCTGGGACCATCCCTACAAGATGTGTCTAGAAATGAAACAAAATAGCGCGTGGTCCACAAATGGTTGCTGCTCTTTTATGATGTATTAGCCAACTGCCCTTCTTTGACTGTTTTGACTCACTGACTGTTAAATATTTCCCTTAATTTATGTTTTGGGAGGTAAAATTGTACTCTTAGGGGGGAAAAGAGCAAACAAGAAACTCAATAGATGTTAAGAGCTGTCACCGGGATCCTTGGCACTTGAATTCTCAGCATTTTGCAACCTTTGGTTCCAGTGAGAGATTGAATTTATTCAAAAGATGCTGGTTTTCCTCACAGTTTTCACAAAACACTGTGACTGTTAACTGAACACTTTGGGGACAGGGGGGAAATACGATATCTGGCCCATATGGCATGAAATATGGACCAAAATCTAACCATCTTTTAGGGACAACGATGTAATATTCGTGATAAGAGCATGAGAGAGAGTGAAAGAAAGTCAGAAAGAAAGAGAGAGAGAAGAAAAATTGAATTTATTCCAAAGATTTAAAACTAACTATACTCTATATGTGTATATATATATGCTTATATATATATATGTATACATTTAAAAATTGCAGAGCACTGCTTGCTGACAATCTCGTATTTCTCTACTTCTGTATTTGCATACTTTTTATGGCCATTCCACCCAGCTGTTCCACTGGGACTGAGGGCCCTGGAATCCAGTTTGTGTTGGAATTTATAGAGCATCCTGCCAGATCACAGAATCACAGAGTATCCTGAGTTGTAAGGGACCCACAAGGATCATCAAGTCCAACTTCTGGCCCTGCACAGGACACCCCAAGAATCCCACCATGTGCCTAAGAGTGTTGTCCAAATGCTCCTTTTGCCCTGGCAGGCTTGGGGCTGTGACCACTTCCCTGGGGAGCCTTTTCCAGTGCCCATCCACCTTCTGGGTGAAGAACTTTTTCCTAATGTCCAACCTGAACCTCCCCTGACACAGCTCCATCCCATTCCCTTGGATCCTGTCACTGGTCACCAGAGAGCAGAGATTGGTGCTGCCCCTCTGCTGCCCCTCAGGAAGATGTCTAATGGGAACTGAAACCTCAGCTGTGTGAAGCTGTAGAGCATCCAGTGAGTGCATTAGACTAAACAAAATATAAGAGAATCCTAGAATTTCCTTACTGTAGTGTCCTAAAATTTATGCTCTCAAATTCTCCACTATGATAGTCATTGGCTGTGAACCTGCATAAATATCCTCCTTTGTCATCTGAACACACCTACCTTTAGATGTGCTATCAGTAGTATACAAACCTTAATTATTAAGTGACGGTTTAAGCGACAGACTCTATTTAAATTGGAAAAAGTCAAGCAAGACTGTTTTTTAGTTCCAGTTGTCATTTATGATCTTGTTGGCATCTTATTTAAATATGCCAGAACAAGGGCCCCAGGGGAAAAAAATGCTGAAATATCTCTTTACTTTGTTCTAAAGGCAGGCCTACATCTAAATCCCAGATCCAAATAGCCTGAAAAACATAGAAAAAAGAGGGGTAAAAGGCAGATTTCAAATTTCTCAGGCTTTGTAGCAGGTCTTGAACTCTGAAGCTAAAATTTGAGCTTTGGAAGCACCTCTTATGCTTGAAAAGGGAGATATTTTTCAGCTGTGTATATGGTGTGCTCAGTCAGTCTCTTGACTTCAGTTTTTGGGTGCTCATATGCAAGTGTCTTAGCCATTACTAAAATTTTGAACCATAACTTTGGTATTTTATAGAAGGAGTCTCCATTTTGGAAAGGCATAATTAGTGACACATTCCAGGGTTGCTTTTTTTACAGTGACAAGTTTTGTTTCTCTGCGGATGTTTTAAGCTGTACACTTCAAACTTGTGTAGTCTGGTATAGCTGGTTCCTTTTTGGGCCTGTGTCTCCTTGCTAAAGTTGTACAGTTGTCATCTCTCTGTAAATTATGAGTAGAATCAGACTGAAGAGGAAAGGTTCTGTGTAAGACTTCTTGAAAGCAAACCCATAAACAGATGATTTGGTGACAGTTGAGGACTGAGTTATCCAGCTGTAGAAAGGAGAAGTTTTACCTTGTTTCCTTCAATGCTAGATTTATGCCTATTTGCAAAAGAGAAGCCATTATAAGAAAGTCAGATCGTGGCTTCCAGGGCCGTGGAACTATAGCATGAAAACACAGATTGAGCTAAAAGTCTCAAAGAATAGTGTACACCGAGGAAGCAACTAAAACAAATCTGAGTTCTTGTGATTAGCTAAATAATATTTTGGAGCAGAGCAGTCAATCATAGCACCATGCCTGTGGAAAGGGGCATCCAGAGGCCATCTTAGCCAACCTCCAACAAGAGCTGGTTACCCACGGCCATATCCAGCTGAGTTTTAAATATCCCCAAGAATGGAAATTCTGCAACCTCTCTGTGCAAGCTGTTCCGATATTTAACCACTTTTATGGTAAAAAAAAAAAAATTCAAAAATCTGTGTGTCAAGTAGGAATTTTCCATGTTCAAACCTGTTTTCAGTGCCTCTTCCACTGTGCACCTCCAAGAAGAGTCTGGCTTCTTCTCTACAGTCTTGGTTAGGTATTTGGAGATAGAAATAAGATCTACACTTACCCTTCTCTTCCTCAGGCTGAATCAAGTCTGTCAGCCTCTCTTCATTTGTCATGTGTTCCACAGCCTTCATGGTGACTCTCTGCTAGACTTGCTCCAATATGTCAATCATTTTCTTGTGATGGGGAGACCAAGACAGAATATTCCAGGTCAAGATGTGCTTCGTATGTTACAGGGCTGATATAATTTATTTATTCTGGATTTTTCCATTATCTAATTGAGACAACTTATACTCAAACACAAGATTCTATTTTGAAAACTGACTAATAAAAAATAATTTAGGAGGCACCAGAATGAATAGTTTTCTAATCAAGTTTGCTGAACCCGTGCATAAAACTATGCTTATAGAAATATACTTCTATATTGGCAGCTTGAGGCCTGGCAAGCAAAATTCTGTTTTTCTCAACATGATCATTGATGGTTCACTTTGGACTAAAAAATTTATTGTTTCATTTGTACTGTATCAAATATGAAGACACATGATGCTGTATTTTAGTCACTTCTTACACTGAAACAACACTTCAGTGCATCTTTGTTCTGTTTGGTTTTCCCCTTAGGAGATAAAGAGCAACATAAAAACCCACATATATTTTATAAAGATTGGTCTAAAAGTGGATGGCAGAATCCAGAATATTTTTCATTATCTCTGACTTGTTCTTTTTCAGTAGCTAGTACTCAGTCTAGACAATTACATTACCTGGCTAAACTGGCAACTGAAGTGGAATTCTAGATTCTTTCAATGTCTGGGACAAGGCCCTGAACAGTCTGATCTCACTAATCTTTTTTTAAACAAAGGGTTGAAGGTTGGATTAGGTGACCTCCACGAGTACCTTCCAATATTAATTTTTCTGTGTTTCTATGATTGATCTCACAGCTCTCACTGATTAGATGTGTACTGGTTCTATTTCTTCATAGTCTTGTGCTGGTGGAACAGACTGGAGGGCAGGTCTGTAGGTTTTTTCTCAAATTCTGAGAGTTTCATCCTTGTTAAACTTCATAAGGTTTCTTCACGAGGGAGACCTAGAGAGGAAGAAATCTTAAAAAAACCCAAACCCTTAGCAAACCAGTTTGAAGCAATATGATACCTTGAGATGTGTCACAGCTGCAGGGACCAGCCAGATATTACAGAAACAAGTTTGCTAGCCTGGAAGACCCATGTGATGTCTCAGAAATGATTTCCAGGACCTGAAATCTAAGCCAACATATTTCTACAAAGGTGAACTTTTTTTTAAATTCATTCCTATTTTCCTCAGACTTTCTGGAATTGCTATTTTTTGGGGGGTAGCACATTTTCACTTAATGCCTGGGAAGCACTGACCAAACACAGACGGGGAAGAAGAACCTGAATGCAAGAGGATCTCTCAGGTCCTTGCTTTGGGAATTGTTTTAACTTCAGGCATAAAAAATTAACTAATCACTAGAGTGTATAGGTAAAACAGAGTTGATCAATATGATACTTGCAGTGATTGAGTATATCTTAGCTGTGACCTTTCTGATATCTACAGAATTGGGCTTTCTCCCTCATTTTTATCTGACCCTAGACAATTTGGTGTTTGTATCTAATATAAGGGTTGCTCCTCCTATTTAACACACTTTATTTGTCTGTGTACAAAAGAGGTGGTGATTGGTACTTTTGACAAAGCTGATTAAATCCAACTTCCTTAAGTGTTTCCCTTCTTCTTCTCTTAATGTATGTCAGAATCTTTAAATTTAAAAAAATAAAAAAGAGGAAAATTTTGTAAATAACTTAATGTTACTAGGCCAGCACTCAGTGGATCAAGGGCTTTTACTCTTGATTTCATTCAGGACTTGGCACATTCTGTCATTCCATCCAGTAGGACTGTTTTTGAGCTTTCATATCCTGGGAAATGCTCTAACCCAGAAATCCTAAAGTACTTTTTGCTGATTTCAGATAGACTTGCACTTGTAAAGATATCTGCATACAATGAAAAAACCCAATGCTTGACAATAACTATTTAACTCTGTCTTGAACAAATGGAAATATTTTTCTCCCAAGATATTACAACTACTCATTGACAAGTCTTGTCTGTCTTTCATTAGCATTTAAACTACACCTTTGTGAATGATCTTTTCCAGATCAAACTTGGATATTCTTCTTCCTTTTGTCACACTTGTGTCTCTTTTTATTAATAGTTTAGGGATGACTACTGCAGTCTTTCTCCTCCACAGCTCTGCACAGGCTTCAGTGGTAAGATTTAGCATGGTAAGGACTATAGGATCTGGCCTACCAGGTACTAAGATCTGTGTTGTAAAGCTGAGAATTTCCTCCTCCCTTAGAGGAAGAAGTCTTGAGAATACTTGTGCTATATAAGTTATATATATAATGGTATAGTTGTATATGTAAATTATATACATAAAAATGTGGAGATGGGGAGTAGACTGCCTTTATCACCTCATGAATGAGTTTCCCTACCTGAAAACTTTTGAATGCAGGCATCATTTTAGAAACAGGGTTTTATAGTTTTCCTTAATGCTTGTTGATGGCATTTTTGTTGTAATAATTGAAGTTGGAACTCTGCGATTTTCAAAATGAAAGTTTGATGATTTTTGTTTTCAAGTGCTTTGGTCCTAACTTCTGTATACTGCCAGAAAACAGGTTCTCCACCCTGTCTCTGTGTGGGTGTGGATGTACTACAGTATACTGTACATACCTACACAGAAGAGCAAACTGAGCTACTGACTTACAGTTTGTAGTAGCCAACCGTGCCTATTGCTTTCATTTAGGGAGGGCACTTGCTGTTGCCACTGCATTTTAGGAATCATGTCAGCTTCTGTAGGAAAGTTTTCAACAGTGCTGGGAAATACATGTTGCTGTGTACTGTGAATGAGTAGGCTGCAAATTTGGGGATTGGGAGGGGAGGTGGGAAGGGAGGGGAATGAGGGCTTCGCATGTACACACTAAAAGGGAACTAGAATGGACAGAAACGTGGCAATTTTAGCCTTTATTGTTGGGCTCTCGGGGAAATGAAAAGCTAACATGCAGTCCCTGGAAGGCCTGATGGCTGAAGGGCTGATCTTTATGTTTTGCAGCATACGTTTTACCCATCACTCTGTGTTTAAATTCCCAGACCTGTCAGATTCTGGAAGTAGATCAAAACACTGGTTTAAACACTACTTTGTTACCAAGGCCATGTCTCTACCAGGGAAGCTGCCCTAGGTTAAAACCAGTCTAGTTAAATCACTTTCTAGCTGCACCTGTTACGTGATTGCCTGGATCAAGTTTGCATTGGCATCCTATGCAGTTAAGCTAAAGTGTAAGAAATGTTTCAAATAATTAAGATACCTCTACAGGAAGGTACTTGCACCAATTCAAGTACCTGGTTTTGAAATCACTGCATATAAACCATAACAGCTTTTCTCTTGGAAACAAGGCCTTAGTTTGGCACGTCTGCTCATCTAGTTGAAAAAATAATAATGCAGGCTGAGATTTTTTTATTTTTTTGCTTTGCAAAGTGACCTGTTTTCCCTCTTATTCTTTGAAACTTTTCTTGCTGTCTACCACACATTAGATTTTTGTTTGGGGAATTTTTCTTTAGCAACAACAACAACAACAACAACAACAAAATGTATGAATGCTCCCTATTAAAAAAAAAAAAGAAAAAAAAAAGAAAAACAACATTGCTTGAAGGACTTTCATTTTGCACTATAATTTTTCTTTTACCAGATGTGTCTGACAAGTGCATTTCGGAGATGCCCTCGGTCACGTTCTCTCAGGCCTACTCTGGTATTTCTAATATATCACAGAAGTACCCAATCTTGTAGCCCTCAGTTCTGCCTTTTTTTGACATTTTATTTTTTTTAAGCTTTTTATATATATATATATATATAAATATATTACTTTGTCAGTTTTTTTGCTGTACAAAAAGTCTTAAGATTTAAAAATATTATTTGTATTATATGATGGTGGTATGTTAATGTTACAAAATTATTAATGAAGAAAAAATTTATTTTTGTTACTGGTCTGTTTCATAATTCTTTTTTAAATTGGTATATTGTAAGATATCTATGCAAAAATGTTATGTGACGCATTTTTATTTAAGAATGTAATATGTGTAATAAACAGTAGAATGTGTTTGGCCCGACAGTGTTTAGTGTGCCTTGTATATTATTTCTTTATGAAAACTTCTGTGAAGAGTGGAATGGCTTTTGGAGTATCAGTTAAGGCTATGGTTCTGTAAACAGTTATTGACATAAAAAATACAACATCTAAGCATGTTTTAGCCTATCAGGATCATATTTCTGGATTTAAATAATTTATTTTTGATGTATTTCATAACAGTTCAAGTGTTTCTTATGTTCATGCTGTGTCACATGTTGCTTTTGGAAAAGATGCTCAAGAAGGAAGTTCTTATTCTTAAAAGCTGACTGAATTTGGCTTGTAATCCTGCTTCTTTTGGAGTCAGTGATTTCTGTTATTTGATAGTTTACACTTGTTGAAGATTTCAGCCAGTATTTTGTGAAAGACACAGAGAACAGTTGTGTTTCATTTTCCATGCTTAGCTTTACAACATTTGTCAGTCAGTGGTCAAAACAGGACTAGACTTCAAGGCTCCTGAGAGCTTGTGCTGTGCTCTAGTCTGTGTGTCAGGCTGTCTCACAGGAGTGCAGCATCGTTCTCTTTCCCCGCCTCAGTCATTTAGTTTCCCTCGTTAATGTCTGCAAAATTGCAAGGACAATTGAATCCACCTGGATGCTCAAGTACTAAAAATGTATTTAGGCAGTAAAAACAGTTATTTTGAGCACAATTACTTTGCAGTGTCATGACATAAAATGAAATTACTTTTTCAAGTCAGGCCAATATCCCTTTAGGCTTTTGCTGCCTTGGGCTCACACACTGCAGCAGCCTCAGTGGGCATTGCAGCAGGACATTCTGTAGGGCTCATCTGGTGCCAGCTGGCTGGGTTTCATTTCTGGGACAACATGCCCCACTTGCCCTGTTGGGAAACCTACTAGGATTGTTTGTGTCAGACAGACAGAGGGTAGGATTCACCTCCTGACTTGTGCATCTAGAAGTCAGATGATCACTCTCACCTGCCCATTTATATTCCCTCTGTAGCTAATGAAGAGAGACATATCCAGAGGTAACTCACTCCAGGGGATGAGCTGAAGGCAAAAGGAACTGGGGTGTTGTTAAGCATTTCTGGAAAACCATATGGTCAAGTTGAAAGACAATGAAGAAGTGATGCCCATGGCTCTTTGGTCACTCAGGTTGTATCAGATGTTTAATGATGGACATAATTTATAGTGTGTGGGTGTATGTTAACAAACAGCTCTTGAGCACTGAAAAAGGGCTCAGCACAGGTCCAGATTTTGGGCTTGTGTTCCAAATGGCCAAAACTGGAGCATTCTCTGCCTGCTTCAGTGTGACAGTGGTATCCTGGTGTCACAGAGTATGAGCAATTGAGACAGTGAGTTGTCATAGCTGAAAAAAATGGTCTCTTTGTTGTGGATTGAAGTATTTGTATGATGTAGGTATGAATGGAGTTGTGTTTGACAGAATTATTCTGCAAATAGAATTTTGACATTATAGCTTTTTTTCTTGTAAAGAGAAGGTCTGGGTTCCTTTACTTTCTCTCTTCCTTGAAAACCTCTGGAAGCTTTTAGTATCTCACCTAACTTGATCTTTCTTGACAGTTGTGTATTACATATCTGTACATCTAGACAAAGATACTTCTAGTGTAAATTAGTCCTTTGCTCTCCACCTATGAGAGAGACTTCCAGAGACTTCTGGAAGAACCTTTTGAAGGGCAGAACAGCCTGAAACCCAACTGGAGGGATGATTATCAATTACAGGTAAGCATATAACCAGGTTGTTTTCCAAGAACTTTCAGAAAATGCAGTGCTTTGCTATCAAACATTTCCTCTTAGAAGCAAGTGGTTTATTAGTCTGCAGGAATAGCTGTCAGACACTTCCCTGGGCTGGAGGCCAGGGAAAGGACATAAAGTGAATTAATTCCTCCTCTTTGAAATTGTTAGTAGCACACAGTCACCCACCTTGAGCAACTCCGTCTGTTGGGTACAGGGTTTTCTGAGGAAAGAAAAATTCATTTACTTCTGGCGTTAAACTGTATATGAGCCTTCTGTTGAACTCATCTGATGCAAACTCATCATGTGCCAACTTTGCATGACTTTTCAGACATAGAGTCATACAACAGGTTGGGTTGAAAGGGACCTTAAAGATCATCCGGTTCCAATCCCCCTGCCATGGGAAAGGATGTCACCCACTAGATCAGGTTGCTCAGGGCCCCATCCAGCCTGATCTTGAACACTGCCAGGAATGGGGCATCCACACCTCCCTGGGCAACCTGTTCCAGTGCTTCACCACCCTCTGAGTAAAGAATTCCTTCCTAATACCTAATCTAAGCCTGCCCAATGTTAGTTTAAAACCATTACCTCTTGTTCTGCCGCTATCTGCCAATATGAAGAGTCCTACCATGCTTTTTAGGAGTCCTCTTAAAGTACTAAAAAGCTGCAATGAGGTCTCCCCCAAAGCCTTCTCTTTTCCCTGCTGAACAACCCCACCTCTCTCAGGTTTTTCTCGCCTCTTATTTTTAATTTTTTTTTATTATGATTTTTATTTTTGGCTTTACTCAGGTTTTTCTGAGAGTAAATAAGGAGAGCAGCATTAAAAGTGAATGAAAGCAAAAGTTTGCCACCAGAATCATGTTATTTTACTGCTTTTTACAAATATTTGTAATACTTCTGGGTTTAATGTTTTTTTTAAGATGTCGGTTTTGATATGAAAGACACAGTTTTTCATGAACAGTTTCTGACCACCTGGCTGGGAGTCTTTCCAAAGGTGCAGTCACAAGCCATGTCTGCTGACTGAGAGCTTGAGTGCCTCATCACATGCCTCTGTGGTACTGAGAGCTAATGAAGGTTAATGGAACAATTACTTCCTGGGGCCTTCTGTGTCCATGGCTTGTCCATTGACTTCACTTTTCTGGAAATCTCTTGTCTGAAATCATAACAGCCATATCCTATTTTCACAGAGTCTTCCTCATGTACCCCTGTGCATGGTTTCAGATTCATTGTCTGCCTCTGTTCTGTCAGTTTAATGTTCACTAATGGAAAGGCAATAAAACTGAACAAGATGAAGATGCTGTAGCTAATTAGTCTTGAGGTTAAAATTCTTCAGGACTTTGAATACTCTTCCAAACTCAGTCAAATTTACCCTTATTTGCTGAATTTCTGCTGGGCTTTTTGGGGGTGCAGACTGAAAAAAAGTATCTCAAACAGGTAGAACAGGAATTCAACTTGAGATCCCCAAGTAACATAGAGTGTGGGAACTGGAAAGCAGAGTCTCACTCCAGGCAAATGTTCGCCTTCTGGTTTGGACATCTTACCTAGTATTTCTGATTTACTGAGGTAATCAGGAGGCACTTCTCCCCTCAGGATTCAATCTAGCTGGTGTCATGAAACCTAGGACCAGTACTAATCCCACAAGTAAAGAGAAGTGTAGTTGAGTAACAATTCCCTTTTAAAAGCATTTTGGAATATTCAGGAAGGTTCTTTGAGAAATGGGAACTTTCCTGCCCTTCAACAAAAGCTTCTAACCCTTGCAAAATAAATACAAGTACCTAAAATTCAGCAATGAGAACCTTGGCTTTCTCAGGTGAATATTTTGGTCCCAAAAATAGATGTTTCTTTCCACCTCTTTCCTGTGACCCTGAAATAGTGTGGCTGGCTTATGGTGCAGAAAGAGATGCTAGAAAGAAGATAATTTGGAATAGGAAGGAGGGCACAGCCCTCACGATCAAAGAACAACACCCGATGCTCTGGGAAACGGTGACAGCTGCCAGCATGTAACCTAAATACAGTCCGTGAGCTGTGGCACAGAATGGAAGGACTCAGCTACAGATACGTGTCTCCATGTAAAGTCACATGAGGAGCACCAAGGCATCGCCTAAAACACCCTACAATCCCAAGTAATGGTTATTAATAAACCTTAACTCTTTCCATTCTGCTTTTATTTTCTAATGCTTATCTTGCAAGCATTTCCCCAAATCATCTCAGCCCACTCCTCATTTCTCTCCTTTTCCATGTTTTTATGCTGCCAGATGACAGTTTCCCTTCCTAGCCCTGCGGAGAGCAGGCCCCACAGCAGGCCCCACACGGGGCCCCTCGGCCGCCTCACAGCCGAGGCCCTGAGGAGAGCCCAGGGCCCTCAGGATGGCGCCTTTCTCCCCTCAGGTGTCCTGGCACAGCCGGCCGGTCCCGTCAGGCACCTTTTGGCATCGACTGCGGGAGCCAGCCCCACTCAGGGCCTCAGCAACGGGAAGTGGTGCCATCAGCAGCAGGAGCGATAAGGTTGAAGGGAAGCACAGGATGACATGCCCTCCCGCCAGTGGGTCTTTTCCCGGTACGTGGAAGCCATGCTGCCCTCTCCCTCTACAGTGATTCTGTCACCCCTCTTCCCCCACTCCCTACCTCACTGGTTTGGGGTCCCCTGTTGCAAAGCTGTCCAGGCTTTCTGTAGAACCAGGGGGGGCGGGATTTTCACCAAAGAATTCTAAAACATAACCAAAGAATTCTAAAATACTTCCATGTTCTTCATGGTGGGCATTGCTATTACCCCCTTGTCTGCTTTTCTATCAGCACTCCTGATGCTGGGTGCCTGCTCTCCTGAGCCATGGTATGGATTAAACTCAGCCACCTAGGCATCCACAGGTCGCATTTTCATTACTAAACTCAGCTCAGAGCCCAGGTCTGGCTGTCCCTAGTGTTAAATTGTTGGTATGGCCCTGCCAGACACCCCCGCAGCCCTGCCTGGGTGGGGCCCAGGGCCAGTGGGTGCTCAAAAACACAGACATGGGCAATGTTTTGGGAGATTGTGTGGGGAAAGATAAGAGATTTCAGTGGTGTGAGATGTAAGCTGCGCTGAGCAGGCAGACCCTTGAGGCTCCAGGTGCGTTTCCGTGTCCACATGGGCACTGCCAACTCTGCCAGACAGCGCCATTCCCTCCAGCAGCTGCTCTCGGGCTTTCCCAATGACCACAGCTGTCTGTGAGGGTAGCGCCACGAGATCACAGGAACTGTGTCACTGTGACCAGGTATTGGCCAAAATTAACTGATCTGTGGTGTGAGAAGTAGCTGCCCTGCTTTCTGAACACAGCCCCTGACAGCTGGGCTACTTCAGCTTGGCACCTCAGATGTCCAACGTGGCGCTTCCAGATGTCAGCTGTGCCAGCAGCAGCTGGGACAGCTGCCAGGCTGGGTGTTACTGGCAGCAAGAGCTAGGCACAGGCTCTAGACGGAAGCTGACCCACTTCGGTGGGCAGGTGAAAAAAACATCCAGAGGCTGAGCAATTCTGTTCAGCCCCTGAACAAAAGACCAGCCCCTGGGTAGTGGCTGCCTGACAAATTTAACGAGGGCAGCTTTCTGTTTGACGTTAGTGGGAGTTACTTTATATACAGATCAAGAGGAGAATGTTCCCCTAATTAATCAGAACTCATTGTCAATGAGTCACTGTGTCAAAAGGGTTTTGGCCGATTATCCTTCCCTTTTCAGAAGTGCCCTGTTTCCACATAGGGAAGGACTTGCTTGGAAGCTGCTTAAACAGATGAAAAGTAGTCAACAAGTCTGAGAAAATTGCTTGTAGGTTTGTGTCAATTTAAATAGAAAAATGTACACTCAGATTTAAATGCCTTATTGTTTTTTTGGGGTTTTTTACGGAAGAGAAAGAAAGGAAGAGGACAATGAAGAAAAACATTCAAAGAAAACCTCAAAGTTTGATTTTGAATAGAGCAAGATGTTATGAGGAGCTGTATGGTCGGGAACTGTACCAGGATGTGGAAGAGCCAGATTGTACCTACACCACTGCAGACATTTTCGGTAAATATAAATAGCATAAGTACAGACTGCCCATGGAATTCACTTGCTCATGGCTCTAGCAGACACAAAACAAGGTGTTAATATCTGTGTAGACATTTTGCTGGGGTGACTCTGGCTGTGAAAGCCTAAACCTGGTTTCCTCTTTCCATGGGGAGAATAGAGATGGTACACTTAACAGAAGTTCAAATATTGATGATAAGCAGTGGGGAAAGGGTTTCTGCTGACAGTAACCAAGCTCAAGAGGATGGTTGAACTATCATTTGTTATTACTGAATTCTATCCTAAATCCAGTTTCTAGGAATTTACAGCCTAGTCTGCAGGGATCTTGAGTTGACTTTGACAACAAGTTGGGAACAGCCTCTCTTCTTGACCAAAACCAACCCCGTGTAACTCTAGCCATTGGTTACAATACCCTTTGTTGTAAGTACAACAACTAATTTTTCAGTAAGGCACAGAGTAATTTGTTTTTTCCTTGTGTTGATTTTTCTGAAAAGAATTTGTAAAGCATTGTAGTTTCAGAAAAATCTATGGTTCCAGTAGAAGGATGTGACCCTCAGACTGCGCCATAATGTTTATTCATCTGATTATGGTGCCAATTGTCTTACAGCGTGATGGGACTGAAAACAAGGAGAGTCTGATGCCAAAATCACTTTACGCTCATAAAATTTTTTGGTTTGCTTTGTTTGGTGAAAAATTATGGCTGGTGAAAACACTTGATAGGTCAAGGATGTTTATGATTCTTCCTTCACATGCCTTATGCCCCACAGCTGACCCAGAAGAACTATTTGAAGGATTAAACCAGTTTCTGCACCACTTAAATTTAAGGTTTGTTGATTCTAACCACTCTTAGCTGTGCCAAGCATCTCTAGCTGTGCAAGGGGATCCACACCTGTTAGGAACCAGACTGACATGTATTTTATGTGCTGGTAAGTGTCAGAATGAACAGATAGTCACCATCAGCATCATTACTGCTTTCTGTGTGAACCCACACACGTGCATATGTATTTATACGTGTGCATACACACAGATACTTAGGAATATGAAAGTTCTCATGTTCTGTCCTTACCTTTCTGGTGGTACCGTAACACAGTCCTTAAAAACATTCTCCTACCCCACCCCTATACTTAGGCAACATCAGAGAGGAGAGGAACAAAGCTCCTCTGAGTGTAATACTGGTGTGGTCTTAAGAAACCTTAAGTGTGTCAAGCCAGATATTCCTGTGCCACTGTAAACCAGTCACTTTCTGCCAAATTCACAGTAGAATTCAATACCTAAATATCTTTAGTGGTGTTGGGAGTCTTTAGCCTCCCAATAACTTCCTAAATCAGGGATGATAGCATTCTTCTACCAGACAGGGGTACCTGCATGAAAGAAATTATCAGATTCCAAAGACACAGAGGCTACAGACTGATTTCCCTGGTCTCACCTGTCTGCTAATCTGTTTACAACACCAAGTTGTCATTCCTGGTTTGTATTGCCTTCAATCAAGTTCTATCCTGTTAAACACCAACTTCTCCTTAGTTGACTGCCAAAGTGTCAAAGTGGCTTCAGTGGCAGCCCCAAGTAGGTGAACTACCAATAGTGTAGGTGAAAGCATGGCTTGCCATGGCTCTCCCTCCTCCCTGCCTTGTCCTCTCTATTGTGTTCTTTGTTGGAATTGTGTGATGCGTCACTCAGGGGCTGTGTGTAATCTGGAAAGGACCAAGCATGTGCTTGTGAACTGGATGAGCTCTCTCAGTAGGGTTTATTTCTTGTCACACAAAGACACATAAATATCAGCGTGCATACATATTCAGTCTTGGCTGAGGTCATGCTGATGTGATACTGATAGGTTTTTTGTGACGCCAGTGCACCTCTGTGCAACCATGTGGAAAGGAAGTAGTGCTAAGAATTCCCTGTCAAAGGTGACTGTGAAGATCAAACATTTTGAGGACCGGGCAAGTAATATTAAGAATTTTTTTTGTTTGGTAGAAAGCAGATCTTTTTTGCTGTATCCTTGAACCTCTATTGCCATGAAAGACAAAAAAGTACCATGGTTATGTAACACACTGTGGGCTAATACACTATGACCCACTTAAAAAAAAAAAGAGGATATGTATGGAAGAGATTGTATGTGATATATCCTTGGGAGTGCTTAAGGGCATCAGTGCATATTCCAGTCTCTTCCTTTGTTGAAGAATTGTAGGGTGCAGGTGTTAAAGTTTGTGGTCCATATGTATTTAAGAAAAGAAAAATGAAATTAGGGTATTTAGGTAGCGATTATTCAATCTGATGTTAATGGAAAGAAAGATCATTTCCAAAGAGAGGAAGATGTTAAGTTCCAGTGTGTCTGAGCAGATAGATTCTTATGGATCACTCTTCAGGTCTGAATACAGGAAGAAATTTCATTTTCTGAAAAATCATCTCTAGCCTGGTGTCTGAGCTAAACACCACTAAAGCTAGTAGGTAGATTTTCAACTTAAGTAGTGCTTAAACTGTAACCTTAATTCTCAGTCCTGAGTTTGGATGTGTTTTGATTCATACAAAACTTTTTGTATTTTGCCATACAATAAAACAAGATTTTTTCAAAAAAAAGACACCAACAAAAGTGCTAAAAGACAGCCAATATAGTTTTAATACTTCTGTTGGCACCCATTCTTTTTGCTCCATAATTAGCAGGCTCCTGCCATGGCTCTGCTCTTCCACATAGTTCTCATTTTAATAACAGGAGGAGTTATATAGAGAACATAACGTTTTCTGAAGGAGAGAAGTCCATGCCTCAGCATTACAAATGTAGCAAATTAACAGCCTTCTCCAAGAACTGCTCCCTTGTCTGACGGCAGCCCAGAGTGCCTGTTTCCTACAAAACCATAGTTTATGAGCAGTGTGCTGGTACAGATGTTACACGTAAATTCATGTCAGTGATGGCAGTAGCAATGGAGACATTTTCCAAGCTTTACACAGACGTTTTCTTTCCATTTCTTTTTTAAAAAATGAATTATCAGTTCATCTCAAGTACTTATTTTTTCCTCATCTAACTGTCCCCAGCCCCCTCCGCACCCGTCGAGCTATGTGAAGTCTTTCCAGCAAGGCCTAAAAGCATGTGGTATCCTCTTGGATTCATGTTTCATGTGGAATCTCAAGCTGAGAGAGGCCTCAGGATAGAGCCCGTAGTGACAGGGGGCAAGGCAGTCAGGATTGTGTAGGCGTGCAGAACTGAGGAACCAGGGCTGCTCAATATGTTTTTAATGAAACTAATAAATACAGCCATTGAATGAATAGAGCTGATTGACATGGGGAGTTCCTAGTTCTCCCCTTCCATCTGCAGCCTTTTCAGTAGCAGAACAGAATAAAGAAGTTTAAAAGGAATCTGGGACATGTATTTTCAAAGAAATGTTATACAAAATTGAAGCAAAATCCTGGATAAAAGAAAAATTGTTCTTTTGCTACAAAAAGCCTAGTAAGGTTTTTCCATGTTCTTTCCACAGAAAAGAATCAAACCCTCTCTCACAATTTCCAGTGAGCCAATGGAAGGTTCAGTAATGGAATAGCTGAAAAAAATTCAAAGTAGAAATTGCTTTTCATTGTCATTTTCCTGACAGGGAAAAAATTGCTAGGAAAAATCAGTTGTCCCATGGCTTAAAAAAAAAAAAAAAAAAAAGTAAAGAGAGCTTTTGAGCTTTAAAATGTCTGGATGATAAAGAGGGAGTATTTTCAAGGGAAAATGCAGCCCTTATCTAATTATGGAAAGGGGTTTGTGGCCACACAGCTCTGACCTCATCGCACCATGCAGGATCAGGCAGTGAATTGTCTGCACTGGGTAGGATGTGGGTAGTCATATCTTTGGGTAAAAGAGTGCCTCCATTTCCACATATCTTCTTTTCCCCCCATTAGCATCCTAACTCTGTATCCAGTTCTAAAAGATGGGAACAGGGATGATGGATGACTTTGAGGATAACTACACTGAAATCACAGTGGTATATTCTGAAGTAGGGAGCTAAGCAGAGGAGTTGTTTAAACATAGGTAGATGGCCAAAAATAATAATATCAATGTCTGCATACCACAAGCTTAAAAATAATGACAGGTGAAAGCAGAGTGTATGACCATGGAAGGAGAACTTGGCATAATAGGTATTCCTGAAGAATGAGGGAAGTGTTTAAATACAACAAAATATTGTTACACTTGCTATAATCTCTAGAGCGAGGATATGTTAGGTCATGGAGTGAAGGGTAGGAAGAGGACTCTGCAGCTGCCAGACCCTTCTATATAGATAAGAGTTTATTAGATGAAGAAAACCAGATAGTAAAATAATCTATTAATGGCTGACAAGAAGCAACTGAAGTTAGGAGTAAGTAAAAGGGACCACAGCATTACTGAGTAACCTCCTCTGTGTAGGCAGCATGCCAAAGAGTAGTTTGCAAATATTTAAATTCATAAAGGAAGAATTTTCGAATAAAAAGTACAAAATCAAATGGAGAAGCTAGTGAACAAGCTATAGAACTGTGAGCAAGGATATTCAGAGCCTTAGGCTGAGAAAGGAAGTGTTTTCTGAGTAACTTATAGTGGTCACAAATAACATACAGTAGGTTTTAAACTAGGTTATCAAATGACTGCTTTTCTACCTTCCCATGCCATACCCTAAATTTACACTAAAATATTTTTCTAAGATATTCTTCTTTCTGCTATTCCTCTCCATATCTTCCTCACACAAAACTATTATGACAATAATCCAGCTGTTTTCTTGCTGCTGTGGATATCTGCAGAAGACTCCCATACGAATCTGCAGATGATAGACCAGAATGCCTCAAAGCATCCTTGAGCTGCTTAATCTTGTACCTTACACATGCTGAAAATAAGGAATTAAATTTGGGAGGTGTAGGAGGCTACTCCACAAAGTTTAAGGTCAAATATTGGCACAGTTCTTTGTAGCAATGGATGTCCAAATGTCATGTAAAAGTTAAAAAAAATAGCAAACCAAACCCCAACCCTGTTTATTCATAGTCACAAAAAAGATTATTTGTATTTGAAAAATTATGTGGCCAGGGCCTGATGGACAATGACTAACATTCTTGTTCCATAACTAGGTTAGTCTTGCTGGCTCTCCACTGAATCCCACAAATATCCAAATTAAACTAAAGTAGTTCAGAACAGATTCTCTGTAACTCTCACTCTTCATTCTGGATCCTAAACAAATAGGTGCACCGTGTGCATCACATGAAGTGGGCAGCAAAGCTGAGCTCTGCCGACTTTAAGCCTCTCTGCCCCATTAACAAGAAGAGTCAACAAGAAGAGTGTATTTCAGGGTCAAACTCACTGGTGTCAGTGGAAGGTTTGTCTTAACAGTGGAAGTGGATCAGTGTCCACTCTAGGCTAATCTGTTGTGAATGCTTGTGCTATTGATAGACTATTCTAGGAGTGTGAAGTTTTTTTAAAGTGCAGAAAAAGGGGTCTGGAAGAAAAGAATAGTAGTAGCTTGAAAAAACACTTGATTAATTAACCCCCCTTCCCCAGTTCTTACTTATTCTCTTTGTGGTGGTGAATCATCTATTTGATCAGGGAGTTTTCATCAGACAAGTGGTTTTTGCATATATGGGCACTTAGTTCACTGCTTGTCACAAATTTTGCTATCAAATCCTGATAGTCTTCATGATTTATTCCTCCTGTAGACAAACAAGCTGGAAACCTTGTGATAAAATGAATCTTCATAAGTAACCCTTGTAAAAACATGAGATTATCTTTAAGGAAGTGACTAGATTCCTTTCAAGTATTGCAAGTGAAATACACCCAAACAGAATCCTCCAGTTAACAAATTACGTTTCTAGAATTTTGTTCCCTGGAACTCAGATCCAAAAATCACAACTTCTGCCAATGCTAGGGCTGGATCACATTTTTGTGAAAATCAGAATCATTGCATTGGCTTTAGAGGCAGCACATGTGGGCTCTAAATGTCTGATTAAAAGATGAGATTTTCTATTCAAATATTTTTAAAATATTGGCAATATTTTCCACATTTGCAATATGTGGGAGCATTTTTTGCCATGGTCACAAACATTTAAAATTAGATGGGTATTCAAAAGATGTCCCAGAGACTTGAGAAGCATAAAGTTTTGCATGGCAGTTTTGCTTCTTCTTTTCTTTTGTTTTACTTGCAATTTGTGCAGCTTCTTGGTGCTAATTTGTGGTTTTCAGAAAGTTATGTAATTAATTTATAGAAGATAAACAATTAATTAAAAGCCAGGTTCGGTCTTGTGTATACTTAGTCCTCAGGCCTCCAGAGAATTTTAAATGGTTCTGAAATACAAATTCCTGTTAAAAAGTTGGGAATATACTGCTATTTTTATAACTTATTCCCCCACCATATAATTTAAATAATTGTCTCCTTGCCCACCCACCATGTTTAGGAAAGAAAAGAACTTTGCACAGTTGCATTACATATGACAGGGAAAAAAGAAAAGAGGAAATGTAAAAAAAAAAGAAGAAGAAAGGAAGGTGCACAACTACATGCACAACCACACAACTGTGGAACTGCAGAAGAGAAGAAATAGTCTCCAGTTCCAGAAAAACTTCCTGTTCCTAAAGAGGTGATTAATTGTGCTTGAAGTTAAGCACACACTTAATGTGCCTTGCAAAGTTGGGTTATAGGAGGAAATTGTGTGCTGAGTAAAACATCCTGATCTTATTTCTTTAAATGTCTGCTTGTTTTTAAGATCTTGTCTGTTCTGTTTGACGGGAGAATTGATAATCACAGGGCATATTGATCTAGGCTCTGGAGAACTGATTACCAGCAGGTCAGCTGAAGCATATCCTGCACTGAGGACTAATTGATGGAGTTTTCCCGTTGCTAAGGGAGCTGCTGGAGAAGACTGTGAAACCCAGCACGTGTATTTCAGACTATGTTAGTATTGGGACAGAAATTGGGAATAGATCCTCATTCTTTACGTCCATCCACACTTGCAAATGTCGGGGTGCTAGAAAAAAATATTTATGGACAGATTCTTATTTTCATTCTGGTGCCTTTGTATCACTGGGTAGAAGAGCCTTGATGTAGAATTAAGAAAAAAAAAATGGCACAGAATTATAAAGTGGTATAAATAGCTTTTCTGTAAATGTGAATCTGACCACAAGTATTAGGAGCTCCAGAGTGAAAGAATAGCATTGTTTAAAAGATAATGGGGCAGAGAGGCTTAAATTCAGGAATTGCTTTGCAGACATTCAGCATGCAAAAATACAAGGCTAAAACTTGTTAGGAAGGGTAAGACAGTGTGATACATAAAGCTGTTTACCTCTAGGTAAATCAGGAGTTGTTCTCCTGTAATCAACACATTGGTGTAAATTGATCGTGGAGCAAGATAGAACTCTGAGATAACACTTCTCAAATAACTTCCCTTAATACTGGAAGGATTGTCAGCTGCACCACTGCAGCACAGGAGGATAAAAGGAGAATGCTTGGGAGCTAATTAACAAGTTACTAGCTGAGTGGGTCTCATTATTTTGAAATGTAAATAATTTTGTTGATTAAATCTGGATCATTAGCTCTGGTCTTTGAGAGAGGAAGTTTCATCAGAAGTGAAAAACGGGGAAGCAGGGATCTTTGTGGTGTTATTGAAATATCTGATCCTTTGGGAAATGACCCAAGAATGTCCAGAGAGCTGAACATACAAGCTTTTATATTTGAACTGTCCTGTGCAACTGGAGCTGTGAGAGGCTCTTGGTCTCTTCAGACTACATGCAAAGAAAAACATGACTTACACTAACCAGCAGTTACCAAACAGTTTAATGACAAGAAAAATTCCTGTTCAGCAGGATCTTGGTAATGTTTCATAAAAATGTAAGCTCTAGCATAGAACACACAAAAGTTTCTTGTCAGATTTTTGTCTACTTCAGATGCTTGAAGTTCCTGTTCACGAAACCAAATTTCTGCACATGTAAAAAGACGTATCGTGGATTTAAACACCTTCCCAACTGACTTTCATAAGAATAATCATTAATTTAAACACCTCCTGAAAGTCACTTTTTTTTTATATACAAGGTCAAACTCTATCCTGATTATAGAGCAGGGTAGAGGAAAAACATTGAAGTGAGCAAAACAACCATAGGTAACAAAGCTGTCCTTTCAAAACTTCTGGTTCTGTGCCATGGATTTCTAGATCTGAGATATGTGTTCAACTTCCAAACAGCATATTCTTTACCTATGTCAGGGAGCCAAGACCATAGTATTTGGATTTTGCAATCCACTTTTCTTCTGTCTTCCTTCTAAGCACAGCAAGAGACTCCGCAGGCATTTTATTACCAAAAATTGTAGTGAACTTCCATCTACCTTGGGGGACTGTTATATGAAATACAGTTACCTATATATTGAAGGACCAGTGGGATAATCTGAAGTATTACTGCACGGCCCTACAGCTCAGTGACCCTGTCAAATTACCATACTCTGACTACTGCAACTTCATGCAGATAGTGAGAAATGTTTTCCATAAAGTTTGTGGTGAAGGCTTTGGGTAAGATGACCAAACTTGCAGGTATGGGTTTATCTCCAGCTCGACTATTGCAGTATTCACGCATGGGCAAGGACTCTGCACACATGGAGGAAAAGTGTAAAAGCCTTTATTGTGTATCCAAAATTCCCTTAAATACCAGTAGCTAACAGGATATCACATCATATAAACAGGAAAGATGTTCACCTCAGTGTCTCCCAATCACCTGGAGTATTTCCCAGACATTGCCTATTATGGTAAAGGGTAAACAATACCTTACAAGGTCAGAAACTGCAATTATCACATCTCATAGGGCTGACACTGTCCCGAAACCCACAATCCTCTCTCAGCCCTTCCCCGGTGACCTGGCTGTAATCCTGGGATCACCTCAGGGTCTGAGAACGAGGCTCTTTCTTCAGCCGACAAGGCCTAATCTCTCTTCCAGCACACAGTGTAGCCCAACAACTATCACTAATGATTGCTCAGGTTCTGGATTTATCACATGACTAGCAGTTGTTTTCACTGCAAAGTAAAACACAATGAAAATAGCACAGAGTAGGCATACAAGGTGATTTTTGTCTGTGAGTCAGTTAATACATCTCTTGTAGAGCATTATCCAAAATGACTTATACCCTCTTGAACAATGATAGCTCTAGAAAAAAAGCAAATATTGATGCTCCAATAATGTTTGCCCAGCAATCAGTGAGTGGTATATACATCATTCGAGACATCTTTGTTGCAGGTGTCTATTAAGAAAATGGAGAACTGAGGTCCTCTAATTAGGAGTATATAATAAATGCTGACATCGAAGATGTCCACTGTGTGAATCCTTCTTAAGGTATGCATTTATCTTATTCTCAGTCAGTACTACTTGAAACTCCTACTCCAGTTGACTACTTCCCAGTACCCATACCTTCCATTTTAGTGTTACCTCCCACATGTAAAAATACATGTTTGTCACCCTAGGTCCACAAAACATCTGCTGGTTCTGCCTCAAAAAATGATCAGTACCAGCTTTATCAAAGGGCATAGTCCTGCATCTGGGGAGATACTGAAAATATGCTGCCGTGGAATGTTTTGTCCTATTCCTTTTAACTACATGGTGTCCTGATATAGACTTCATATACTTTGATTGCATTACATCCATGTTCTTCCTGAAAACACTTGTTTCCTTCTCTCTGTTTGACTGATACTGAGGTTGGTCTTCCTGTGTACCAAAATGTTGAGATTTGAAAATAAAGGGCTGGAGTCTTGAGTAAATTCTCCTTCGCCACTTTGTACTGCTGGGGAGGCAAGGGAGTCAGCAGTACTCTTGAAACAGCGATGGCTGGGCTTCCAGCTCTTGTGTCACCGGAGCACTCAAAGCAGTTACAGAGTAGCGCAGCGAACCCCGCATGTTCAGTGCATGAAAGCTGTTCCACTTGTTTGTTTCTGCAGTGCTGGGGATTTAGAACCTCTTACAGGAGAGATGCAGCAATCCTTCTAAGCAACTCCACCAATGACAGATTGTTAGTCTGTTTCCTGTATGCTATTTTCTGATTCTGTTAGCATCCATAAATGTCTCAATATCCAGCATTTTTCCATTACAACCATTATAATTTTTCACTGCTTCTTCCAGGACAAATTCTTGCTGTGGAAAGATGAATCTGATTGGCTTTTCTTTTTTTAAGATTGTAGCCTTTTCCTTTCCTTCTTTTCTGATAGCTTCATTATTATTTTTGGTATCTGAGTCACAAAAAGATGTTACACAGAGCGTATTTACAGTATAATGAGGTTCAATGGTGTTGAAAGCTAAAGTTCATTAGCCTCACATTTAAGACTATTAGAGCAGAGAGGCTGTAGCTAAGCATTGTGTTTGTCATTTGCACAATGTTTCTGAAAAGCATACAGCACAGATTCTCCGGACACTTACTGGCTTCCTTTCTGTCCTTGGAGCTCATTCTCATTTGCAATAGCATCCAGTATTGCAGAATGGAGATTGATGGAACCATTCAGAACAGTGTCAGCAAGTGTACGTCACCTCTGCTCTGACCATCACCGAAGTTACCAGGAGGATGAGTCAGAAAGGATTTGAGCAAAAGATGTTGTCGGTACCATAGTGACCATGCAGTTGCTAAGGATGTGATTAGCACTCCGATCGCAGGAACGGGAGAGTTAATTGCTATGTCCTCATTCCATTTCTCTAGGGGAATACCTGTTTGCCAGTTCTACAAGACAAAAAACCCTCTGCCTCTTGATTTTACAGCATCTGAAGCCAGCACCTGGTTGACCCTGAACATCTCCATTATGAAACTGGAATATGTTACTGTTATTCTCTAAGAGCAGCACATGCAATGCTAACAATTGCCCTTTTACTCCATTTTTATTTGCTGTAGTTCCCCCTCGCATGCACAACATTCACTTACTTCCTCATTCCCCTCTGGAAGTTTGATAGCTTTTTTTTTTTCCTGTAAGTCTGAAATGCGGCTAATAAGCTGAAGAAGGTTCAGGGAAATGAACTAAAATGTCTAGTGGGAAGAAAAATGGCACTGTAAGGAAGGGATAAAAAAAAAAGCTCAGTATAATAGAGATTGATCACTCAATCTGTCCATGCCCTCAAATAAAACTGAGTGAATTTAACATGTTAGGTTACAGTTAAGAAGCTGAGTTGTTTATGTGGATAAAATATAGTTTCAGATTATCATGGGGAGCCATTTATTTATTTTTGCATATGTGAGTCATTTAGGCAGTCCCTTTATGTGAGTGAAAATATGTTTATTTTCCCACTCCCTGCTGGTGTGTGTTCTATTAATATCACACTAGTTGCAATAGATGGATACACTAGAAACTATTTGGTGTTGAGTTTGTTTTTCGCGTTTCTTTTTTCCTTTTTCTCTTCTTTTTTTTTCTTCAGGCAGCTATTTTTATAAACCAGTTCAAAAGCCCCCAGGCACTTTTCATACAAGTTTTCCTCCATTTTTAAAACCGGGCTTAACCCTGCAATAATAATCCACAAGGAAGCAGTAGCCTGTGTAAGGTCAGATATTTTTTATCCCTTTCAGAGAAGATGGACACTGTATTTCCCTAGATTCCCACAACAAAGCATTGGGCACTCAGAAGTGGCCCCATGTCCAACTGCTTCTATTTGATTAAAATAAAGGGGAAAAAAGCTAGAAGCTGTCAAAAGAGATGCTGAAATGAATAAAAAAGGAATAGTGTTGTGAGATACACAGGTGCCTGTTGTTTACCCTCTCCCCCACCCTCACTAAGGACATTCCTGGTAGCTGCTGCCACAGCTGTTGCTGCTTTCCTCATGGCAGAAGATAATGGAACACTAATACATTTTTTCCTTTTTATGCTCCCCATAACCTCTTGCAGTTGTTTCTCTTTCCTCTGCCCTTCCTGTAACTCTGTTTGGATTTTAGTAAATTATGGACATTCCAAGAAGGGATCTGCTGCCATGTCATGCTTGGCGCAGTACATACAGACTACAATGAGGATACTAAAGAACTTATTATCTAAAGAGCTGAGGCACAAGAGGTTTACAAAGGAAATCAGCGAAGAAAGTGGATGTGAAGTGTTCCCAGCTGAGTGGAGCAGTTCCCAGCTGAGGGAGGTAACAGGCAGATGAGAGCTCAAAGTCCAGGAGCTGGAGCCAGAAGACCTGACTTTCAAATCTGACTCAGCTGTTCTTGCTTATGTTAAAATGAGGGGAGAGCTCAAGCAACCATACTTGAGGAGCATTCCCTCCCTGTGATGGAGGTATGGGGTACTGTTAGTTCCAGGCAGTTATCTCTGGGCTCCTGAACTCACGTTGTGCTATTCCTGCTGTCTGTAGCAAAGCAGGGTGGTAATAAAAATGAAATCTGCTTCACACCCTCAGCTGGCATGATCCAGTTAGCTTGCAGCAGACAACAGTCAGGATGTTTGCCTCTGCCTGTGACTGAGCAACAAGCCTGCTCTAGTGCCCCTGGCTTGGCTCTTGCTTTGCCCCCCATTTGAAACGTGGCACTCTCCTTGTGCTGCATGCTGTCTAGGTTGCAAGGTATGTGCTATCTATGGGGAAGAGGACCTGTCTTTGTTTTAAATGTCACTATACCTTTTACAGCATGGCCATGACCTCTTGGTATTGGTCTTAAGCGCTACAGAAATAGAAATTAATACATAAATTCTCACAACTTAACAATAAAGGAAGGGTGGGCTGGTCATGACCCTGTGTCTTCAACCATAGGTTGTCACTCCATGATAGAACACATATTGTGATTGTAACCTCATCTGCTTTCTTCTTTTGGGAAAGTGCTTTTGTCTCTTTGTTCTTTCTTGATCATATATTTTGGTTCACACACAACCCATCTATGTCCTTGCCCCTGCCGGTGGGAGGACAGTAATTTTGAAAGGACATTAATGGTCTTATCATTTTGTCCATGCTTCAGATAGATCATTGAAGCTGCCAGCTCTTCCAAAGATACCACTGGATCATAAGCAAATGTTATACAAAGGTGAAGAGCTACATATTCTGCTCCACTGGCTTATGCAAACAGCTAGGAAGACATGAACAAGCTTCCTGGAGAGGGAATCTAAGAAGACCCATCACAGGGAGCTACAGATAGGAAGAATGCATTGGAAAAGAAAGCAGGAAATTAAGAGCTATAATGGTGTTAGTCCTACTTTCCTGAAGTCCAAGGGAGATGTGTCAGCATCTACAAATAAGAGCAAGATCAAGACATGAGAACTTATCCCCTCATTGCCTGCTGCTTGCATTGGATATGCTGATATTATCTGCTTTCTGAGACATTTCATTCAGCTAAGGAAATAATCATGGTAAAACGTGTCATATGTCTTCCCCAGGAACAAGTTCGCAACATCTGAGTGTTTTTGATCTAGGACATAATTTTCCTCTGGTGTTACTAGCAAAATCAGTGGTATAACCTTATGAGTCATCTTGTATAGCAGAAGTTTTTGAACGTGTTCTGCTTCCTAATGCTGCATAACTTTTAATAAGTCTTTTTCCAAAGTCCTCAGGCCCTAGGAAGCCAATTTATAACACATCCCTTTTAAAATGCATGTGCCAGAATCCCACACTTTCAGCATGTCAAGAACAGGAGCCTGATGTTAATTTCTTAAACCTGTAGCTGGGATCCTAAAATAAGAACCAGAATTTTCAAGAGATTTGAAAGCTAAAGAGCTTCAATGCATTACCAAGATATTATGTGTCTGGTCCTCTTGAAAAGCCAGAAAATAACAAAAGACAGGGCTTGTAATGCAGGATTCATCTTCTACCATGGGTGAAGTGTTGTACAGCACTTTACACTGGTCTCTCTTTAGAGTGATAGTCATCACTCTAGTCATTAGAAGACTGGACCAGAATCCAGGAATTTTCAGCATCTCTTATTGTTGACCAGATCTCTTGGCTGCAGTTTCACCTTCTATAAAATGAAAGGTGGGAAGGGAGGATAAAAATGCAAGGGGAAGAGAGGAAATTATGATGACTAGTCTTAGAAAGCAGGTTGAGATCTCCTGATGAAAACATGGCAGAAAAGTTATTGTGGGACTCCATAATCATATTGAACTAGAATGTGTACAAACAGCCTCCCTGGGAAAAGGAGAATTTGTTCTTATATTTACATAGGGAAGTATAATTATTATAGGACTGCACAGTCCTGATGTATTGACAGGGAAATTGCTGCTCTGTTTTTTGACTCTGTCTTAAAACCAACCCTCTGCCTCAGAAGTCATTGCCCAGTTACATGATTCTGCTGGAGTAACTTCTGTTACTGCTCCAAAGACACACACAAAAAAAATCTGTACTACCTGGCTTTTGGAGAGCAAACTGTGTCTGTGCCTGAAAAATTACTTCCTTGGCAACTATTTATACTAATAAAGCATGTTCCTTGTGTGGGGGCAGATCCTAGGAGGCAAGAGCACTCAGCATTCTATAACTTGGGATAGCAGTAGCAGGACTGGGCCATGCTGATGTTTTTTAAAATTTTGTTTTCTCTGTGGAGTTTTTTTTCATGACTAGGAGTCTCCTAAGCAACAAAGGGGTAGGAGGAAAAATAGCAACTAGGCTATTAACAAAACTAAGGGAAATCCCCGCCTGAGTCATTGTAGGAAAGGGAATTAGCAGTCCCCTTGAGCCGTGTGACACTTATTCGACAGAAAAAGTTGTTCAAATTATCATCCTGTCATCTGATGAAGATGTGGGGTATGTGCTTAATGGATCTTCCTTAACGTAGTGCAAAACTCCCTCCTTGCCTTGCCTTCCGCTGGCTTTTTAAAAAGCAGTAGTGTAACAATTGAAGAGTGAGTCTTTTCAGCAGGAGCTAAATTTGTAGAAACCAGCTTTTATTCCCAGATTGCCTTTAAATTGGAGAAAAGCCCATCATTTCTACAGGCTTGCTCTTTCTTTTCAAGCCACAAAGGGAGCAGAATCTGACTCTTCAGTCACTTCCATATGGGCAGCTCCTGCATAGCTTATAGCTTCCTCATTTCTCACAGACCTCATCTCAGATCTGTCTGAAGGATGTGGTTTCATAGGGCTGATGCTTGCTTTGTCTCTAAGCATTTATCCTGATGCTCTAAGCATGTTCCTACAAAACTGAAACTTGTTAAAGTGTGTTTCTAGAGCATGCAATGGTCAGCTCTGGGTTAACACTTCCACAGGAAGCCACAGTGCAGTGCATAAGGTCTTTCAGTTTGTCCGACTTCCCAAAGTATCAAAGAACTCTCAGAACAACCTTTGGCTGAACTCAGGTATGTCCAAAAACATACACCAATTTATGAAGGTGCTGCACTTACTCTAAATGCCCTGCAGGCTCTTTCCTATTTTTGAGGGCTTTCAGCACATACATTACTTTAGTCAACATGCAGTGTAAGTTACATGTTGATCTTGGCTCTTCTTCTGTATGACATTTTGCACGGTTTCTCAGTATTGGAGCTTCTTTTCTCATCATCCCCTTGTGGTTTTAAGGCCTTTTCATGTTGGTAATGCAATTACCAGCTATGTCTAATAATCCTCATCATTTTTACAGAAAACAATAATACAACCAAGCAGAAGAATTAATGAAGTCTAGTTTTCTCAGAAACTGTGTCCCCACCCACACACAGTCTGTAACCCACTTCTCAATTTCCATCATAAGTGTGCCAAAAGGCACCTGCAATTTCCTCTGCTCTTCTCTTGGAAAGGCCCCCCCACCTTTTTTCAAACAAGTCCTAATTACTGACCTCAATGTGCACCCCTTTCCCTCTTAAAGGCACAAATATGGGGTTTGTACTCCATGCAGCCACCTTTTCTTATGGATCTTGCAGGAACTTCTTGCTTTTGTGACCTCTTTCACATTGCCAGTTTGGCTGAAGGCAGCCAGCTGGTTCACGAGTTATTAAGGAGAGGCTGAGAGATAGACAGTATGATCTCTCAGGCCTTATTTCTTGAGGAAAAGAGGATAAAAACAGAAGGTGATTAGAGCCCAAGTGTTTATGTCTATGGCCCTGGGCTTTTAGAGGCATCTTTATCCCATAGACTTGGTGATTTTGTTGAGGAGTTATTATGTGTACTCCTGCATATTATCTAATCATTATATTTTATCATCATCCTCTAAGGACAATCTAAATGTTTGCGTATAATGGTTGATTTGTCTAGTTGGCTGTGAGAGACTGGGAATTGCATTAACCAAGGCAACAATTCCCTTCTTTATAAAACAGCTTGGAAGTTTCCAGGGACCTTGTCTGACTCCTGATTCCCCTCCCTTACAGTTCTCTGTCTTCTAAATTGGCACATGTAGCCAAAAGTGCCTGCTGCCCAAGGAGTGGATGGCATGGCTTCCTGTAGGGCTGTCAACATAGTTCTTTAATCAGTCAGGGATTTGTTGCTGAATGAAAGAAATCTCCCCCGGACATCTTTCAAGTGAATGGTTTCCACAGAATTCCCTACCCAATTTGCCGTGGGAAAGTGGGTAAAAAAGGTTTTAGAAATCAAGCTGTGGACTCAAGCATATTAGGATTTACAGGGTCAGATCCAGCATTTCTAGGGCCAGGAGAAGTCTGACTATGGACTCAATAAGGGCAGGCTTAAGCCCATTGCCACTTAGCTACCATGGTGACAGAAACCTTAGAAATTTCTTAGACACTGCTGGTGTGCTGGACTAATTTCAAGCTTAAATTTTGAATAGTCAGTACAGCAAGTTTGACGCTGCCTTTTAAGTTATAGTCAGCTATCTTTTCTCCTTGAACATATTAAACAATACTTATTTACAATATTTACGTCTTGGAAGTACATTGTGGTTTTGCAAATTCTCTTCTTTTTCATCTAGAAAAAATGACTACTCAACAAAGAGGATGATTTCTCCTTAAGCAGCTTCTGTTTCCACTCTTGGGTTCAGAAAATGCCGTTGTTCTTTAGTGAAGAGTCCTCTGAGACTCTCCGGGTTTCTGTGAGGTCAAAACTCCTCACCAGCTCACTGCAGCCTCCTCCTGACACAGCATCATATTAATGTTCCTGGTGGGTTTCTCTCAAGTATTTGTGTGTTTTAAGCTGAGAAAGAGGTGGTGTCAGTAATTTCGAAGAATACTATAGCACCATGTCAACATTTGGGTTTAGTCCTCTAAGTAAAACCTGCTGCACTTCATATAGAAATCTAAGGTGTCTCAAAAAAAAAAAAAGTGACCTTTAAGTAGGGTGTGTTTCGCTAGAATACCTGTTAAACATTCTATCAAATGCTTTTCATGTTTTTTCTTTAGAAAAACAGAATGAGATACTTGCACTACATCACTAAAAATACTATGTGGAAGAAATATGATAGGCAAAAAATACTTATTGGCTCTAGGATGCTATGCATTTTTGGAGTAGACCTGTGCTTGAAACAATTTCTTTTCCTTTGAAACTTTTTTTTCATTTTAAAGCTCTGTGTCTCAGTTTGAATACAGGGCTGTGAGTAGGGCCCATTCAGTGCTCTCTGGTCCATCTTGCCAGGTACTTTATGTCAGTCTTTCCCTTCCGTTCACATGTGCTTTGTTGAGTAGTCTCACTTTCTACTAAGAGTAAGACTTTCAGTAGCCCATGTGGGCTTCACCGTGCTGGCCTCATTGGAGGTACTGAAGTCACATAAAAAAATTTTTTTGCGGTTCAAATAGAATCCAAAAATAGTTCTGCAGTAGATGTTGTTGCATTTGATGTACAGGGAGGTAAAATAAATGGTGTTTATCCCTGAAAGTTTACAGCGTGGGAAAGTGCCATGTTAGCCAATTCAGAAAATAAATAATTTGTTTTCTGGTCACTTTTGCATCAATATAGATCCTCTAAGAAGACCTTCACCTGGACTTAAGGAAAACATCAGTGGGACTGACCAGACTGCCCAATTTGAGTGATCCTACACCAGTAGGTGTAGGGTTAGAACAAACATTGTCTCAACAGCTAGCTTAGTTAGAGAACTCAAATGGAGTTCCTGATTTTCCTTGGCAGATAGCTGAAGAACTCAATCTTCTGCTGATATTATGAAGAAAGCATACAGTAGATAAATATCAGATCCCTAGTAGGCTGGACAAAATCCATATATTACTACTGAAAAAAACCTTAATGACCTATCTTATCCCTACAGTCTAAAGGAAGTGACATCTTCTGGAACTTACTCTTTTTTAATCCCTGGGACACTGTGTCACAAGATAATCAATAGATGAAGCCAGTGGCTGTCTTGGATCCTTGAAAGTCCATGAGATCCACAGAAGTAACCAAGACAAGTAAAACTTGCTGAATGAAACAAGTATATATGTGAAAAATATATCTGCTGAACAGAGTCATACACATTGGAAAAGACTGAAAACTGAAGGTTAAACATACAACTCCACAGTCTGAAGGAGAACACAGAAGAAGAAAGCTTGAGACTTTATTGACTCAAGTAGACAACCATGCCCAGAAATGCACCCCAGAGAGCAATCCTAGGAGATAGATAATCTTCCATTTCCCATTTCTAACTTCTTTGATTCCTCACATTTCTGTGTCCTTTAAGTAGAACAGGACTCCTATCAATCTCTTGATCTGTTCTGCTGGCACACACAGTGACAGTCCTATGAAGCCATAAGGGTTTTACTGACTTTTTTTCCTAAAAAATGTGCCCAAACTGCTTTTGGATTCACTGCTTCTCCACCTCATCATTCTGCTACTTCTTCCCATTTCTTTGCTGATTACATGGCATGACTTCTCTCCCACTTGCAAGATATATGCTTTACTTCATAACGTTTCTCATGCACTAAAAAAAATGCTAACTCAAGCTGTTACCAGAGCTGGAAGATCTAGCCTTCCTCCAACTGGCATAGCCATCCTGTAGAAGCCATCATGTGAACTTTAAGTATAGATTATTGTTATGGAGCTTGTATTACCTTGGCTGTTTGCCCAGCTTGTCCTTGATAACTCCAGGTCACAAAAAATGAGTAATACCCTAGTCTGACTCTAAAAGACACAGGATCATCATGATGGAGATGGCCTTAGCATTCAAGAATCCTTTAAATTTGGCACTCCAAATTATATGGAAAAATGGTTTAGATTGCTCTCCATGAATAACTGCTATTAAACTTTATTCTTCATCTTGCTCCTTCCCAAGACTGGAATTGATTCCCAGTTTCTTGGATGCTAAGAATATCCTTGGATAATATTTTGGAAATTTGAGGCACTAACAAACTTCTCAAATGAGTGAGATTTACTGGATAGCAGACGAAATACATCAGGATAGATTTGTCCATGCACAAGTAGCTTAATACCTGTCTCTGAGATGGGAGCAATGCCAAGTAATGCATTTTAGCTGTGCAGTCTTGTGCAATCGTTTCCCCAATAGAATTATATTCTTCTGGTGTGGGATGGTTTGTTATCCCTGTGTACGACTCTTTTATAATATTTCCTAGTCAACTGTTTGGCCCCAAGCTGGCTTTCCCAGATTTCTGCATCTAGATAATGATCCCTTTAAGTGTTTTCCCAATCATGCTGTGCTTGGTTCAGACCAGTGTCATGGGTAACTGGTGAAGCAAAGACCAATGAATTCACAAGCAATTCCAGTATCACAAGTGGTCAACCACAAGTGACATTGTTAATCCAAATGAAGACTCATTTTTCAAGTGGAAGCAAAGCATAAGCCCCCACAAAACCTGAGTAAAAAAATCTCTTTAGTTTGTTTTTAACTGGGTAGTTTGGAAAATAAAAAGTCCCAAGAGGCAACTCTAAAGACTTTGCAGAAACTGACTGAAATGAGAAGATAAAATTTGGAGTAAAGTGGCCTTTTTCATAGATTCATGCATTTCTCTTTTGTGTTAGGAACTAGGAACACAGACATAAAAAACAAACTTACATTTTTTGTGTGTTAGACAATGGCAGTGGATGGGGAATACTTGGTGCAGTCAGTTGAATGACCTGCCCTGGCATAAGCAGTAAATGACATAAAGGCCTGCACTGCAGTCTCAGGATGGGAATTTCTGTTATGTGTCTCTGGCACATAGACTTTTACACCTAATTATCACCGAGTGTGTTGCCTACTTGTGTGTTCCTTGCTGTCTATTTATTGCTTGTGCTCAGTATCTCCCTCATTAATTTTATCCTTCTTCCGCCCTGTGCCTCACTAATCAGAGCTAAGTAACATTCATCAGTAATGCTTTTCCTTCTCCGAACTCTCCCAGGTAAAGCTGTATGGCTGTTTGAGAGCAGGAAGAGTTTGCATTTTAAAAACAAGGGCTGTCTTTTCTAGATGCTCATGCTGAAGAAGCTAAAGCGAGGAAAATGGCATGATTAGTCCATTTGTGACCTATCCATTTCCTCTTTCCCACTGCTAGAGACAGTGTACTTACATCTTTCTCAGAACTATAAATCTCCAATATTTTTGCAAATGCTATCCCTCCTCTAGGGATTTTACATTGCTGTTGATACTACGCAATCTTAACCAACTCTCCCTAAATTACATTGCCTTCCTTTGAGGCTTTCTCAACAACAGAGTGCAGCTGTGATGGGATGTGCCTTTGGTAAGAGTACTGAGATGAATTAAAAGGTATGATAATGACATTGCATTTACTCTTGCTGCTTGCCACTTCTGAATAGTGCATTCATATTGTTTGCCAGCTTGCAGAAAAGAAGCGGGTTTTATGAATGCCTACCATGCACATAAACAGACTCCGTGAGATTTGGCAGACAGGAGCAAGTGATGACAAGTTGTTATCAAATTATTCATTTATATTTTATACCAACAAGGATCATACAGATTTGTTGGAAGACAGATACAAGAAATATAAAATGCATTCTAGACAAGATCTTCATTAAGAGTACCCAAGTTTACTAATTCTGATGCCCAATCATAACCCCTGGTAATTTTGTCTAATTATTTGTCCCCTCTCAGCTTACTGGTAATGAAAACAAAGCAGCCTTAGCCAGCCAATTATGAGGAAGGAAATTGTTAGAACAGCATGTCTCAATAAAGCAATAGGTTCTGCTGTGGTTTTATGTATGATACAACTGGACATCCCAGCTACGCAAGAAACCCAGCTCTAGATGAAGCCAAAAGAAGACATAGGGAATGAGATAAAGCTTATCAGGACCATGTGTACCTACAGTTTGTTGGCTAAAGGGAGCCCTAAACCAGTTCAGGATACTCTGATTTTCAATCAGAGTCTGACCTTTCTGTCTGAAGTAGGGCCCCAGATGACATTCAGAAAATTGTCTGGTACATACTGAGAACATTCTTCTGTGTTTTTGAGCATTTTTTTTCTGGTTAAGACTCCTCCCAATTTTCATACACAGTGAGAGATATTCAAGTCTAACAGTTTTTCAGTTGAAATAGATTGTGCACAAGAGAATGAAATTTGGAGCATAAGCAGCTTATCAGGAAGTAACAACTTGAATTGCAAATGCTTCCCCAGAAGGTGATCTGCCAGAGGTGTTTTCTACAGTCCCCTCAAAACTGTAGGTTTTTGCTCTTCCATCATGTGATGCTCTAAGAAATGAGGCTACACACGTTCATTTAATATTATAGTTCCCTTGTGATATGTTCACTTTCCTTAATGAGGGCAACGTTGCTAACTTGTTAGGAGCCTGAGGACTGTATCAAATTAACATAGCACGGAGGAAAAATTAACAGAGAGAGGAGCTCCATGTGTGAAATGGAATGAGATCACTGATAGTCTTTTTGTCAATCTTTATTTTTGTACTACAGACAAAATGTTAACAAGGATAGTATAGAACACTATTACTCAGAACTGGGATGCCCTTTTTTTTTTTCAATAACCTGAATGACCAAAAGTAATTAAACCTTCACAGAACTGATTATATAATAAAACAAGCACGATACAGTTGTTTAACTGTGAGAAAGAAAGGGAAGGAGCATGGATCTTGGTAAAATTATTGGGGAGAAATGACAATGAATAGAAGAATCTTCTGGTTTTTCATGACAACTTTTTGTTTCGCATGAGTGAATGTTTACATGAGTGAATCGAAAGTCACACTATTGTCTCAGTAGGATAATGCTGTGCTTCCACTAATATGCAAGAGACCAGAATGCAGCTCTTTCCATACTTCATCATAAAGCAAAACTGTCAAGGGCCAGAGAAAGCAATAAAGGAATGCAGGAGAGAGAAAGCCAGGATTTGTGAAGTAGGGGGAGTTACAGCAGACACATCCACACTACACTTTTCTTTAAAATTTTCTTTTGCAAAACACGGTTGGTAGAATATGCCATCTCTGCAGTGCTTTTGTCCGCCATACATGTCACTCTTTTACAAGCTCAAAAGATACACAGAGAAGTCAGCAAACTGGGAGGGTATGTGAAATATAGAGCCCATGTAAAATTTGTAAACGTCAGTTTGCAGCTTTGGCCTTTTAGCGGTTGCGCCTTGCTTGTGCAATTATAGTTCCTAAGAGGGTCTGTAAGCACTCCTTGCAGGACGTCTGTTCTGCAGTGGCAAGGGGCCAAGGTGCTGCTTCCACACAATGTTCATTTATGGTTTCCCTGTGCAAAGGGGGTGAGCCATTACTAACAGATCCAAGGAGCTGTATACCCAGGCATAATCAGTGTGCTGACAGCAGCAGGCATTCTTCTAGGTAATGATTATTGCCAATTTTTTTTTTTTCCCTGCAAAGGCTTCCTCTCCACTTCTATGACTCTTGGATGCTGGCAATGCTGGAGGCAAAATCCTCGCATATCCTCTTGCCTCAGTGCCATGTGCAGGGGCATCTTCCCATGCCTGATGGATATTCTTACAAGAAAAGCTAGTGAGGGACTGAGCCATTCCACAGAAACCTGCTCATTAACTTTAGGACACACCTCGTTGTGTCTTGTAGTAATAAACATTTCTATCAAAAGATACCCACAATCAGCAAAACTAGCTCACTTCGTCTCTGGCTCTAGGCATAGAAGCTGTGCAATGTCTCTGAATCCAGGAAAGAAGCCCTGACTGGCATTTTGCTCCTGGTGTAGTCATGGGTTAGGTTTGGAAAACGTTTGGTGGCAGCCCAGGCTTGGGTTGGCTTTGGCAAGGTCAGCATGTGGGCACTGTTTCCCAGAGGACACTGCCATCTGCTGCTGGTGGCACCGGGCAGCTTCACTGCAGCTCGCCAGCAAAAGGCTACAGAACACTTGTGGTCAAACCTCACTTGCTGAGAGATAGCTCACAGTCATGGGCGAGATGGACTTGTCTTGTTTCTTACAGTTCCAACCACAGAAGATACAAATACAAATAGAAAGACTTACGAGGCACATCCTAAACTAAACAGAAGTTTAGGGCATGCAGCTTCTGTGGGGAGAGGCGCTAATTAGTGACACCTGCTCCAGCACCCAGCAACAGACGGGTCTTACTGTAAATGAGTGCTTGGTCTGGAAAGACAATGCTCTGGGGAACCTGCAGGAATTAGGCAGATTTAGTTACACCAATTGGTAATAATCTGTGGACAATGAACACAGAAGCTCAGATTTGTCAACTAATAATACAGACAAAATAACAATAGGATGTGCTTTGGAAAAATGACTGCAAGGTTGTATCTTATCTTTTTTTTTTTTTTTAACAGTACCATGGGGAAGTGATACACATCCTTCTCTTGGCAACATTGGAAGAGAATTGGGCAGCATTCTCTTCCCCAAAGCTGGAAGTATTTTGTTGAAAAATCTCCGGTTAGCACACTTTCAACTTTCAAGCATAATCTTGACATTTGCTAAGAAAGTCAGACATTTCATACTTTTTTTTTCTATTCCCTGGATTCTTCATTTTCTATCAGGACAAAAACCCCCATCTGTTATCTGTAGTAGCCAAGCCTGGTGGACATGTTTCTGGGATGCAGGACTCCTGGATTCAAAAGCAGAGTACAGTTTAAAATAGGCCTTCCCTATTTCAGTGAATGCCCTGCACCCTCTGGTGTTGGCTGTAACAACACAGAAGTTCTTACCTTAGCATTCCCTTTTCAGTGGCTCAAGTGGAGAGTTGTTGCTCAATGGACTGAAACATTTCCTTTCCACTGAGCTTCCAGCTTTGCATGAGGATCCCGGGCAGGTCCCTGAAGGTTGCAGGCTCTCCCGAGTGATGGAGAGCAGGCAAATGGGCCCCAGTCCTTCTGTAGAGTCAGCCCCGAAGGATTAAGGTAGTTGGTAAGAAGGGAATATCTTTGTAAATAGACTTTCTTTACGTCCAGTCTTTAATGAAATCCCTTAGGAGTCTAAATTAGGGAGGATAATTATCACCACCAGTCAGTTTTGGAAGTTGAAAATGCAAAAAAATAATTCTCTGGTCTGCTCTGTAGGAATAGCACCCCATCCTTATCTTTCTTTTCCCTTTCCCTTTCGAATTTTTGGATGTTTTGGGCACCTTCTATTTTCAGTAATCTGACTGCATCTAAGTGACAGGGCCACACCTCTTCTCTGACCCCATGTGCTTGCAACTGGTTCAAATCTTCAGTTTGTCAGGCTGCTGTAGATGGTTTCCTGATCATGACCTTTCACCAGTTTTTGATGCCCTGTATTTTCTAGCAAATCCCAGTGTGGAAATTTAGGGAAGGAAAGTGGATGTCAAGGAAGCTGTCCAATTTTATGTAGTGGGATTTGAGGACTTCTAAGTCTCGCAGGCATGCTGCTAAGGCCAGCAACACACAGAAGTCAGCGGGTTCAGGCAGTAAGGAAAATTGTGACAGACCAGGACTGTGGCTGACAGAAGGGCTGCATAGGCCCAGGTGAGCCCCTGAAAACATGCTCCAGAGAACCAGGGAGTAATACTGCTCTGTCCCCATGGGCACTTGTCATGAATGAATGCTTTAAGGTTGCTTAAAGAATAAGCAGAGCCAGCAAGTGAAACTTGGGAAATTGCCACAGCTTCATCTTTTCCTTCTTCTCAAAAACATAGTTATCAAACCACAAGTCCTTTTATTTTATGGGATGAGCCTTTATTGAAATACTTGACATTTAGTTCCTTTTCTGATGTAATTTTTTATTTTTGAGGGGGCATTACATTTTTTATGTGAGTCTCTTGCTGGGTTGTCTAAGCCATTTTCAAGAAACAGTCCATGTAAGTACAATACTGAGGCAAAGGCTTAGGCCCAGGCTGCTGGAGGTCAGCACCACAGCCCCACCTGGGAAGTACTTCTTATCAACATAGTCTATGATAGTTGTCACAGCCAACATAGTCTCCTCACATGTGGGCTGGATTTGGTTAGGGGGGAGAATGAATCCATGAGTACCCGTGTCTCGCAGTTCAAATGTGTAGGAGAGGGGAATGCCAATCGTGTGGACCCAGTCCCGTGACGAGCCTGAGTTATTGTCTGTGAATTTAAAAATAGAGAGGAGATATTTGTATTAAGCATGGTTCTGTGAAAATACTTCTTGCTATTGTTAATGCAAGTTTATACCAGAATCCCTGAACTAAGCAGTAACCATATATCACTGTGACACAGAGAACAGTTTCTAGGTGCTGTAATTCTTAACTATACTAAAAGTCTTCCATGGAGTTTTCTAACTGACACAGTTCTTCATAAGATGGTATTGTACAATAGCAGGGGATGAGTTTCAGGGATTCTGTGTTTTTAGCATTTTACTGTGACTAGTGTGGGGTACAAGATGGATTGGACATTTGTCTGTTTTGTACTTCATTTCCCACTTTGATACTAACTAGAATTTATTTTTATTTTTTTTTAAAGCATAATTTGGGTCAAATCTGAAAAAATTCTGGCTTCTCCCTGTATCTTTGTTCATCTTCCTCAAGGATTGTTTTTCTTACCTATTCAGTGTAAGTACAAACCCTGGCAAAATGCAGTCCTAGGCACAGGCAAGTTGCCTTACACTTGCACTGCATTGCTCATGCAGTCTGTGACTTGGGGACTGGCAGAGACAGCCACTGGAATATGCAAACCACATGGGTTCTGGAGCCACTGCTTACTGTTCTCACTGACTAGTGTGACCTATTGCTTACTGGGAAAATATGGGGTTTACTAGGCGGTTTCTAGGGCCCTCAATCCTCTTCGTAAAGGATGTCAACTCATATTAGCTGTGAAGTATTTGTGATGTGGCCATCCAGTCTATTAGGAACAGGGCTGAAACTGATATATTTCACACAGAATTGCAAGCAGCTACCATGTGATAATGTCTGATGGAGTAACTGTAGACCTGATTGGGATTTTAATTTTTGCTTGATTCCAGTGAAGACAAATAGGAGTTTTGCTGCTGACTTAAGCAGGGTCAGGATGATCTATCACCAATCTCCATCTGTCCCCTGTGATGGATCTGTGAGGAATCCACGTAGGAACTAGCTTCTGATCAATGCTAAGTTTGTTCCTGCAGTAAGCTTTACAACTTACAGAGTTATCTTGTACTCAAATGACTGTTGCTTACATGTTGCACCAAACAAGCCCTTTAAATATTACTCAAATTAGAAACTCAGTGAAACAGTACTTGCTAGTGCATGTGACACAATAATTCTTTGAAACACAGAGCAATCAAAGGGAAACATAAAAAAACTTACATAAAATTAAAGCAGTTGATCCTACTCTATAGCTGGTCCCATACTTTGCTGTCAATGCAGCAGCTGCTTCCTTTGCAACTTGCATCTGGAGATTCAAAATAGGAACAGCATTGTCATCAGTGGCAGTACCTTTGGCAATTATTTTGAGTGGACCAAAATTTTTGCCTCTTTCAGCTTTACGTTTATATATGATCAACTTTAAGTTTTGATATTACTTCAGGTCTTTAGAGGAACCCATTAGAAACATTTGGACAAACTGTTCTTGATTTTTTTAATGCAAATTGTGTTAAAACTTTAAAAATTAGTCTGCTATTAGGTAGAGGTGCTATTTGCCTTACTGCAAAGCTAGAGCCTGTATTTTTGAGAATTAAGAGTCTGTGCTGTATAACACACTGGTACTGACTACGGCAGGTTTGACCTCTTACTCGTTTTATTGCCATAGACTCTGTATCCCACCATCCTTAGAAACTGAGCCATAGACAAGATAAATGATCTCTCCAATGACTCAAATGAAGTCCAAACCCAAATCCCTCATGCTCTTGACTAGTGTTTCAGCTACTGGAATCTTCATAAATACACACATTAATGAACTTAAATCAGAACACTCAGAAACTGAGGGAAGAAGTAACCAGGAAATAGGTACTTACTTTGCTCCCATTTTTCTGAGAGCAGGTTTGGAATACCCTTTCTGGACACAATCATGGTAACCATACGTGTATAATGTGCTGGCATCCTAAAGTGCAAATTCATTCTTGTATGCAGCAAAACTTGGTGCCCTTCTCCACTTACCTTGCTTTGCATTAACCCTATCTGTAGTAGTTCAGTTTTCCTGATTTAAGATGAAGAATTAGGATTTCTGAGGCAACTAAACCTTACTGATGCTCAACAGAGAAGCAGAAACTCTGGGAGCCAAGGTCCCTGAACAAGCCCAGCTCCTCTGAAGGAAAGGCAAGAGGGCAAGTGAAGTTGCAACACATGCTACTGCCTGTACTTGCTCTCTACAAATGTAGAAGATGAATGTTTTGCCCTACCAGTTCTTCATTGTTACTTGGAGGTTTAGTTGTGGAACCATATGGAGTGAGGATGAGCTGTCCATAGGAATGAATTGTTAAATAGCACAAAATGTCACTCTTCTTGCTTCTGATAAACTGAGCCACAGCTCTTGTCTCAGGCTCTGATTCTGGTCCAGATCCACAGAAGATAATACTGCTGCAGCTAAAAGATACACCAACGCCTGGGGAGGAGTACAAACACTGAATCAAAGGAGAAATATAGAACACCAGTTCAGAGGGAACAGCGAAATTTACCTTGTAGTGTTAAGGCATGTGTTTATGTGGGCAGGGGACTAGACAGCTGAGTGGGACTTTAGCATTACACTCAGTTGGTAGCAACTAAAATTTGCTACAAGACTGAAATATTTATTGCAGATTTACAGGATGGCTGCAATGAAAACACACTGACACCACCATAGTGTACCACACATCAGGGAAGCTTTGGAGGCTCCTTGAAATTCATGGCAAATGTAAATACTGGCTGTTAAGTGACTAACTCCTAGCATTCCTGCCTAGAGCTGATGCTTGCTCCTGTAGTGAGTTAGAGGTATAGTTACATAAGAGCAATTTTCTGCTCATGAAAATAAATGCTGGTTGAAAGTCAATGAGTTAATATTTTGACAAACCAGGATTTTATTTTTACATATGCCTTGATGACAACAAGATGAATATTCCTTTCTCATAGAACTACATTTTATTTCAGAAACTAGTTATTACTCCTGCTTTACATTTGTGTTCATGATCTGAAATACTTCAAACTTACTGCCCCAGGATGAATTGAAGTTTCGGTTCAAATCTGTGCCATAGCAGGTGCCATTCTCATATGGAGAACGGTTTTTCCTCCACAAACGATCCTAAAGAAAAGTAACTTCTGTTACATAATAAAAACTCAATGATCCATATGGTGCAGTGATAATATGGTGTAAACTCTCCTTTATTTTCCACCTCTGCATTCTAACTAACTCTGTTATTGTAAGAGGACAACTCTGTGTGCAAGGGTGATAAAGCTCAATGACAGAACAATTCATCTACTACAGCCAGGCTGTCATTGCCACAAACCAGCATGCACCCTGAAATAAGCCTCCTGACCTTTTTTTTTTGAAGTATGCTTCTTCTGTAGTACTCAACTGCTTCTGTGCAGTGTGGCACTCGTAAGCAAGACTCGGCATTGTGAGGGATAAGAGATGATAGTACGTTTCAGATTCAAGAGCATTAATTCTTTTTTGTCAGCTAATCTTCCTACTGCTCCTTGGTTCCCTGCTATACTCACACCTATACTTGGTTCTGTGCAGACCTCACCGCCCTGCCTGTACAAGCTTCCCAGCTGAATTACCTGTGCATCCCAGTGCAGTGTGTGGTATGCCCCAAAACTGCTGGGGAGCAAGGTGGGAGACAGCCCGATCCACATGGTGGTAGGCTGAGCCTTTTGGGCCATCCCAAGGTCCTGCATTAAAAGATGCTTCAGCTGGGCACAGGAGCCTGGAAGCATGGTGAGAGTGGCTGAAGACCAACATTTTGCATTATCCTCTGTATCAGAAAAGGAAGTTTATTTGGGAGGGCACATCTATTTCAAAACCAAATAGGCCAATATTTGACCAATTCTCTTCCTGTCCCATGCAGAGGTGCTAAGACCCATCTGTACTTGAGATCTTTTGTGAAGAATTAATGACTCTTCCAGACATGCTTAACTCCATCACGCAGGCCTCGAGCTGCTATCGAAGAAGTAAGCCCATCCCCAGAAACACAAAAGCAATCGATCTTCTGGTTTTGTCTTCCCAAGGCCCATGACATTTGCTAGGAATTTTTAGCTCTGTAATCTCAAATGACCACTGATTTTCCAGAAGAAACAAAATCTCTCTGCCATGAGAAGGTTATGTGAGTATTGTCACTGTTTTCTGTTTAATTGCTATGACTCTATCTAAAAGTAACAAAACATGCTGGGCACATCTAACTTTCAGTCTAGCTCCTGGATTTCCACTACTTACTTCTTCCCAGGAATAGATGTAGCCATCAATATTGAGGACTGGCAAGACATAGAGGTCCAAATTCTGCAGAAATCGGCGTATATTTGGGTCAGATTGGTAATTTTGAAGAATCTGAAAAGAAAAAATATGGAGGATTGAGCAGAGAATTTAGTGGTAATCACTGCAAAGAGAAGGTTTAGAACTATCATCAGGTGATCCCTCACTCCTGGATATCACCATGGTATCCAACATCTGCTTGATTGCCGGTGTGCCAGGTACTTTCTGTACACATGGAACATTGCTATATCAAAGCTTAGGGTTTCTTTATTTGAGGAGCACTGTGACTTTTTGATATAGAGAGGCTTGATCCAACTACCACTGTGAGAAAAGGAGAAGTTGATACCAAGTTTTGGAAGGCTTTGGAAACAGTTCAGATAGAGGAACTGGCACACTAAGTAATATTGTCCCATATCTCAGACTGCAATTTGGACTTTGGTCTCCACAGATATCTGTATTATATACTTACTTTGCAAATCACATTTTAACAGAAAAGCATAATTCTTGGTACCACAATAGAGAACTGAAGTGTCCAAAGTGATATGGTTTTCTTATTATCTAAATGGAAGAGTAAGGACTCACTTCTTTCACAAACCACTGACAGAAGGCTGGAGAGATCCATTCTCTGGCATGAATCCCACAGTCCATCCAAATTATCTTTTTGGGTTTATTTGATGGTTGACCGATCTGAGAGAATGTAAAAATGATAATTTAAAAACTGTTCCATTACAGTAAAATAGCTGAATGTAATACAAGAAAGTAAAGGATGTGCCTTCATATGCCATTGAGTCATGTGAGATCATTATTATTATTATTATTATTATTATTATTATTATTATTATTATTATTACTACTACTACTACTACTACTACTACTACTACTACAGACATCTTTATGACAAGCTCTTTTTCCTAATAACCCCATCTCTGTAGTATCACAAGGCATGAGCTTTAAAGTGTCTGTTGAGCAGGAGTGTCAATAGAACAGTTAATAGAACAGTTTCTTTTTTTCCTTTTTCATTTGTACTAGTCATTCACAGGAGTGGTTGTTTTTAGTTGAAGATTTTTTTTTTTATAGAAGGGGGAATCACAAAAAGGCAGGGAATCTACTACTACTCAGTGATAGGAACAGATTAGGCAATAACTAACTCAAATATTCAGACTGTGTTTTTTACTAGTGTGTCCAATAAAGCAAGTCATGGAATACTGCTAGCAGAAAGGCTTTTGCTGTAAAAAGTAATAAAAATAACAGACCAAAAGTCTTTATCCTCACACACAACTGTTGCCAAGCTTGTTTCAGCTTGACCTATACTTCTAAACGAGACTTCAATTAAATTTGTTGTTTTCACTACATAATAGCAATAGCAAGCTCATGATGATAGTGTATGTGAAAGTTGGCAAATCTTACTGTAATGTAGAGGAGTGAAACCATCTCCTGTTATTCCAGTGAACTGGGCTGAGCCCTATCTTAGGAAACATCTGAATCCTGTCTTCTCATGAGTACTTTTCTTTTTTTGTTAAGATGTGTTCTATTATTAAGGCAAAGTTCCTCCCTTACCTGTAGATAATACATTGTTCGATTCTCAAATGTCTTCCCCAGGAAGTGCTGAGTCACCAGCTCACTGTTGTTCTTCTGGATCTGAGTCATCCATTGATAAATCTGAAATAGTTGCAAAGAATCCTTGGTCCAAAGTGGGAGTTTCCTTCTCTTTCCCACTTCCATTTCCAGATAAAAGCATTTTCTTTTGTTTAGACAAGCAACATTTTCCTCAGAGTTTATTTCAGTCTGTGATGTCACAGGCATGGAAGGTGTTTCACATGCCTCTGTGCAAAGGCATGGTCATAATGGGTGTTAAAAGAGAACATCAATGCAACGTGGACACTCCATTCTGGATCTCATTCAACATGCCCATCCTATTGGGCATCTTCCTGTTGAGTTCACCAGACACGAAGCCACACCATCAAGTCTTCAAAACAGTATTACAGTCTCCTCCCTTTCAACACTGATTTTCCACATCTGAGTCAGCAGCAGTCACCCTCAATGGGTAGCTCAAACAAAACATAGATGAGGGTTGACTGTGTTCTCTCACTTTTATTATGCAGCTAGGAGAAAGAATTACCACCATGCTCTGCTTTTGTCCGGGTTTGCCATCAGGTGTGTGAAACACAACGCCAAGAAGTCATCACTGCCCACCCCTATGACATTGTTTTCTCCTAAAGTGTCAGAAACCTGCCCTTAAATTACTTCTTTCTACAGATCTCTCAGTGTTCACCTCTTCTTCCTCACTGGGATTCCAGATGCCACAATAGTCATTGCACTTCACATGTGGCTCAGCACCAAACAGACTGGGACTTACATTAATAAATACTAGAGATAAAGAATGACAAGGTAGAAAGGTAGCAAACTAATCAACTGAACCACAGAATATATAATCTGCAAAACAGTGCAGCTGCTTCACACAAAGCATTTAGGCTTTAGTCAGTGAAGAATTGAGGATTTAATCAAAATCAGTGGCAAATCCATATTCAATTCAACCAGGATAAGATTCTAATCAAAGAGTAAGGACAGATTATTCAAAGAAGAAAGCCAAAAAGAGATTCTCTGACTTCAGCTGAGCTTTCTGCAAACACAGAGTTGCCTGCTGTGGCATTTACAGAACAGAAAACAACAAAGAATACAAGCAGACTTAGGGTCTTCTTTACCTCTTCCATTGGATGGTATTCAGTGTAGACATAACCTCCTGAGACCTGTCTGTGGCTGCTCCTCTCCCTTGGCATGCTCTGATCCACAAGTTTCTGCACATCAGGTATCAGGACTCTGAAGGAAGGGGAAAGGGAAGATAGAAGAGAAAACAATCCCAAACAGTTACTGCAGAACTACCATGGTGGGTACATTGCTTACATCAGCAAATTAGAGGATTTAACCTATTCTGTTGTGAATTGCCTGGCAAAATCATCACCATCAGCATTATGGTTACTTTCATGTAAAACGAAGTTCAAAGTACTGAGATTTTCACAAGGTTTAAACAACAGTAATTTTTACCAGATTTTTAAGTCATCAATTTTCTACCAAGAAAAAATGTTCAAGATTTTCTTTTCTTCACCACTTTTATTTTCGAGCAAAACTCTGAAAATACCACCTTTTGGGAAAAGGAAGGGAAAGAGATAAATATAAGATTAGGGTTTCATTGTATTTTAGTGAGACATTTTCAATTTGCAAAGATTTCACAGAAATATTCACTGCAATTTGCAAAAATCAGAACAAATTCTTCATTTCCCTCAAATAGCTCTTTTTGCTTTTTAGCTACAAAAATAGCTCAGAAATTAGTATAACACAGGCAGGATTCCATGATCCAGGGAGTCAATAAAAGCTTTTCCTTGGCTTCAGTGGACTTTGGATCAGGGGCTGTTCTTTCTCACTGCAATCAGCCCCTTGTAAGTGCTGCAAATCTGTGCTCATTGTAAACGCTTTCAATAAGACAATTGCAAAGGTAGCTCAAGCACTGTTGATCTCAAATGCTGGAAGTGCTAACAGGCTTTTCTGCTGGCAGTGGCACTGATCGGCGTTTCTGGAAACTGCACGTAAGAAACTTTTGAGAATAGTTGCAGCTGCCTTTTACTCTGAGCTTTGATGTTTATTCACACCTAAACTTCAAACTAAAATTCAGGCAGTGAAAATTCCCATGAACTGAAACCACACACACAAAATACCTTATCAGTGCTCTGGAGAACTGAAACCACAGAGTCTGACACAGTCGGAATATTGATGTCCTTATTATAATTTGTCATTTATATCTCTATCATTATATACCTAACTGTGATGTTACCTTCCCTACATGACAGTTGCCTTCTAAAGGATGGTTCCTGCTTTGAATCTGTTATAGGAGCTTTGACTCTAGTGTTGTTGTACTCATCTCAGCCTCTTTGCAATATAAACCCATCTTGACTAATAATTACTCATCTCTTTCTTTAGAACCTGATGTAAGATGGATGGAGTTCTGGCCAAGGGAAGACAAAGTTAAGATGCTAACTCTAGTTTAGTATTTAAATTTCCACTAGAATCAGTTGAAACCATTAGAAAATTAAGAGTCATGACATAAATAAGAGGTTAAATTATCTTCTGGAACATTGTCTAAGTATTGAATATCTAAACTTCATGCTAGATAATTTGTACTGGCTCCAACCTCGTATCTCTTCATGTCTGGTTGTCAGGGCATCACACTTACTAAAGGAACTTGTCAGGCAAGATGCAAGATGTCAAGATCAGCTTTAACTCAAAACAGCTTTGAAGTGACACCAATCCTCCTTAAACTTGTCTTTGATTGGTAAATGTCAGTGTATGTCCGTAGGCCATTTGTCATCGGCCCTGAATGACTACAGGGTTGTTTATATTAAATACAGTTAAATCAAATTAGCTACTGGTTACCTGAAAAAGTCAGTTTCAAAAGCAAACAGGACTGTATTTAATCCCTTTTGCCTTTATAAACACTCTTTGTATCTGGATTAGATCTCCTGGCTGTAAGTTAGGAAAGACATGTGGCTGGGTAGGTGTGATAATGCATCATGGGACATTTGCAGGTTGTGGCTCCCAGTTGTGTGCACAGTGGATGCCTGCCACTGGGCTCTTTGTCCCAAGCTGTTTGGCTGAATGGTGCCTGGAATTTCTCACCAGCCTGGTGAAGGGGATAGGGGTAGAAAAATGAAGCTTTGAAGAAAGTGGCTGAACATTCACTTTGGAAGGTCTCTTCTCCAAACCAGAGGAGCTACAAGAGACAAGAAGGGAAAAGGAGAGCGAGAGACTGCTTCCCTGCCATGACACCAATTAAACATTTGGGCTCTCCAGAACACTCTGCATTCAAATATCCACGCTTTCCAGGAGCAAAGCATGCTCCTATAAGTAGTGGTTATACCAGGCTTGGCCTCTTGAGTTTAAACTAAAAAACTGAGTCATACATCCAAGTGCCATCCTCTCAGTGACCACTGAGAAGGCCACAGCAGGAAACAAGACAGGTTGGGCTGTCTCATGTTCCACCTCCAAATTCACAGTCCAGGATAGGCGGAAGGTAAATAAATAGGGCAGGGGGGAATGTGCTTTTAAAGGTTCATACAGCATGTCTGCCTTTGCTGGTCAAGGTAAGTTGGAGGCATTTGGAACAAAGGTTGGGTCCTATTGCCAGTACTTGCTGACTGTTTATCAGACAGGGCTTAGTCCTCTTCTGATAGCAAGGAAGATTATTAGACCCAGCCTTCCCCATCAAGGTATTAGAGCCTGTACCTGTAAGAGATCAGATGCTGCTCTAAGCTGTCTTTCACCTCCTGCACCAGAGGGGCTGGGACCCTAATGTGCAGGTCTTCTCCAGCCCTGATGTCTTCAGGCAGCAGGGGTTTCCACAAATCCAGCTATGCAGAGAAGAAAGAAATGCACAAATGTAGCTCTGTTTTCAGAATGACAAAAAATATATTAAAGATAGAGTAGTTGCATGTCAACAAATGAAAGAAGGTTTCCTTCAAATTGTCCCCTAAACTCTCCAGTCATCTGTTCATAGAGCACACAGCACAGGCTTAGTGTTTTCATTGACTCAGGCACCACTGATAAGGAGCAGCACTTTCACAGAGCCATGAAAAGAAACTAACTTCTTCACATAAATTCCTTCAGGTAGTAGAAGGGCAATTCCACACTACACCAAGACAAAAAAAAGAGTTAGATAAAGCTTTTTCTAGTTTACTTTAACCTTCCTTTCTGTCCTAAGCTACATGCATGTCTTTTTTACAGCCCAAGACCCCACTCTGCTCATTGGGCGCGTGTGGTTATTTTTACTTACCATTAAAGTACTGCAAAGAAGCTGAAGATGCTGCACTTGCTGAAATGTTTCTGGCACAATATGCAAAACCTGATCCCTGGAAATTCAGTAGAGAAACAAGATCAGTTTTAAAGTCTGTTAGAGTATCCATGATTTCATAAGTCAAAAGGAGATAATTCATTCTTCATTCTACATGAAGGAAGACAGAGCATGTAACAGTGCTGTTCCGACAAAAACACCTCTGAATTACAAATTTGTGGAATGTTTTAGCTGCAAATAGGACTAAGTGATGTGACTTCTCTGTTTCTAGCACATTAGCCACTCTGCTTCCTTGCCCGTGGCAGTCCTTTATTCACTATACCAACTTCACAGAAGCCAACAGCTTGCATGAACCCTGATGTATGTTTCTGCCTTTACAGGACCAGGGCCAAAATGAGGGCATTGGTAATACATGATAAACTGTTTATTTGATAAGATGTCACTTTTTTTTTTTTTACTCATATTTGGGCTTTATTCAATTATTCCAGATTAACTTTGTGCTTGGCTGGTCTATTTCAGCATGCAGAAAAGTTCGATAGTCATTATAAATGAATGTTGCTAAGAACTTGAGATGTCCACAAACTGCTTGTCATGAGAATAGCCAATTTATTCCAGAATAGTGAATATTGTTGTCTCTAGAACTGCATATTCCTACTCAATTCACCTGAAATAAAAATACGGAATCTATCATTTTATATTTTTAGAAAACACACGCAGAATCCAGTGCCTTAGTATATATTTTCATGAGATCCCATGAAACTTTCATCTACTACAGGCTCAATCTGATGAAAATATTTAAAGTTTACAAAGAACAAATTAAAATGGATGGAAATGCAGAAAAAGCAGATCTGTATGTCCTGTTAAAAAAGCCCTTGTGGTTATTTTTGTATTTTTTTTCAGTGTTTGTTCAGATCAGCTTTCCAGGACTGACAGCAAGTGTGATGTTTCTAGTGAAAGGGTTTCAGAGGGAGGAGTGGATGTTGATGACGACATCGCATTACTCAAAGGTGAGAGACCAGTTACCCACTACTGATGAGATAGAATGGGGAACCCTAGAAACTTTCCTGTTGCTAGCAACCAAAAACTACTGCTTCACAGTCTCTTTTAGTGACTTCAATGCAGTCTTTACAGGACAAGTACAAGAAATGAACATTTTACATTTTAAAGCTTTTGTAACAGAAATTCTTGTTGCAAAAGCAAGCTGTGGTCATTATAGTCATCAATATAATACGCTCTCATCATCTGAACTGCAACTGCCATCTTTTGTGCTTCCATGCAGGAGTGTACAATTATCAGCTTAATATACATACAAATAGAATTCACTGTTCATTCACTTTATCCCCAGAGAAGTAGGGGGATTTGTGGGTTTTTTAAATCTCTCTTGAAAATACCACCTTCGCTGATTGAAAACTTGATAGTTAAAATAGACAGTTTACTACTGCTTTATGGGATGCTGATTGCCCTATATCTGTGGGGCAGAATGGTTACATTTGCATTGCTCACAGCAATGGTACAACAGTCATGTTGTACAGATTGGTACAACAGTCATGATATCTTTGTAATAAACCTTGTAGATGCAGGATAAACATCTTTGCTAGCAGAATAAACATCTCAGCTGCAGTTCAGAGTTTATTCTCTCTAAATGCCTAGGCTTGCTTTGTTCTTTGTCTATCAGGAAGGGAAACAATATCCTGTAATATCTTTCTATCCCCATTGACATTATGTCTTAATTACACCAAATCAGAGAAATTCCAGACAGTCAGATTGCTGCCAGATGGCCAGCTCTTATTTACTGATAAACCTTTCACAATAGCCAGTGTGGAGACAAACCATTTTTAATAATAAACTAAGATTAGAAAGCATACATTTGTTTATGATTATGGACTTAGTTTCTCAGTGGAGAAATGCAAAGTCAGCCCACGTGACTCCATGAGAACTACAGTTTTTAAAATTCTACAGTTAAGCTTTCTTAACAAATTAAAGGACTGTTGTCAGCACAAGCTGTGTGTCCTTGGATGCTCATAGGTGGGATTTTTCGTTCCATTGTTAAACAGAGCAGATGACAATGAAAATGGGCTTTAGTAGTACTTTTGTCTTTGTGCAGGTGCTGCCTACCCAAAGTCACACTGACCATTCAATATCTGTCTTTAAATTCCATGCAAGTACTCAACAGGTTCAATTCTGGTCAATAATTAGAAACAAAAATGAAAAATACATTAGCAGGGATCTGTTGAATTCTATTTACTGAAATCAAGCTCTAACTGCATCTCTGACACAAGTATAAAGACTAAATGTTATCCAAGGAAATAACACGTTTTAAGTAGTGACTCTGTATGCTCTGCTAGGAGATTTTCCAGGAGAGCTGCTGAATGGGTACTCTATGAAGGAATTTACTTGCTGTAAGTATTGCTTGGTTTTCTGTCCTTTTTATGACTATATTCTAGGGATATAAATTAATCTAGAGGCATTCAGCACTGGACTACTTTCTCTGTTTACTTTAGAAAATTCCATATATAAACTTATATGTGGATAGGTGGCCTCCACACTATGCTCATGCCCACCCTGCAAATCCCAGCTGCCACAATGGCAGTTACCTATCATTCCTTTAATGTTGAGGGTGAATGAAACCAAAATAGTTTAGACAGGCAAACAAAAATAGTTTAGATAGGCAAACTGCATAATTTTACATCACTCATTTTCTGAAGTGGAAGTGAGAATGGAAAATAAAGCAAAACTAGAGATTTCATACTTTTCAAAACACTAATCCGTAATTAAAAAAAAAAAAAAGTGACAATCTCATTGTCTGAACAGCTTGGAGTGAAGATTGTCTGGAATAACTCCCTTAGCTTTTTTTTTTGTAATTGTTACAGATTTCCAACCATTCTTCACTATCTTTTTCACGTAACCTAATCTGTCTTTTATGAATAGATATCATTTTGCTCAGTCATATGCTTTGCTTCATACTCAGAAAAGGCATTTTACTCCTGCAGCATCTGGTTTCAAAGTTCATTATGAAAGAGGCTAAGCCAAATGAGTTTCAGCTAATGGAAACAAAGCATCCTGAGATGCATTTGAAGGCCATTCTGTGGCTCCTACTGCTGTTGGCCAGTCTTTGTTGGCTTTGACTTGATTCACTCATTTTTCATTTCCCATCTTTATGTTTTCTTTCCCAATCTTACAAAACTTACAGCTTAATAACCCTGTGTCCAGTTTTTCAGCTCATAATTGTTATTATTATTCTTACACAGTTTCTGTGAATTTCACTGCATGCACAGTTCTTCATGAGACCCTGTTCACACTCACCTGTCATATTGCAATTTCAAGCTGAAGTTTCCAGGAATTAGTATCCCCAGAGAAAAGATGATCCCAAGAGAAAGCCACATCTTTGTGCAAAGAACCCAGCATTGACAGTGCAGGACAAAAGAGGAGGAGGGCAGATCTGGATGTGATTTGTACAATTATAATATACAACTAGACTCATCCTGGAAGGCAACCTGCCCTTGATGAATTATTAACTTCACTTGTAAATAGTTCTACTTTTTCTTAATTCTTAAAGGTCTCTTCCACACCCCAAAACACAAACACAATTAGCAACATTCTTACTGAAACACCTTTTGTGAGAACTAAGAACATTTTTCTTTGTATCACCTTTCTATCTTTGAAAATGTTTTGTGACAAAATTGCTAGTATTTAGAGAAAGTGTTATCTGCAAGATCTAAGGCAGCTTGGGAAGATTAGCTTATAAAAATCATAGAGGTAGGGAAGAAGAGAAAAATAGTGGTAAAACAAGCTCCATCCCTACTCTCTTTCTTTTTGTGTTTCAGCCTTTATGGAACACTTCTGTGACCTCTTAACTGCAATTCTACCACTTACCTAACTTAAAAGAGGACATGAAGGAACAACCAATGCTCCTGTAAAAGGGAAATATTGGGACGTCAGGGTCTCATCTAAACTTCTCTCAGTTGGTCCAGATCAGTCTCTGGCCACAGACTAACAATTCTACACTCTCATAAAGAGTGTTTTTGTTATATAGCAAAGAAAAGTGGGCTGGTTACTATCTGAAATATTTAATTTCTTGTTTAGTTCACATAGCAAGAGTAAACATTTATAGACTGCAATTAGACATATAGCACAGTTCTTCAGAAAGAAATTGTTTCCCTCATCCTCTCTCTTGCATTAAAATTATTTTGTGGTGATTTAATGAAGAAAACTGCATGGATTTGGGGTGCAGAGACTCCAGTAAGTCAGTTTGTGTACACACGTAATGGACATGATACCATACTGTAATTGTGGGATATTTATAGATTCTTCTCATCAAGGTGTGAAGTCCTCTTACATTTTTACGAAGGCTGTTATCAAGGAAACAGGCAACAGAACTGTCCCAGTATAAAAGAGGAACAGCTTAACTCAAAAGTGTGTTCTCACAAAACCAGGCTGCAGGCAAGAAGAATATGCTCTTCTTCGTAAATCACACCAGACCCTTTCTGTTTTATTGCAACCTTCTCAACAGCCTGGGCCTGAAAATGCTGAGTATTTCTCTCCATGTAGATATCCAACCCACAATGACTTCCAGAAGAGCTGAAAGAAGTCAAGTTTAAAGGATTAGATGCAGCTCCATTTGTGAGGAATCAGCAAAACAAATTCATGTTCAAAGTTCATATTAACACTCAGGACATCTGCTCAGATAACCTTTGCTTTTGTTTCCTTTGTCTCCACCATGGCTATGAGGCATACTAATGTTTTTAAGATTTCTGCAGTACTGTCTGTGCCCTTTTAACAGTCCTGGCCTTGAACTGGGGTTCAATCCCTTGACAGGGACTCAGAATCTAGGAACAAAAAAAAAATGGAAGCATCAAGAGAAATGGAGCAAATTACGATAAGCGCTAAAATTCAATTCCTGCCCAAAGCTTATACCTTCCTGTTGAAAGCAGAAGCTATTTACTCTGTGGTGAAAACATCACTCCTATGATGCCAAATAGTTATGAAGATAGATAGATAGATAGATAGATAGATGATAGATAGATAGATAGATAGATAGATAGATAGATAGATGGATGGAGTTATTTTGCTTAGTGGGCATAGAATTCAGAAGACATGACGGTTGCTTGCTAGGTCTTTGATTAGGATTCTTTTGAAGTCTAGTTGATTTTATTGGCCTTTAGATGAAAGTCCTGTGCAAATAATCATGGACATTTCTCTGATTTAAGAAATAGACTTTTTTGGGGGATTTCAGCAGATTTGTTCATAAAAGACAATACTTCTTTTTCTCCGTATGTTCAGCTTGCAAGCAGCACTTCTGAATTCAGAATAAAAGCCATTAGAGACATTATTCTGCCACCAATGCAAAAAAATATCTTGGGATGAACAGTTAACTTCAACAAGCCTATTGCTCTCTTGGGCATAAATAATGTCTCTCTCAGTAATAAAGTCTGTTCTTTAGTCAGGTTCTTACTGGAAGCTGCTTATCTTTCTAGCAAATGTGGAAGGCAGCTTAATCCATTTATTCCCTCCTTGAAAATTGTGCACAAAAAGGCATGGCACTTTCTGGGGAGAGGAAAGGTCGTAAATATGTGGCACAAACATGCCACATGAAACCGTGTGGTGTCCTTTCTTCCAAACAAGTTTACTTTGCATGTCTTACATACGTTCTTCTCAGAGCTTCAGAGCATTTTTTATCAGCATCAGTTAAGCCTCTCAACTGCCCTGTTAGACAAGCAAATATTATTTCCACTACTTAAAAGATTAAGAAAAAGGGGGGGAAAAGTGACTCCCCAAGGTGACATAGGAACACTGCTGCAGAGTCAGGAATAGAATTCAGATCTCCTGACTCCCTGTCTGGTGCTTCCTTAAATATATGACCATCTGCTCTGCTGCTGGAAGTATAGATACTATATGCTGACTCCACCAAGCTGGCTGCTAAGCCTGTTAGTTTATCCTCTTTTTATCCCATACTGATATCATCTCCAGCTAAGCTTTTGGCCTGGAGTCAAAGTGATTTCCAGTGTTTGAATGATTCGACCTGCTTGTTATTGTTTTAACCTTGCACCACACATATGCTCAGCTATTTGTGACTTATCTGCATACAGTCTGTGTAGCAATAGCCACAAGCTAGAACTGTTTTGTTTAAAGATTGCATACTGAAGCATACCACATGTTTTAAACAACTATCATACAGCAGTGAGTTTGATCCTGGTAGCTGCCTGTACCCAGATTCCCAACTGAGCTGCATGTTACTTTCAAGGACAAAGAGCTTGTTAAAAAGACAACGAAATGTACTCGTGTGTGTCTCCACAAACATCAGTTCATGTTAAGCTTTCCCAATTCACAGTTAAATCCCACTCTGAACTAAAAACTTAACTAAACTAGTTGGAATTCAACACAATCAACATTTTAAAAAATCATCATTTTGATTCAGAGAAAATCATCCTCTAGTAAATTCCCTTCTCTCATTGCTGCAAAAAATTCACGGTATGTGTCCAAAACAGAATCATTACTCAGTAGGGTCAAGACAGTAGCAGACTAACATGCCTTAAATCCCAGCTTTGTGCTCCACTGAAGAGGTGGGTAGATGATTTGGCTGTTTTACTAAAATATCCTCTGGTTATCACTGTAGTTTTACTTGGGGGAAGCATACAATTAATTGACAGTTCTGTTTCCCATTGTCACAGAAGATAGAATATTCTATAGGTATTGTCTTTTTCTATGAGTACAAAAAATTTCTGGTTTTTTGTGAGCAATGTTCAAAATATTCCAATTCATTCTTCAAGATTAAATTATATGTATATATATGTATATATATAGCCATAATTCTGTAGCATTTGTGTATTCAGCAGTATGTTGTGTGATCTGCAGTGTGAATCATTGTTCCTCTCAGTATTCCAAGCCCTCGGCTTCCACAGCTCTGTTATAGAAAGGTTTTACTGAAAGTCTCTGGACTCCATTGTGATTTGACAGTGCTAAGTGTTCTCAAACCTCATTAGTTCCAGCAACAATCCTAGCATAAATGGAAATATACTGGAAACTATGCTGAGTTACAACAATTTTGTTCTAGAGTCATGTTGCTGACATTTCCTTGTTCTCTCTCTTTCTCTGATATTACACTGAAAACACCCCATTAACCTTACATTTGGGACTTCAAAATAATCACAAACCAGAAAGAATTCCAGCCAACACACACTAGATTAGAATGACATTACTAGCAAACCTTAAAATTAGTTCCATTAAGCCAACCTTAAATGTCCTGCAGATCATCAAGTGACACAGGGTACATAAGCTTTATCTTAGTGGAACTAATTTGACTATTGGCGCACGATCGAGCAATTTCAAGAAATACACATTTACAGACACTGTCAAGGATGTCTCAGTAGATTTTACAGCATTTATACACAAGCATACTCACATATTTGAGCACAACTGTAAAAAACAGTGTGCTGTGTCAGTGTGGGAAATAACACCTGCCTTTTCTCCACAAGTCCCGTGATGCAGCTTTTAGACAGCTTTCTTATCAGAGAGGAGCTTCAAGTACCCATTCAGCAAGCAGCTCCTTGTGGAAGTGGATGGAACCAAGCTAACAAAACCTGTATTGGTTTAATTAGCCTGGAAGAGCAGCTTCCTCAGACACCATTTTCCTCAACCAGGGAAGAAAATATTAGTACTGAATTGTCTTTCTTTAATAACAGGTGGCCTGAATGGTTATTTTTACTTCATCCTTTAGATAGCAGAATATCACTGCTGAAGGACCTTGAGCTTTAACATACAGCATGAATTCAAGATATTTACCATATTGTACTAAAAGGTAACAAACTCTTTTGGTTCTGTTCTAAGGGTTAAGGGTGATCATGTTTACAAGGAGTTGTGCACGAAGTCCTACAGTCCTTATGTAAACACTATTTCTATGGGAAATTATTCTGCATAAGGATTGTGCAATTTAACTTTAAAAATTATTAGTGTTTTTCAGGTGCAATGGTCAATTGCTGAACCCCAACTCCACATGTACAAGGCTGGCTGCAGAATATTGCTCTTGTAGTTTGATCAAAGATTCAATTTGCCCATAGATTTCAATGTGCTTGGATCCACTGTCAGAAAAAACACTTAGTTTTTTTTAACTCACCTTCTCCAGTCCTGAAAACTTTTCTTTAAAAGAATACCTTCTGATGACATGATTAGAACTCATGATTTCAAAGGTATTGCTCTAGGGGGAAAGAATTTGCAGAAGTGTTTGATCCTGTGTTGATGTTCTGAGTGGGCAAGAATTAGGCAAGAATCCTTTATTTTGTGAAGAAACAAAACTTCTTGTAAAGCTTTAGCTGTCAAAGTAATGCACTGTTTATTTTAATTAGGTCTTTTTAAAGAAGATGTCATGTAACATTAAAAATCTGGCTTGTATTTTTAAACAAAATAATTACCTTTATATGTAAATAAATCAGTATTATATTATTGCTACTAGCAGAACTGTAAAGGACAGCACATAAGTCTCTATTATTGCTTAATGGTTAAAAAACAAGCTTACTGCACTGCATCCTAGAATAGCCAAGATTATTTTTAATGAGTTCTGTTACAAGCACTAAAATACTTTATGATTAGATGTGAATATGCTTGCATACGATTTCTTAAACACAAACAATATACACTGTATATTAAGTAATTAGCTTTTGCAGTTATAAAACATGTTGGTATTAACCTTTGTCCTTCATTCTATCAAAAATGACTCACACATTGAGCTTTCTGTGCAATGCCAGCACCACTGAGCATAACTGTATTGCTTGCGTGCATGTAGTTATGTATGTGTGGCCATGCAAGGGGAGTAATGCTCCAGACCCCTCAACCACCGTGAGAAACTGTTAAAAATGCTTATGACGTCCCTGAAGAATCTCAGATCATTAATGAGGTCAATAGTACCTGACAGGTCTCAAAGTGGATCTTGCCTGAGCCAAACAAGTCCATTCTGCGTAACTTACAGTCTGTAGAATTTCCAATGTATTTTTGCAAATGAGCCTTGAAGAATTTGTAAGCCAGGTTTGAAGTGATGTGTATGTATGGATGTGACATGCAGTAGAAACAGCTTGTATTTTGGTGTGTGATTTTGTTAAAAATAATTGCTGCTAATGGTATCTGGGTAAGGGACTGGGTAGTATAGGTTTGAAGTGCTTGTTGTGTGACATGGCTGGGTAGGTTTGCAGTTAAGACTATTCACATGGCTTGCACTGGTCATGAGCTTTGGGGTTCTTCAGCAAAGGCAGCCAAGACTTTCTGCACTCTCATGTCTGAACTGTTTCTACTCTTTGTGTGAGGAGTGGATCTGAAACATCAGCCAACTCTGCCTGGGAGAGCTTCTAAATCCAAGCAACTCAACATGGGGGTGTCCCCATTATACAGACAAGGAACACAGACACCTGGCTGTGCTGAAACTGTGCCTCTGCCAAGCAAGGCGTTCCTTGGAGTCATGCACTAACAAGATGGGTGCGGAACCAGGAATCTGGGTGTGCCCCAAGGACCTTCTCAGTGACTTTTCTGTCAGAAAGATAAGCAGTGAGCGGACAAATAAGCAGTGGCAAGCAGGGCACTGAAGTCAGATTCCCTATGTCTCTGACTACTACCTTAGTGTCAGATCATTTTATCTCTGTTGAGAGAGAGTGGTTTTGATACCTTCATCATTCTCTTTTTTCCCCTTCAAATACTGCATTATTAGGTTCAGCAAATGAATATCAAACCTGCAGCAGAAACAGCGGAAATTTTGAAAACTTCTTTTTTTATTCTGCATCAGCAGAAACTGAACCCACCTTCATCCTCCTCAGTACTACCTTTTGGGGGGGATTACTGCCTTCTGAGAAGAAAGTGTTCTTGCTGACATCAGTGAGACATTCACCATTTTGTACTGCTCCTTGAGCACAGACTGACACAGAGCAAATCTCCAAACACATATGCACACACATATTCTTTTTGTCTGCTTTACTTTTCAGATCTCCATCATGTTCCTTACATTTTTACAGAAGTGACCCAGACTGAAGATTCATTTAGAAGATGGCATATCCCTTGGACAAATCACTCACTGGAAAAATGAAGCATATTCTAGACCAAGAAATATAAATGCATTATCTTTGCCCTCTTTTTGCCCCATCCAGTGCAGTGTGCTAGGGATGTAGGTTTCTTTTGTCTTTTCTGAAGAGTTCTTTGTGTCCAAGGAACTGCCTGTTGTTCTGATAAAGCTGATATCTAACTGCTGAGCGATCACAAAGGGCAAATGACCACCCTTTGGTCTTCAATATATATATTTCAGAAGATTAAATAGTCTTCTATTATGTGAATGACATTTCAAATGTGGGCTCCTCCACAACACGCCATTGTCTGTTTCCTGAATCACATGTCATCTGTGTCAGCACAAATCAAGACTTCAGTGACAATTGTTGCTATTTACACCAGCCTCAGGACAGTCAGAGGCCAGTTCACCAGCTGCTCCCTCCTGCAGAATGAGAAAACTGTGTTCATTTAACACTTGAAGTTTTTTGACTTGAAGTTGTAGAGCCACTGCCTCAGCTGGTGTATATTTGCTGTAGTGCCTTGACTTTATCTAAACCAGCTGAGGAGCCACTCCCCCTTTCCCCACAGTCCCCACACACTCCCTCACCTTTCTAAACTGTGATCGAGCAGAGGTGACATCTTATGTGCAGCAGAATCTGTACCATGAAAATCAAATGGGGAAATACAGAAGATTTAGGAAGTGCCCTTTGTGGATTGATAAGAATTAACCATGGTGCCTACTCAAGAATCAGGAGTGTTCAGTAAAAATTGCCCCTGTCTGTAGGCATGGATAGAGTCCCTTACCTATAGCAGTGAAAAGTGAAAATTAATTCTCCTGTTTACAAAACAATTTCATCTTTCTTCATAAAGCAAGAGCTTATCTAGGTTTTAACTGGTGCCATGGCAACAATGTTACTGGAATACTCATAGGAGAATTTTTGGAGAGAAGAAACAGTATGAAACGAAAAGCTCACTGGTTATCTGTGGACACAAGAACTTTTGCTGCAGACAAATACAAATTCTCCTTCTTCTTGTTTCTGGGTGGCTATTTACAGTTGCCACCACATTCATATACTTTCAGTTTATACTGTTGTTGCCCAGAAATACTGAGAAAGGGGGGAAACCTGCTACAACTAGAAGGACTGATTTTAAACATAGTTCACCATTCCACTATATTTGCATCAGTTAAAAGAGATGAACAGTGCAGAACTGCTAAGACCACTGTGGTTACTAGCAAAAAACCCAATACCACAAGATTCATATGTTCAGTAAAATCTATGCTTAAGTACCAGAGTCCCTTCAAAAGTATGTATGTCACAACCAACAGGTTACTATGGCTCTGTTTTTGTTCTGAAATAACTAATTTCAGCACATTTCACCTAGGAGAGAATGTTCCACCTTTTTTGATCTCTGCAAAACACCTGCAGTTCTATTTTAATTCCAATATTCTAGTGTCAGTAAAGAGATATTGAAACTGGAACCTCATTCATGCAAACTTAGGTGCACTGATATTTGTGTGCAAAGAGAATAGCTCAACATTAACAAATGGCAATATGCAACAATACTTACTGCAATGACAGAGAGGGGAAAAAAGCCAATTAGAGGGAAGTCCTAGTATTTTCTCGACTTTACCAATTAACCAGAGCCATATCTCTAGGTCTCTGCATACAAAGCATTATTCAACTTCTTGTCCATGCAGAACCAGTTACCTGAGAAACAGGCTTTAAATCAAGATACAGTTTATTCAGATTCTGATTTCTTAACAAAAATCACTCTTGCAATGAACTTTGAATTCCTCTTTCCCACTAACTTATGAATATCTTTATCATTTTGAGACCAAGGTGGAAATTTTAAAGAGAGTTCCTGTATGTTTCTTGTGAAATGTGTGGCCAGAAAATTTCATACCCTGAGAAGGCTGGAGTTAGGGTTCAAAAGTAGTTTTACACATGAGAAATCCATTTTGCATTCATTCACAAAATTTGTTTCATTTTCCCTCAGATGACACCAGTGTATTTTCTGTTAATGCAAAAACCTTCCTGACCCTTGCAGCCCACATCTTCCGCCTTTCTGTTTCTTGCTTTCATTTTAGATCTATTCACACATCCTGCAATGCTTAACATGGATCCTTGGGCCTGTGAAATTTGCTATATAACTTACATTTGTAAATCCTTCTCTAAATGTTTTCTTTTTGATTGTGTGATATATGACCATGATCTAACCTTGTCACCCTTTTGTATGTATAGCCTTCAGGTGATGTGGAGGTTTCACAGGATGAACAGTATATGCATTATTCTCAAGCGAAAAATTACCAGATAATCCAGGTTTATCATGACATTTTACTGTTTTGTAATAAGACAAGATTTATGAAGAAAATAATGTCTAACAGCAAGCAGCAAGTAAAAACCAGGAATCATAAAAGGCAGTATCTGTTTCTTTGAGATCAGCAGGACACTTAGGTCCAGTATTTCATAGCTCAGAATGAAGGAAAGATATGCTTCTACTCTTCTGACTTCTTTGTGGCCCAGGAATATAATATAGTGCCTTCCTGCGGGAGTCTGATCAAATATATGCTTGCTTTGTGCAGCTGAGTTCACTGTCTTTAAGTCATTGCTATATAATTATTCTAAGCCCTATACTTTCTTTAACAAGCCTTCAATTCATAGAAAATCCTCCCCTGCTTCAGCAATTTAGCTTACTTGATGAATTACCTATTTTCATTTCACGTGGAGTTAAGAACCTTGGCTTGCTACAGATACACTCTTGAAATACCTTTAGTCAGTCAAACATCACAGCAAATGTCTGTGTGCCATCCATTAATAAGATACACCCATGGACTGTATGAAATAAAGCCATACACAGCTTCTTTGTTCCTCACTCCTCACTGAGAAACAATTTCCAGCCACTGCACTTACAAAGTATTCCAAGTGTGAATAAAGGTTAGAAACACATGTTCCTGAATCTGCAGGTAGACTGTGAAAATGATAGAATAAGATGCAGCTTACATCTCCAGTTAGCCTCACTGGCAGGTAAGCTAAAACCATCCATTTTGTATCTGTTTGGCTTAAAAAAGAGGATTTTGCACCTTTCACACTAAGCACTCCATGCAATGACAAACCCCATAATTACAGATGCAAAATAATTATTGTTGATCTTCATTGTGAGTCTCCCACTAATTTTAATGATGATTCAGGAGAGGAGAATGGTATTCTAAATATAGACTGTAATGCACAGAACAGGGGATTAGATCTTCCTTACTACATGAATTGGACACCTGAAAAACCTGGGTTTATTTTCAGCTGACTAGCTTTTTAGCATGCGTAAAGATCCAAGAAACCCACAGCTCTGAAGTCTCTGGCAGCAGCTACATTCTGCTTGGAACTCTGAATCAGTGTAGATAACATAGGAATGACATAAATTATTGAGAGAGCATAGAGCAAGAAATTTTAGTAAGCAAGGTGATCCTTACAGCAGACTACTACACTTCCACATTGCTTGTTTAAGTTTCTACCTACTCACAAGATGTTTAAGAAAGAAAGAATATATAGTGATTAGCTAATTTAATAAGGTGCTATGCCCTTTTGTGCCCACTGGTGGCTAATTCTGTCCAGGCTGCTGGCACCTCTGCCTGTGTTCTGTCCCTGATACTACTGAGGACCTGACTGAAAAGCTTGGAGCAGCTGGAAGAAGCAGCTCCCCAGCCCAGGCCAAGAGCTATGGCTGAGACTGCAGTATTGGTTTGCAGGGTTCCAGCTTGAACAACACCAAGTGCTTTCTCAAACACAACTCTGTGTGCTACCTGGCCCTCCAGCACAGAATATTTCAGACATCCTCCAGTGCAGGCTGAAACCATGAGTCCAGCTCAGAACAACAGAATGGCACTGACCATTCTGCTTCACAATGCTTCCTTAAAGCAGAAGATCCAAAAAGGGAGCGTAACAAACTTCTCATTGAGTCAAGCAGGTGACCTCTGCTCTTGCTGTTAAGTTTTACCATTGCATCAAATCTGTTTTTCTGCATATGCTGCATTTCAGAGACTGAAATGCTGAACAGCTTTCTGCTTTTTATGCCAGAAAGCAGTGACAATGCTGCTTTGGTTGCACTGCTTCCTTCATAAGTATGCACCACATTCTATGTACATGTCCCACGGAAAGTTGGGCAGTGGATTTCTCTAAGCATATTGTTTCTTTCCACCTTATCTCATTACTGTAATACCTTTTTTATATCATCATTGTAGTACCTTAACCATGTGTCCATGCTACTTCAGAAAGACAAAGAACACAGTGCTTGCAGCTTAGCAAGTGAAGCAAGGGCACCACGGTTAGGTAGCACACAGTCACTGTAGAAAGTATTGCTGTTTCCCTGTTTCCCTTCATGCCCATGGGCCTGTGACTGTGCTTTGTGAGTGAAGATCCGATTACACGGCAGAAACAAGCAAGCTGTTGTCGGCAACTTCAGCAACTCCAGCAGAACAAAATGCCTTTGATCAGTTACATGTTACCAAGAACAGAAAAGATGTATCAGTTCACTCTGCTCCTATCAAAGGTCCAAAGCGGCTTTGCAGTTCTAGAACTCTCACAACATAATCAATTGTACCACAACATAACAGGTCAGTGGAGATGCATCACAGTGTGTAATGAACAAATCTGAGTATTGCAACACCTCTTTGAACAGTAGTAGAGCTACTAATATCAGAAATAGAGAACGGGAGTCAGTTTATAAAGGCATAGCAGATCGGTGCTCTCGTAGTGAAAAGTATCTATTACAGCAGCAGTGAAGCAAAGGAAATAGCACACAGCAAACAGAACCATTACTGGCCTAAACTTCGGAAAACTGAATGAGATAGATTTTTTCAGAAACTTTCTACATAACTGGATCTTTTAATATACCACTTAGGCTTAGTTATTTACTGATTTACCATCTATAGTCCTGCATAAAGAACTATACAGGATGTTGAGAGGGAATCCTTCTAGTGCCTAGTTGTAGGCCAGGTTCCAATAGCACTTGACATAGTTACATCTTTTCCCTAGCCCAGTGCAGGAGAACAGAGAAATTTGATGACGGGCATGTGGGAGGGGAAGAAAAGTACAGAATAAATTAAGGCACTGTAACAGCAATAGATGTCAGGGTGCTTTTTGGATTAATTATTTTCTTCCACTAAAGAAAATCTGCTCCCACCTCACAAAAGAAAACCCTTGCTGTCAGCAGGCAATGTTCATTTCACAAACTTTTCTTACCCTGTAATAGGGTGGAGCAGGCAGTTGTGAATAAAACTACTTATCTCTTCTGTTAAAATCCTTACAGTAATTACACAGGAAAAAGAGAAATCAGAAGACCCAAAACTCTCAGTTTATTTTAATTATTATCCTGCACAGTTGCTTCAGGAAAAGAGAAAGCATCTTCTGAAAAAATTTTTCCTTTCAAAAACTCAACTGCATCTTCATTTCTCATTTCCTGAAACTTCTTGTTCTGGATCTGTAAGAAAGGAAAAGGAAAAGGTACATTATTTCTATTGTCCAAACTACCCTGTCCTACAAACCAAGTGCTCAGTGATGAGAAGGCCACAGGTATTCTGAAAACAAGTTTGCTTGAATTACGTATTCTATAAAAATCAGGGAAATAAGCCAAAGACACATAGGTTTCTTAGGCACAAAGCAATTAATGGCTTGACTTTTTTCCCCTCAACTATTTATTTACTGATAATGGTAAGTAGTAGCTTGTCTTGAGTTTCTCTCCTTTCTCCCTTAGTGACACCACCACTACCCTCTAACAAGAAATGATACACAATTATCACTCTGGAGAAAGCCCACCATTGCTGATGAACCTTCGTGCTTTGTAGAACAAGGCCTCATCCACCAAACATATTCATCACTGTGCTGATAACAGGACCAAAACAGAGACAGTAACAGGACTCTTCTTACCAGAATCACATGATAGCCCAGTTTATTTAGATGCCGCTTCTTCATTGCCAGTTTCCCCTGGGGGTGTGTTGTGCCCAGACAGAAGGCAGACACAGGAGCAAACAGAAAAGCCAACCTGCAACCAAGAAGAGTAAGGAAGACTTCACTGTACAAATGCAGAATAATAATTTATAAGACAATGACTCAATGATGTCCGTTAACACCGCAGAATATACATGTGTCTTTCTGGTAGGCAAAAATATCAGAATGGCACAAATGTCATTGTCCTCTTCCTTCTTCAGATTTAAGTAATTTAGACTCTTTTCTTCCATGAGCTTCACACAAGTACCAGCATCTACCCAAATACCTACAGCAGAATTAAGTACTTAGATCTCAACTTCTCCCACAATGAGAAGGAAATAGATCATTCGACATTCTCCACTAATGTGACAGATTCGGCATTTACTTTGATCTTTTGCTAATGATATTCAGAATCAGTCACTTCCTGCCATAAAAACCTACTTGGAAGGGTGAGGAAAGCTGAATGCCTTGGAACACTGAGTTTCTGTTACACAATTCACCAGCTCTCCTTTTATCAAAAAGAAAACTGTACAAAATACATTGCTGTGCAGTGATCCAGCAGACAAATGTTAAGTATTACCCAATTCTGCTTAAGCATTACTTAAATGATATATGTCCTGCTTCAGTTACTGAGAGGTCATTCTTCTACACAAGATTAAATTAATCACCTAAAATGTGGATATGATGATCCTTTTTATTCAAATTATATTTCAGTAGATGAATTAACTGCCATAACACACCACTGATATGCAAATTTTTGAGACTTGAGAGAATAACTGAATGTTTAATTGGACAAATACTTTAAAAAAAATTGCTACCTGCATTCATTACAAGACTATCAGATCACTGTGATGTTTCCTGCCTTTCTCTGAAATGTTAAGTGTTAGCCTCTGTTAGAAGAAGGTATCGAGCTGGATGGATTGTTGCTCTGCACTGGCATGGCAACTTCTGCATATTCCAGAAGCACAGATAACAACTCAGTTATCTACTTTGCTTCTGCAAATCAGTGAACCAAAGAAACAACTGGATGGGACACATGCAAATAAAACTAGCCTGCTAGAAAAAATACGCAGTCAAAAAAAGACACCTCTGAACACGTGAGTCAGGATGATCATCTGTTGCAGCTATGGGGAGCACTTTCTTTCTGTCTGAATCCATTCTGACTTCAAAATCTGAAAACAAAACAACAAAACATTTAACTCTGCAAGAGGTTAAAATTAATGTTCTCATTTGAACCTATTAATTGTTCAAATTAACACCTCATTTGAAAAAGTTAATAGACACCACCACTGGTCTGTTCCTAATTGCTGTTCTCTTAATAACTGAATTATTACTGATAGCTTTTCCCTCCCTGCAATGAATATAAAGTTATAGCTTGCCCATATCAAGAAGAAATAAATTTGTTTCTGAAAACTACAGATTTAAGTTTATGGAGTGAAATCATCATTTAAAGAAACTACTCTTGATCGCAGTCTGTCACGCCTACTCAGATTTTCCTGCAATCCAATTCCTCATTAGAAATACTTAGGAATAAAATTATTACTAGTACAGAAAAACTGGTAAGCTGGGTGGCTGTCAAAAAGAAAAAAAAAGAAGGCAATATCAAAACATAAGAGAAACCAAAAGAAGGTCATATCCCATTTCATAAAGGAAAGCAGAGCCTAAATCTTCGCCAGAACTTCAGAGAAGAAACAAGATAACAAAAGAGAATGAAAGGCAGCTGCTGTTTGGCTTTGTTTCTAACATGATAATTATTAAAATGTCAACTCTCTCAAAGCTGGACACATTGGATTTAGGTAGAATTAACATCTGCTTGCTGATGCCTAAAAAAAAGTCCAAAGCATTTTGTAAACAAGAGAAATCATAAAACTTTTAGTAAATGGACTTTAAAACTTTAACAGAAGCATCATAAAAAGTAGATTCACCAATCAATGACATCATTTGTTAAAAGACTGTGTTTTCAAAGTGTTAAACTTTTAATCACTTGCACCCTATGCAAAGTTATTACCATCTTATTACCTTGGGGACTATAAATCTGTATTAAAAATTTTACGACAGTTACATGGCTTCATACCAATATGATATTTGTATGGCAGCTGAACATTTTGCCGAAACATGTTCTCGCCTCCCAGAAGTTCTATAAGTACCTCCCGAGCCTTTCTGAGGCTAAAAGATACTAATGAGGACAAATTCTCAGTCAGCACAAATGTAGGCTTTGTGAAAGAAGGGCTGTCAAGTTCCATACACGTTTTCACACAGTGAAGCATCACTGCATTTTGTTCTTTATGATCATCTGAAAAAGGACACAAAAAATATTACATACAATGTATTATCCCACAGAATTTTTCATTTTATTATCATTTGTAGTCTGTTCTAGCACAGCAAACTTGACTTGACTTCTCTACTAGCTGTACAAAATCGTGATGTGGAAACCAAATTCTTCTACAAACCATTCCAAGGACCTTGTTATAACTCAGAGCATTCCAAATCCCACCTTTACTCATGATTTCAGGTACTAAAGCTAGTTTGCAAAGGTTAAGACTTCTTATGTTTTTAAAAATGCCTATTGACTATAGTAACTCCTGTCCCTTACACATTTCTACAATTTCCATTTCCACAAATCCCATCTTCACCTCCCACCACTTAATTGCACACCTACTGTTAAACTGTTGCCACCATGGGGCCCAAGACAATGAGCCTGATTCCCTAGCGCAGGCCCAGGTCACTCCGATCACCATCACTACATTAACTTTGTTTTGAGGTCTTCAAATTTAATATTAATCAGGCTTGTGTTCTTTAATGTCGAATCTTTTAACACAGTTACAACCAATTACATACACAGGCAGACATCCTGTTTAAAACAAGAACATGACAAAGTAAGGTCTGACCTGACAGTGTAAGTTCATCCTTGCTGTCCTTTTGCAGCAGCACATCAAGGGCATGGTGGGGAAGATATCCTAAGATGCCAAGTGAATACACTGCCTTCAGCAGCTCTGTGTTGGAAATCTGAGGCAGGCACTTATTCAAGCAGCTATGAAGAATCTCAAAAAACCTTTTCCAAAAGCAGAAGAAAAGTATCTCAAAACACAAATAAGGCTACATAAAATACATATTGCAAACAAAAATACAACTTGGAAATCTTTATTATCTTGTATAATTGTATTTTGTGTTATCTAACATTAGCATTTGATTTTTACTTTGAGGATACAGCTATCTATCAACAGATTTAGTAGCCTGGTCAGTCTAGAACCAAGGTCTCCATTTTCAGTTAAAGAAAAAAAATCATATTCAGAAAAAAAAAGAAAATACAGCAATTTACCTCACAGATTAATGAAACAGGATTATGAGCTCTTTCACAAATAAAACCAAATACTAGTTGCCATACATTACTCTATAATGACTATGTAACATATTATCAGGCACTCTAAATGAAAACCTACAGATGCTTTTGGACTCTGGGAACATAGTTGAGTCGTGAATACACTCGAAGAACAGTCAAAAGGTTTTTCAAGTTAAGGAATTCAGGGTCTTCTGTCACCTTCTCAGTAAAAATATCCAACAACTCCCTAGGCTGAAAGCCAAGTGTCTCACAGGCAGAGAGAAAAAGGATAATCTAAAACAAAAGATAGCTTTGTAAGTCAAGAAAACCAGTGAAGTTGATCCTACCTGTTGATTTCATAGAAGATATTTTTTAATGAAAGCAAATTTTTCAAAACTTTTGTTTCTTTACTTATCAATAAATAGAACAGCATTTAAAAAATGTAACTATCAACTTCATGAGATTGGTATTCATACAAATTTGTTCTCCAAAGATTAAGCACAAACATGAAGAAAGGTAAGATGGAAGCATCAGATACTCTATTAGTACCACTATAAATTATTTGGTCTCAAATAATTTACCTGTCTTTTGTCCCAAAGGTAGGCAGTAGAATTAACATAGTCTGCTAATGCTGAAAACAGTTTTACATTACGGTACTGGAGAGCGTGACAGGCTTCCAGAATGAGAATTAACTGCCGAAATGGTCAAACGTGGACATTTTCTGTAACAGAAGATCAAAGAACAAATGATAAAAAACAATAAGAGCTGTAGGTTGGAGACATTGAGACACTGGGGGAACAGTTTGGTTAAGGGATGGACGAGGGGAAAAATATGATAAGAAACTGTGTAAGAGTGAGACTAGCTCGGCAAAGCTCAACTGAGCTAAAACACATGAAGAAACTTGAGAGACAGAAGAAACCAAACTGAGCCAGAATCAAGCTACAATACATTAATCAGCAAAAGGGGACAAATTAACAAAATAAGCAAGAAGATTGTGTTCCCAGGATGTCTTCTGTTCCAGCATGCACTAAAAAAATGCTGAAGAAAGCCACTGTTCCCTCTGTGTATGCCACCTGGCCTGTGTGCTGAGTGTGGTGACAGTCCCATGGGAGAAGCCAGGATGTGCAATTAAGCATCACGTCCTAACATATATGAACAACCAGGACAAATAAAGGCTGAACAAGCAGCCTCAACACTTCTGGGTCATTTCTATTAAGAATGCTATTTCGCTACCTTAATGCTTTTTGAGACATATATTCTTATGTATTGTAAGCATGAATCAACACCTACCAACCACATATCCTTAAGCAATGTATTGGAAAGGTATGGAGAGAGGTGAAAGCATTAGCTTTCATTTAATGTTTTTATGGGCTACAGCATGAAGTTAATTATTAAGCAGTACTCAATAATTAAATCCAGTAATCAAGGAAACAGTATTTTCCCTTTAGTTTACCAACTAATCACACTAAGTTGCCAATCCATCCCATAAGTTGTCAATTTTCAATTCAGATTTGTTATAAAATTTTATTTGACATCTCTTTTCCTTGCTAGAATTAATTTCTTTTTCTTAAATCCTGTGTACAGAAAAATGTAAAGAAAAATATGTAAATCAGATAAATGTTAAGAAGGGCAGAGATGACAAGAGCTATTTGCTTTTATTATCGATCAGTAATTTTCTGTCCTGCTTCTTGTCAAATGGCTCCACATAACTATAATATCCTGTAAAACAAAGATGTTTCCTGAGTTTTAAAGGAAATCAGAAAAGGGAGATGAGACAATAATTAGGAAGAATTTGGTATAAGGAAGGGAAATTTAATTAACATATTTTTTTCTTACCCCGGATCTTTTTACTGCAGGCGTTCAGGATTGGAAGGGAACAATAATTCATTGCAGCAAGAGCCAAAAACACACGCAGAGCATTCGGAAAAGTCAAACCATCTATTTCTCTCAAAACTGCCATCTAAAGTGAACCAGAGTTTATTAAATCCTTCATTCTTCAGGTATATTATCATTGCTTTCTGGTGAAGACATTTTCACCAAAACTTTCCCAAAGTCCTTAGTTCAGATTTATATGAAAGAAAAAAAAGCAAAAAACAGTAAAAACATAAAATAACTATTCTCAATTTCTTAATACACAATTATAGCAGGTCAAGTGCTCTAGAAACGCGTCAGTATACAAGTTTCCAGCAATTTGCCTCTATACGGTTATTTTAAAAGAAAAAAGTCTCAGTAAAGGTCATTTCCAAATACTGTGAATACGTATCTTCTACCAACTCTTAAGAAAGTAGCAGAAATAAAACAGACACAGTTCACTTCAACGTTCATAGTAGTCCAGTTACAGTTCTGCATGTGCATGAAAGCTGTAAGCCTCTAAAGTGATCCAATAGCATGTGAGTGGCCTGTATTTAATAAAAACACCCAGCTACAAATGTGGACTGAAGCAGACAAGGTCAGCTCTGATGCCACAAAGGAGATTTCATTTATCAAAGCAGTAATTAGACTGATATAAATGACACTAGAAATGAAACTACAAAGTATACTGGCTATTAAAATACAGTATTTTTACCGTATATGTATCAGAGGTTAAATACAAAATGCATCTATGATATGAAATTACACTGTAAAAAAACAGCACCCTGTGGGCTCAGAAAATTAAGTGTTCCCTTTAGTTAACAAGTGCAAATGTTACTTTCCTCTCCATTTTATGATGTTTCGTAAATGCTATTACAAACTCTGACATCAGAGCCCTTCAGTTATGTGACGAAAACACTAGCAGGCCCTCTTTGAAAGAAGGTTCCAAAAGAGGGTTTTTAAATCAGGGCACAAACCCAGTACACCCTGCCATAAAACCTGCAGCCTGCTCCCAGCCATTGTATTTCCCAGGGGACCTTTCCCATACATAGAAAAACAAGACCATGAGCTTGGGGAGTTCTGGCATCTCACTCGCACCAGTCCTCCTGCCCCATACAGCTACTGGACACAGCTGCATCACAGAGCAGTTTTCTGTCACCTTGTCTTCAGCCACAGGCTGGGCAAGGGAATCAGGAAACAGCCTGTCAGCTCTTCTATGAAACACCACGTGGCCAGTACAAAGAGGTCAGGGCACTGCTGTTTTACTGCCTCAATTCCTTTTGTTACCAGCCTCCAAATATAAGTTCTTCCTACAGATATAGCTGGACTATGATGCATATAGCAAATACAGTTACCTTGCTATTACATTTTCTCTTTCAGTGTCTGCAAAGAACCATAGACAATTTATAAACAATGCAAGAGCACAGGCTTTTCTGGGAGTAAAAATGAGCCTCCAGCTAACTTTACCTCTAATTTCTTTTTCAGAAAAACTGGAGTATCTCTTCCCAGGCATTTCATCAGGTTTTGCAGAATAAAGATGTCTCTGATACTTGAAATGCGCTGCTCCACTAGTAACCTGATGGGGAAACACACACAAGACCTCTCCTTATTCCAGCAGAAACAGGTAAGTACCCCCATTCTTACCCACTGATGTACCCCCGAAGTTAAAGCTGTAATCCTCTGCTCCTCTCCCACCTCCTTTTTTTTGAAATGCTGGCATAACTCTACATGATGTAGCTGCAGCACAGATATTTTGCACATGGAAACAATTATAAATGCTTTCTTAATGTTAATCCTGATAGATGAATGTTGTTGTTGATACACTTACAGCAGGGGCACCTGACCAGACTGCACATGTGACAGTGCAAATATGAGTGCTGTTAAGCCTCAAGGAATTATCACCCTTCTGCAGAAATAGAAAATTGCACGTTTTTATCTTTTAATCATCGATGTGCCAGCAAGTTCTGAAACAGACAGGAAGCTCAGGAGTGGACACAGACAACAACTGGATGCAAGTGAGGAATAAAACCAAACAAGCAGTGCTGTGGGCTGCAAGAACAGAAGGAGGTAACACAGAGATCATATGCACAAGATGAAGGTGCACTCTTAGCACCTTCTTTTCTGGCTCAGTAGGTGGTACTGTAATTGTTATGTCTGAACCACTCTTAAATATACCTGCACAGGTAAATATACCTACAAAAATATGAAGTGTCACTTTCAAAGGCAGTGCACTGGTCTGAAATTCATCCCTGCAAATGGGCCAGAGCTCCAGACATGAAGACAGAGAACTCTAGATGGGACTCCTGCTTTCCACCAACTTTTAAGAGCTGTGTACCTGTGCCTCCAGGAGAACCTGGTTTTTGGGTATCACTTCCATTTTCTCAAAGCAGAACATGATACAGGGTCAAAAGTACTAATCCATGGCAAATTTTGTGATAGCCTCAGTAAAAGCAGTCTCACAGGAGTGAGCAGATTGGTCACACACATAAACTGCACTGGCCCAGAAAAAATTCACTACAGCCAAAGAAGTTATTCTGATAAATCACTACACAGAGGCACTTGCTGGATGCAACTAGCCTTCATCTGAATTTTTACTTACTAAACTAAAAGAAAATATTCCCCGGGTGTTAAACAATGTTTTTCATCATGAAAAATCAGATAGGTCCCTAAGTAAGATAGTCTCATTACCTCCTGTCTGTATACAGATAAAACAAGGATAGATATGTGAAGGGACTTGATAAACATCACAAAAAAACTACACTGGTGGAGCTGCAGTCAGAACATAATCCCCTGCAGACCCCAGCACCCTTTTCCATTGGAAACCCTCCTCCTTGAAACTGCAAAGACAGTGCTGTAATTCACTGTCTAGCACAGCTCTTATCTCATGTGATCATTTAAATCCTAGAACCACAGGATGTATTCTATGTGCAGACATACCCTTGATGATTTCTAACAGACATGCATTCAAACAACATTTAAATATGAAGAGCACGTGAAAGATATATTTTTCTCACTGTAATCCAGCTTGAAGAGCGCTCACATTCTTGTCTTTATCCATCCCTGCTAAAGTAGTTGCCAAAACTGAGATGCATCGGTTATCAAGTTGATTGAGCTTCTCCTGTTAAAAGTTTTGACAATGTCAGGTTACTTCAAACCAGTAAAAGGTTCAGAAAAGAAAAACTGACCACTCTTAATCCACACCTGCCATTTTCTTTTTCCCCTCAAAAATCAATTTACAAGCTTTAATTCTGCAGAGACTCCACAAAGTCTCACATCAGTCAAACGTAGTTGATTTGAAAGGGGTAATGATTTTTGAGACTTCTCTTTTTAAGATCTGAAATCAGGCAGTGGCTTCAAAAGTTAAGGAAATTAGAAGTCCACACAAATGAACTATGGGAACTGTTTCCATGGAACATCAGACTAAACCAGGGATATAATCCAACTCTCTCTGATGCTGCACAGCTTCCCAGAATTACCCACGAGGTTTCAGCCCAAATTTAGGAGAAGGATTTTCATACTTACTTGGCACACTCTCACCAAAGTCTGGACTAGGAGCGTGTTCTGAGGCACGCCGAGGTGCACCACGGCGTGCAGGCTGAACACCAGGTCCCCGCGCATCATCCTGCGCGCGTCGCGCAGCAGCTGCTGGCACAGCTTCACGAAAGCCGGGTGCTCAAAGATCAGCTGCCTCTCGTAGCGCTGCTGCTCTTCTGACAGGCTTTTGAAGAGCCTCCAGGTCATGGTTAAACAGTTTGTGTAGTGCTTAATGGAAACAGCCGCCTCCGCAGCCAAGTCCAGCGCATCGCAAGGACAGGTGCATTTCCGGAGACTGGTGAAGAACGGGTCACTATGATCCCCTACACGCTTCAGTTTGAAGCTCCCAGAATCATCCAACTTTTCAACTTCCATGGAGCTCTGGGAAGCCTTCTCACTCACCAAAGCCTCCACACCTGTGCTAAAAACATCTGTCTTTTGAGACAGGAATCGAAGAGATGATCCATGCAGAGAAGGAAAAATATTTAAAAGTAATTTCCTGAAGTTCACATTTCCCAAGGGGTCCCTGTATCTGCCAATCCATAAAATGTGTTTTCTTGTTGAGGCTGAAAATTTGGGAGTGAGCACAGAACTGTACCTATGCACGCCTCTAACAGTATTTAACAAATAACTTATTTTATTATTCATTTCTACTAATGCCTCCTGAATAGATTTGAAATGCCAACTCAAAGTAAGGGATCCGGTGACATTCTACCAGTGGAAACAGTTCCGGAGAAACTGCACAAAATCACTCATCTGTAAAAACAATTGAAAATTACGGATTAGTTACCAGACTTTCAATTCCCACAGTTCCAACTGCCAAATCTATGCACTTTTAAAGGGAGATTTGCTAGAAGACCCCCGGAAAATGGTTTGCAGAGAGGCTTTTATTTGGTCTCCTACATTTAAGTCAAACATCTCAGCACACGGACAGCCCGGGCATCAACTCTTGCTTCCTCTTTACTGCCCTACCTGAGAGCTCTGCCGGGAAGCACTGTCTTTTCCTAAAGGACTTTTCCCCAGGCAGACGCGTCTCCCGACAGGGCTCTGCAGGTTCCCTGCAGACCTCCAGCAGCGGGTAACAGGATCCCGCCCGCCCGCCTGTCCCAGCCCGCCTGCCATCCCACAGCAAAGCCGCCTTCATGGCACGCCCGCGGGCGCTCGCTCTCCCGGCGCCGGGGAGAAGCCGCTGGGTTTCGGGATCACTTCCCGCTGGCCCTGGGAGCGCTGCCCAGCAGGGCGGGACAGTACAAGGGGACAGAGGTCTTTCGGCGGCTCCGCACCGGCTCGGAGCACGCGGGAGGAACGGCGGGGATGGCGCCGGGCGGGAACGGGCCGGGAAGGGCCGGGCCGGGGCTCCCGGCGGCGGCGCCTGTTACCTCGCGCGCGGCACCGCCGTGACACCGCGCCCGCTGCCCCGCGAGCTCCCGGCGGGCCTCGCGAGACGGACGGCGCGGGCCGAGGGACAAACTACCGCGGCGCGCGGCCCGTTGCTGAGCAACGCCAAAGCGGCCGTTGGAGGGCGGCGCGCGCATGGCCAAGTTCGTGGTGGCGGGTGAGGGGGGACCCGGGACCCGGGCGGGGCAGCTCCGGCGGCGGCGGCGGCACCTTGTACCGGGGACCCGGCACCCGGGCAGGGCAGCCCCGGCGGTGGTGGCGGCGGCAGCAGCGGCAGCTGTAGCTTGTACCGGGACCCGGGCGGGGCAGCTCTGCGTGCTTGCAGCGGTCTCCTCTCTCTGCGGGCTCACCCCCGTCCCCGTCTTTGCGGCTTTCCGGGAGCTGTGTCCGCACGGCGAACGGCCTCAGCCGGTCCCGGGTCAGCGTTCCCCCCTCATCCCGTCAGCCTCTCTGCTGCTGTCCCGCCATGGGTGGCCTCCTCGGCCCCTTGGACGTTGGCTCGAGAGTCTGTTTTACCTGCTAAGGAATTACCCTTCCTTAGCTGGCTCACGTTAAACGTTTAGTCTTTTAAGGCCTTATCGCTGAATGTCAAAATCATCCATTTGTGCTGCTGTTGCTATGTTCACAGGTAAGGCAAACTGCCCTTACTATGCCCGAGCTGAACTCCTGGCTGACTATCTCCAGACTAACTTGCCCAACTTCAGGGTTCACAAGATTACTCAGCACCCTGACAAGTGGGAGGTAAGGGATTGTAAGTCAAGTTGCTGGTAGGTGCCCCAGTACTCTACAAACCAAGAAATGTGCTTATCTCTAGTCTGTTTCTTCTCTTCTGTTAGTGGTCTGATATGTGGCTAGAGGTGCTGCAGAAGCAGCTTTGGCTGTGAGAGCCAGCCAGAGGAAAGGTTACAAGTAGTTTTGAGCAACTGACATCTCTGAGTTTTACCACAGAAGATGGGCACAAAGTATGGACCAGCCTAAAGGTGTATTATGTCAATAAAAAGTTCAAGGTGGTTTTGGTTGGTTGGTTGGTTTTCTGGGGTTTTTTTTAAGTATAAATGGCTGTTCAGCCTGTAAATCTTTTGCTCACTGTGATTACATATATCTTCAGAGTTTTTACTTGTCAAGAGCCTTCATGGCATTCAAGGGCTTTGAATTACAGTGAAAGTATGAAGTTAAATATCATGTATTTGTTTACAGTGTAGATGGGCCTTTCTGAGTACTTATGCTGTAGACATGCTGCCTATAAGGCTCTGAAAAAACTGCAGTCTTACTCCATGAGATAGACAGTACTATGATATTTATTACCTCATATATTTTGCTTGACACTTCCACCAAGTAACTCGAACAGTTAAGTGAAAAGCAATTAACCTCTTCACCTTACTTACCTTCTGTGGCTAAGTAAGAATCCTCAGATTACTCAATGCTTCACAACATTGCTGTCTTTTGTATCACTAAGACAACTAAGTGAAACCAAGACCTTCAGGTGAGCCAACCCAGTGTATCACCATACCTTGCTTTGTGTTATTCCCCCATTTTTTACCCACTGGTACATAAATTCTGAGGCACCTTGTAATTATATATTGAGAGGAAGTAGTAAGAGTGCTTGTAGCTGTACTGTTTAAATGTTATCAAATGTGAAGTATTAAAACATCTGGTGGGGATGTTTACATCAGCAGTGGCTTCATGACATTTGTGAAACAAATGGATGGGAACACAGTCAGTCTCCTATCATTTGGAGAGAGCTGTTGGACCGTGGAGGGAAGGGTCAGCTTCTGGGAGGACTTAATGATTTTCTGGAATATGCTCAGGTAATAAGCTGCCTTTAATACTGTAAGCCCATGTTTTACAACATTTTTGTTCCTTTCTCCCCCTTCAAATGTAAAATAAAGCTATTGTTAATGTTACCTTGATGGATTTGGGCTATCGTTTGATTGGAGATCATCCTTTTTGTTCTTAGAAATATTATGGCATCACTTCAATGATGCTGAGTGAGGAAATGTTAGACATTGCTGAGGAGAACCTGCAGACACATCTTGAAATTGTAAAAGAGGATGAAGAGATTAAAAGTCTTATCAAGCCTATGCAGATCTGGATCACCAGGTGGGAGTGAAGAGAGTATCTGTGAACTTTTACTCAGTTCAGAAGTGCACTTTTTCCTATCTCGTATAACAGGTGTAACCATCTGAAGTTAAGCACAAATCCCTGTAATTTGATTATTTGACTTGGGTTCTGCGCCCCTCACTATGAGCAGTGAGTATATAACTTAGAAACAATTTATGCTTTTCTTACATTTTACGCCAGTTCAAATAAGGGGTGTGAACAGGCATCATTTCGACCTCAGATTAGAGAAAAAGCAAGTATTTACAAAATAAGCTGGAAATTTTATAGTGCAACCATCTTGCATTAAATATTATTGGAAATACTAAAGTAGGTAAAATCTCTTGCAGCTTTACCTTTAGAAATTCCTGTATTTCTAGTAGTCTTAATAGAGCACCTTAAAAATTTGTTGTTCTATATAGACATCAGTTTTTAAGTGACAGCATTGACTGAAATGCACAGGATGGAAAAGCCTTCAAATGAAAGGAGGACCCAACTGCTTTAATTCTTAACCTGTTACAATGACAAAAAGAGCAGTAAAGGATCCAAGCTAATGGTATCTTTAAATGTAATCACGTACAAAATAAACACCTATATGTCTATGTAATACTTCCAAACAGGCAGTGGTTCATTGTTAACGTAACTTTTCTACATCTTCACTTACCAGTGCATCAGTTCCAATCTGTTATCATCTGATCCCTCTGTTGGCAAATGGAGAAGTGTTTGGGATGACCACAGAAATCAGTATCCATTTGCTTGACACTGACCAGTTTAAGGAAATTCTTCGCAGTATTGTAATGGAAGCTGAAGACATGGCATTCCCACTTCTCCGCAGTATTTCGGAGCACACAAAAATAGATCAGGCTTTTATTGATGCTGATATTATCATTGTTCTTGATGATGTCCTCTTAAACCTTGAAGTCCAGTCCCTTGAGAACTACATCAGAGAAATGAGTGAGATCTGCCAAGTGTATGCTCCCTTGATTGAGAAGAATGCCAAGAGTGAGGTCAAAGTAATTTCATCAGGAAAAACCTTTGCAAACCTTAAGGCAACGATGTTAAGGACATATGGCCCATCCATTAGAGCTGAAAATATCATTGCCATTGCGACATCCTGGGAAAGTGCAGCTAAAGCTATGCTGGCCAGGAAGCTGAATATGAGCACAGCAGGTGAATGTTTATGTAGCATTTGGGGAATTCAGCGCAGCTTTGGGAGTACGTATTTCATTCCAGAACACAACTGATGTGCATGCGGAAATGCACGGTGGTGCACCCACTGAATTTCGTGGCTGTACAGAATGCCAGGGTATCTTTTGCTTGCTCCGGGATGCCGCCCTGCCACTCTGGTGTGTATTTCTTGCTGGAAATATGCTAAGGAAGACAGTTGTATTGCAGATTGGGAATTAGGACTTCAAAATTGCATCTGTAGTGCATTGTTATTTTGGAGCTGTGAATAAACATGACAACATACTGCTGTGCAGATAATGAGAGTAAAGTAGAACTGAGTTGTAGTATTATTTTGAGGTTAATTAACTTTCATTCTCAGGTCAATTGTTATAGCTTGGTTATGTTTGCACAATTCTGCCCTGCATAGCAAAGGTGTGCACTGACAGTCTGCTTAGCATCAGGATTCTGTAAGCGTTGCATAGATAGAACTGGTCATTGATGACAAGTCTAGATATTTTGGAGACTAATAAAATAGAAAAGCAAGTTAATAGGCTGAATAGCCTATCAGCAGGTTATTTGAGAAAATCCTTTTGCACCAAAGCAGGTAGGTTGTTTTTTTTTTAATGAATGTTTTTATTGTTTATATATTTGTTTTTACAGGATTTTAAAAGGAACATTGCTGTATGTTTGCAACATGATTTGTTACTGTTTTTAAGAGTTAAGTATTTACTAGATTTTGTACATTATTTACAGTAACATGATATAAATTAAAGTTCCTTTTTCAGCTTGTGATGACGTTTCATATGTTATGGAGAACTTGGTTGCATTTTTCAGATCAAATAATTTCTGCTAGCAAGGCAGGGCACTGATTTGAGTAATTTGTCTTGAAAGGGATTTCTGAAGCCTATTTTTCTGAAAGTATTTATCTCTTCACTAANAGTAATTTGTCTTGAAAGGGATTTTTCTGAAAGTATTTGTCTCTTCACTAGTCTATGTATTTTCCTCTGTTACAGGAGTTAAAGATGTAATTGTTTGGGGCAATATTACTGGCTCGAACTACATTGATTTGTCACATGCAAAACTTTATGGATATGACTGTGCTATTCGGGGCCCTGCTAATTTTCAACGTCCTTTGTTGAATATGATTTATGATAGGTACAGTACAGATCTATTTCTTCAAAGTAAAACTAAATAACTGCTTTTAATCCATGCTTATCTGAACCGTGTAATAAAACATCAGGAAAGGTTTTTGTTTTCAAGATTTGTCTTTACTGATTGGCACTGTACATAAAGGAAAACACAAGCTGAAGTAATCCATCTGCAGAAGAAGTTGAGTAGTTCCTAGTGCTATACATAGTTCTGACTCTCCTGCCAACTTTGTTTATGTATTTTTCCTACATTTTAAGTGGGTTTCTCTTATATCATGAGCAGTTTATAAGAAGTAATGAAACTCCAGGTAGTTACTTAGATGTCTAGTTTGCATGAAGAAACCTTGAAATAGTATTAAACAGATATCTGTACCTGAATTACATGGAATAGGCCTGAGCAAATTAATGTTGTCAGTTTCCCAAACCAAATGATTTGTTAACATATGTGAAAAGGATACCTGGCAGCTAAATAGCTTCCTGTGTAAAGAACAGTAGCAGAGAAAGGGTGGATGCAGTGAGAGGGCAGCAGATGTGACATACACCCAGGCCTGGCTATCTGCAGCTCCCACTCTGGTCTAGACCTAACATTTAATGGAGAGCAGACATTTCTTTTGTTCTGTGCTTGTACTGAGCCTCACACAGGCAGACTATGGTTCATGGCTGGGTTCTTACATAAGACAGTAATATATAAATTACTTATAATATAAATTACAATAATAATAGAGGTTTTTACTTGACTAAATGACCTAACTTTGATAGGAAAGTAGTACTTGTTGTTACTTTTTAAGCTACTTTTTGTTAGACCTTTTTTTTTCTCTGTCTGTAAATGCCTTGCCTTCAGCAGTGAAGTTTGAGTAAGTGTTGACTATTTTCTTTCCTTGGGTTTAGTTCTTTTTTTTCTAGGAAACTGCTCTTCCTGCAGTCATCATAGTTTTTCATCCCTTTTTTCCCCATTTTTTTGTTGGTAGCAAATGGATCCATTCAGAATTGCTATCTGCACAGAGTGCACTGAGTTCCCGGGTGTCTCGTTGTACAGGAATGTTACCTGCTCATGCAGTAGCCACTGTACTGCGATACTGGTACCATGGCTCTCCTTCTGAGGAGATCATTTCTGTGGGAATACTTAGTGAAGGTAAATCTATTTTTGCTTCACATGTTCTCTTGTAGCTTTGCCCTACATATAATAGCTTTCCCTAAATCTATAATGTTATTTTTTAATCAGTATTTTAAATTTAATAAAAACTTGTAAAACAAATCATGTGAGGCTAAGAGTTTTTTTCATCATAAGAACTTCCAAATCTAACAGATAATACTCACTTTTTACAGGCATCTCTTAGGTTAATATTGTCTTTTTGCAGATGATCTCTTAGTCTTTTAGTTTAAATGCTTTTCTGATGTATGTGTTTCATGCAAGAACTCTTTATAGTTCTTAGAGCCTAGGCTATAAAAGTGTGTTCTTGTGTAGTTATGTGAACCAATAAATGGGATGTTTCACAACAGCCATTTAACCCTTATGAAATAAATAATTTTTCCCCTTTTTTAAGATGTACAACCAATACAGCAGTTGTGTTACAACACAGGAAAGACACCTGTTGGAGATGGTCCAGAGGAGGGCCACACAAAATCATCATAGGGGTGAACGCATCTCTTATGAAAACAGGCTGAGAGAGTTAAGGTTGTTCAGCCTGGAGAAGAGAAGGCTCTGGGGAGACCTTATGGCACCTTCCAGTGCTTAAAAGTTCTTATAATGAAGATGGGGACAAACATTTTAGCAGGGCCTGTTGCAATAGGACAAGAGACAATGGATTTAAAGTGAAGGAGGGTCTAATTAGATTAGATTTTTACAATGAGTGTGGTAAGACACTGGAACAGGCTGCCCAGAAAGGCAGAAGGTGCCCCAACCCTAGAAACATTCAAGGTCAAGTTGGATGGGTCTCAGACACATTTGAATATGTCCCTGCCCATGGCAGGAGGGTTGAAGTAGAGACCTTTAAAGGTCCCTTGCAGCCCAAACCTGTCTGATGCTATGATTCATGTGCATCTAACTAAAGTACCAAGTTACAGTAAAAGGGACATTCTTTTTTGAACTGTAGATTGAAAAAGGCAGTCTCCATTTATAATGAGATCTTATAGTTGCAGACTTCTGCAAGTCTGTAGGACTTAATGTTGACACTCATGAGGATGTAATCAGAAATAACATGTTTTGTCATTTTGTCCCCCTCTTCGTCAGGTCAGTTTTGTGTTCCTGAAGGAATTATCTTCTCTATGCCAGTGAGGTTCCAGAATGGTAACTGGGAAGTCATGACAGAATTAGAGATTAATGAAACGACCCAAGAAGCTCTGAGACGCTTATCCCATGAGCTGGTTCAGGTGTGGATTTCTTGAGTCTCGCGTATGCCCATTCTGCCACCTATGGGCACGTTGTGATACAACTTTGAACACTGAGACCTTTACGTGTTAGATGTACAAACTGCACACGTGCACTTTTGCATGGTGAAGACCGGGTATTTGTAAGTGTAAGGTAGTATTTGTGTATTGAAATGAACAGACAACTGTTCTTTTGCCCAAAAAGGAGATGATAAAATAACTTCACCTATATAAGTATAGAATTTGCACTCCAAAGTTCTTCAGGCTTTGTGCAAAACAGAAATATTACCTTTAATTTAATGTTTCTACATTTTGTGTTGATTTTGCTTATGTGGTATTCAGAGTACTTCTATGCTAGAAGACATATGTTTTGACATTTTTATGGCTGTGACTCTGCATGAATGAAGGCCAGACCTTACTAGAGCTAGGGATTTTTCAGAAAATACAGAATCATTGAGCACTAATTTCATCATGAGCTTCTTGTCACTTAGTGAAGCAAAAAGAATTTATTTATGCTATTGAAATTCTAAAAAAGACTGGTCCCAAACTCTACATTCTAGCTTTAATCAGATTTTGTGATCTTCAGTCATGTAATGTGTAAGAATTGTTTTGTTTTAACATATTTTTAGTTTGTGCTAGAAATTATAGCAGATTAAAAGAATGGGCGGTATTAAAAGTGCTTTTTCTTCCATTTAGGAAAAGCTCGTTGCACTGAAGGAAATAAACGAAATGCATCCATATGAAGCAGAATAAAAACTCCACATCTTCTCCCAAGTGTTTCTGTGCTGCTTTTCCTATTTAATTTGCTTTTCAAGGTCTCTGTCCTCATTCATCAGAATAAGAACAGATGAACACTAAAGCATGTTTTAGTTTTGTTTTTTCACTTTTTGTCCATTTTCATGTTGTGAAATTCCTGCACTTTTCCAGTGTTCTAGCAATTTCTTTCTACTTTTCATTCCTACAGACCTTTTCCCTGGTTTGTTTTCTTTCTCCTTTCCTTCAGATTCTTTCCATTACTTTTGTATCAGCCCTTTCTGTACTATGAGCTGTTCTTCTCCAATAAGGGCAGGCTGAAGAATGGGGAAACTTTGGAGCTTGATGCCCAGAGCCTCTTCTGAGCACAAAGCCTTTTGGTTATCCATGCTTGTTTCTTGGGAAATGACTACAGACACAATAAGATATTCTTGATGAATGCAGAATTTTATGATTTGGCTAATCGAAACCTTGTTTAACCCAGACAGGGGATTCCCAATTAGATAAGTGTGTCCTTCCCTGTCTGCTCTCTACTTGTATGGCACTGCTGTTCTGTAGAGCTGTTCCATTTCTCTTGTGTCAGTGTTAAATGCTAAGCAGAGGCCTTCCCACTGCTAGCAGTGTTGTGTTTAGTTATGGCCTCCTCTTGTGACATCATATCAAGTGTTCAAGTATTCCCAAAGTGCCCTGCTTATCTCCTTGCATGTGGAAGTATTCTAGGAGGCTAGCAAAAATAGCTCATGTTTTTGCTTTTTTTTACAGAAATGGAAACCTTGCCTACTGGGTCACTTTAGCTAGAGTTGTCTGGAGGAGAAAATGCTGGAAATTCCCATATTAAAATAAGGTTTCCATTGCTCAAAAGAGGAAACTACAAAGAAAGTCTAAGCACTGTCGTAGATTTTGCAGTATCTTCCTCATAAAAAAAGCCCCCAGGAAATGTCTAGGTGGAAAAATATTTCAAAACCAGTGTGAATATAAGATTTTTAACCTGTAGACCAAAGTAAAATTCTACTGATTTTAATGAGTCTAGGATTTCATTTGCATCCAACGAATTATTTCTTCAGACCAAAAAACTATTGCAAAAACATACTTTAATGCCTAGAATGTTCATATGAAAATTTTGAGCAGGATTGTCACATACGGAGTAGCAGTTTTATAATTCCAAATATTTTTTTTCAGAGGTACTGAAGTGCAGTACTTCTGTAATAAAATATCTTCTTAGGCAAAAATGATTTTTAACACAAAAATATAAGTTCACACATCTCCTTAGTGACAAGACCATCTTTGTTTCTATGTTTTTTTAATTTATTGCATGAGTTTCAAGGGAATACTCATATGTTTTAAGTCAAATGTAATTAAATTCTTGTTTCAACAGAATTGTTGAGGAGCCACTTTCACTTGCATGTCTTTGGTGTCTTAAATGATGGAGACTGTGTTAATGAAATGTTACTGTACTTGCTAACTTTTTATCAGATATGTTTAAAGCAAAATAGAAAGCTTCCTGTTCTTTGAATCATATAGTTACATATAGTTGCAATAAATTCATTATTTCTGTTCAAATGGAGGTTCAAGCTCTGAATAGGGGTAGACTTCTTATATGAGGAAACCAAGAGAAGTTACTGGCTGATTAGGACAGGACTAGGAGGGATGTCTCACTGGTCTTAGAAAGAGGAGCTCAGAAAGCTCTATCACAAGGTATCACAAGGGATCTGGAAGAATGTGGGGTTTTATGTGGGGTGTATATGGGAGAAGCAACATTTAGAGGAACTGAGATATTATTATAAATATCTTCATGGAAGAGTTCACATGGAAATTGTAGAGGCAGGTGTTGTAAAAAGTCTTGAACAAAGGGGGTTAGGAATCATTCATTTCATGAGGAAGTGGTCTCCAGGGAATTAGTTTCCAGTAATGTATGCACAGAAGATTGGCTGAGTTTCTGAGTAGCATCTAGAGGCAGATGTCTCAGGAGAGCATAGCAGGAAGGCATGCTACCAGTAATCTCTACAAACTACCTGGTTTTTCTATAACTCCTTCTCCAAGACAGAAAAGGAAAAGTTAGCTTCTCTAATGTGTATTTACATTTGGCCTTTTTCTATATGAACAGCCTTTAGCAGTCTTACTCTTTGAATTCTTTTATTCTGCCTGTGGAGATAGTTGAAACAAACTGCAGTTCAAGCACCAACACTGCACAGTGGTTAATGAGAGGGAAAATAACTGTTCCTGCAATATATAAGTAGGCTTATTTGACTTCTGGGTCACCACCTGAAAACCTTTCTTCTCAGAGGCTGGGTGTAGAAAGAAAAAACTGGGATGTTTCATGTATCCTAAATTATTCTAACTGGGTTTGTCTAGTGGTCTGCACGGAAATTCAGGTCTTTCCTCATGGAAGCATAAGTGAATGGAAAAGTTTCTTTTCCTAGCTTTTGCTTAGGAGAGAAAGAAAGAATAAAAATAATAGGAAAGCTAAAATATGGTGACATATTCAAAGTTGGTTACAGTTGTAACACAGTGATTGACTTAGTCATCACTAAGTTTGGGTTTTCTATAAGTAATAAGCAATTGCTGGTATACATTTTTCACAAGTTACCAAGTAATGTTATGTATGCAGGATATTCATAGTATTGATGACTGCTACTACCTTGGTGTTAAAGTAACTGTTGAAAAATTTATGAAAAACAGCTTTAAGCTAAATGTATGTATCTTAAAATGTTATATATAGATTCATTGTAAACCCTAGCATTTGGGTGTACTGAAGAGCTTTCTGATGAGTCTGAACAATTCTTATTCTAGGACTTTACCACTAGGGCTTAGTATTTTTCTTCTTTGTATAGCTGCCCCAACTCTTTGTTTCAGCACACTGTGCTTTCTGCGTTACTGTGTCAGCTTCCACCTCATTTTCAGTCTCTATAGCAACACCGTTTCTCAGCAACTGGGAGATTCTTAGTAAAGGCCCCTCAATTTAGAAATATTGCACTCCAACCATAAAAAAAAAAAAAAAGAAAAAAAAGCTTTGAAACAAAGATCAAAGAAGTTTTGTCTTTAATAATTCAGGATATTTATTACTAATTAATTAGTGTTCTCTGTTTTGACTGCTTAGACAATTACCTGATACTTTGATCTGGGCCTTTGCTAGGCATTTGTTGTGAGCGGCTTTAATTTAAAAGCAAAACCTTTAGAACTGTGTCTTGAAGTCAACTTTTAAGTGCTGTAAAACTACTGGACCTTGCTGGCAATGTCATCTGACTTCTGGACCTTTAGTAAGTAATGAGAGGAAGGTAAGCTCAGCTACTGTATTTAAGAGGAGACAATAATTTTGGCCTTTGAACAAAACATAGAATGTTTTCACCCTTCACAGGAAACAAAAGTAATTGTAGGTTCTTTTATGCATATTTAAAATGTTGATCATATGTTGTCTGATTTCAAAAGAAGAAAAGTCTCTGTAATCAAGTCAATTGATCTATTGGGAGGTTTCTGCCTTACTTCATGTGGCTTGTATTTCTCTATACTTTAATTTAATTATGTAGCATGCTTCAAAATGCATTTTTTTTGCTAAAGTACATATTCTGAGAACTGGTAAGGCAAACAAGGTACATATAAGTCATTAAATGTTTTTCTTTCACATTCCACTAAGATTCAAGAAAAAGGCTACCCTTGTTCTGCACGTAGGAGTATTCATGTTAATGGGACCAGGATTTATAACTGTAACAATTTCTTTCCTGTACATTTGTACATAATTTTAAATGTTTTGTTTGTTTTCTTAAGTGTTTTTCATTATTAAAGAACACAAGTAACTGAAATACAACACAAAGGCTGAAATAGTGTATCAATAAGCAAAGTTACTTTAGATTTCATGGGCTTCTACTTTCATATTGTGTTCATGTGCTAACACTAAAGGAGATTCTCTTCGTTTCACCCAGGCCGTCCTACTGCAGTCAAGATCTGAACTGTCCATGGAGTTTTGTATATGAGAATGTAGCCTGTACATACATTAATAATGTCTTTTGTAACTTTTTGGAGGGAGAGTTCATAGATATGATGCTGTACAATGATGGCCAGTTTGGTAAAACACATAAACACATGCTTAACTTTGAGACCATGAATACTGTAGTACAACACTGTAGAGTATTTTTCCATAAGGGTAATTGAAATGGTAGACATTGTGCTGTACTGGGTAGAGATCTGGTCATCTTACAGTAAGTGTCGAGCACTCATGGATTATGCATGCATTAAGTCAGTGTTCTTATTTGAGTGAGCAAATTCTAATGAATTCTAATTTAAATGAGTTTAACCTGGATATTTTTACATTCATCCCATCCACTTTCTTTATTTTATGTACCTCTGGTACAGAGAAAAAAAAGGAGGCAAGCTGTGTGTTTGTAAGTCTACCTTCTAGATTGCTACATGTAGCTTTCACTAAACACTTATGTTTAATTCATTGCTCAGTGTCTTCTGATTTCATTGATATCCGTACATGGACTTTTCTGTCAAGTTATGCAGAGGCATCTACTACTGCAGCTATTTTAGGAGCGGTTGCATCACATTTTCACATACGTTGCATATGAATATGTATCTATAGGCAAAGTTACATGCCTGTGTAAATGCTGGACAGAGCTGTAGTCTTGCAGAACCCTTGGTAAGGAAGAAAATAGAGCAGTAGAAAAGAAAGATAGTGGCATTTCTTTCAAAGAAGGACTTCCGTAAAAACTGTGGCGTTGTAGTCTTCAATGAAAAAGACAAATGAAGCAAATCTGTATCCCAGTATTTTAAGTATCTAAATTTAGGTTATGACTGAAATTTAGAGACTGAAACACAAAGCTGCAGCTTTCACCAATTAAAATGGTAAGAAGCATATTTATGGTAGACTCAATAATTTTAGATCATTGGGTATTTATGCTTTATAATTGACCAGTATTCTGTCATATTTATGACAAATGATCAATGATTCTCACTGAAAAAATGTAAGACATGGATATTTCTTTAAGTTCAGATTTAACACCAAATTTATTATTTAAGTTTTAGATCATTTCCAACTATCTAATTTTTATTTATTTTAGCAAACTTTCCCTTTTTTCTCCACAATAAGCCATACCGATGGCCTTTGGAATCTTGTGTGACTTAGATCCATTATACCTAGTGTTTTGCAACTGCAGTGTTAACTGAAAGATAGTTACTACTGTTAATTAATATTTATATTTCTGTGTTTGGAAATATAATGTAGTTTAGAGCATTAGTGAAATAAATCCTGAGGGGAGACATTCAGTTTCCATTATTACGGGGACATAACTACTTTTGCTTCCAGAGTTGTTTAAATAAGTAGAGTCATGGTTAAGCTTCCTTTTCCCCTTCCATATCAGCTCAATAAGAAATAACGTCAGCTCAGCCTAAAACTTTAGTTCTGCTTGAAAATTTTAGAAAATACTTGTGAGTAATTGCAATCAATTAATCTTGGGAAGAGTCTGGTGTAAAGATATGCCCTCTGTGCCCTGAAATTGTACACTATGGATCGTGTAGTAATCCTGCATGTAAACACTGGACTCTTAATAGTGAAAGATCCCATTTCCTATACTTAAAACTGTTTTGGGGATTGGTTTTGCCCTGATACAATTTTGCAGTTACTTGAATTACTCCTATTTTGTGCTGAGGAGAGAGCTTGCAATTTGCTGGCATTTCTCTGCACATGGCACCAAAACGATTTTGTTTTACGTAATTCTGTTGAATTTAATTTCTGAAATGCATCCAGTAAATTGTTCAGATTAAAAGGTTTAATTTGAATGGTTCGATATGTCTCTGTCTAGAATATGTGGTTTTACACTTTGGTTTGTTTTGTTATAGAATACCTAATGCCATCTGTTCATTTCAAATGGATCCAGACTTGCAGGGTAAGGATTTTTCTTATTTTTTCCCAACTTTTCTCAAAAGGTGTTTCTGTGTCTTTTTGAACAGAAACTACTGAATTGTAATGAAATCATGCCACCTTGAGAATCTCTGTGCTGTAGCATGTAAATGTCAAATTACACAGCTGTGATGTCGTACCTTTATTGGTGGATCTGTCCTGGCACCTTCCTTGCCATTATCACATTGGAATATTGCCATTATCATCATATGGAATGGTCAGGCACACAGGGCCATGTTCCCTAATTTATAATATGTGCTTTTTCCCATATTCTGGAATAGGCATGAAGGATGGTCATACACTCCCTTTTGGAATGTAAAATCTCAGTGGATACCTCATCTGCCACAGAGCAAATAGCTCAAAATGCAGAATAGCAGGTAACCAGCTGAAGATGTCAGGAATCAGCACACTCTTCCATGTGTGTAGGACCTCCTTTGTCAGCTTCTTAACAAAGGGCATTTATGCTTCTTGAGGTGAAATTTGACCCGCAGCAGAATGATTACGTGCTGGTTTTCTGTCCAGAGGGGAAGCTCCCTTCCTATGAGAAATGAAAGACTTTAGTGTCCCTAAATAGCCTCTCATCAATAATAATTCTAAAATGCTTTGTATTTCAGTTGGGGTTTTTTTCTTTGCTATTTTACTTGGGTGCCCTCACAAGTTAATTCTGGAACTGTGGTTGACAGGCACAGAATGTCCTACTTTAAGGCCACATTTTGTCTGTAAGGGTGGACTTGAATTGAGTAGCAGATGGCTACTAAAACAGATTCCCTTCACTTATAAAATCATCTTGTGCATGGAAGGTGTTTGAGTTGGATCATGTGTATATTTCTAGCATTTGTATTTGAAAATAAGCATTTGGGACTTAATCCATAGCCTACTGAAAACTGTGGGAGTTGTTCTGTTGCTTTCAAAAGGGCTTTGGATCAGTTTATTGAGGAAAGAGAACTGATGATGAGTGGAAGTCAAAACTCATTTTTCACGTTGTATGACATGCTGCACTACATCTCCAAATAATATCATGAAACATAGTATGACAAGAGCAGGACTAAACAGATGGTATAGCAGTTATCGGCATCTTTCTATAGCTTAGACAGCATCTGGGAACCAGCAGAGCCCATAATTTGCTGACTATTAATATTAATCTGGTGTATGTGTTGGAAACCATTGCACACAGATTGGCTCATTTCCAGACTGAACAGGTAAAGTATTTTGTGAGTTATTTCTACTCATCTATACATATTTGTTGCTTATCTGTAACCTTAATCAACTGTGTGTAACTCTTCCTCTCTGACATACAGGGAGAAAGAGTCTCCGAGGACAGATGGATAACTTGATAAATCCCTTTCTAGTTTCTGAAGTTTAGTGAACAAGCCTTTTTTTTTTTGATCTTGAAGTTGTAGGCATGTGTGTAAAGTATCAGATATAGGGCATCGTCAGCATCTCTTACTTTCCACTCAGAAAAACATCCTTTAGTGATGTGAAAGAAATAAGCTGAAATCATATAAGGATATGGGATTTAGTCAAGTAGATTGAGTGGGTTTGCTAAACAGAGATGTCAAACGTCATTTGCTCTGGTAAATGGCTTTTCTTCTTCTGCAAGAGTTCCACATGTTGATCTTGACAGAAGATTTGTTTAGTGCTTGAAACAATATGCATCGAAAACAATAACCCTGGTGTGCAGACTGACAAACTGTTCCTTGTAGAAGAGCAACTCTGATCAAAAAACCTGTTTGCCTGAAGAAGAATTATTTCTTTATTATCTTGGCTAAAAGTATGTGCAGTGCATAACCCTCATAACCCTTGCTCTGGTCCGTGAATAAACTTGATTCCCAAAGAAGCAGATGCGCTCTCTACGTTAAATTCTGTTTTTACAAGAGGTCATGTCACTGTTTACAAGAAGACTGTTCCCCCCACTAAGTTATCTGAAAAGAAAGAAAATGTTTTCTTTTTGTTTTCTTTTTGTTTTCTTTTTGTTTTCTTTTTGTTTTCTTTTTGTTTTCTTTTTGTTTTCTTTTTGTTTTCTTTTTGTTTTCTTTTTGTTTTCTTTTTTTTTTCTTCCCAAAATTTTCCTTCAGAGTTTTGATCAACTCCAAACTCGAAATTTGGTTGTTTTGATTTTTAGTTAGTTTTGAATGAACCACTCTATTGAATGTGTGTTTGTTTCCTTTCACAGAGGCCTTCAGTGATGTTCAGAGCTCCGTATACAGAACAGCCCTAAAACTACGCTCAGTACAAAGTCTTTGCCAGTGTTAGTAGCCAAAGAGAATCCTGTGCTTTTACAGGGAGGAGAATCTGCATAAAATTTGTGTTGCTGTCACCATGAGTTATTATGCTACTTTGCTCTCTCATTTTCCACCTTAGGGTTTCAGAATGCATTATGAACACTTAGGATCTAGATAGTGCTTCATGTACAAATTGATTTTTTTCCTTTTGAATGTCAAGGGAAATACATTAGTGAAATTCTAAAATTATGGGAGAATCAAATTGTTATCACAATCTGCAACACTGCTATGTAGACATCACTGACAATTATTTATCTGTATATTATTATGCTCATGAATAGTCAAATTCTAATGTATTTCTTGGGCGCTGATTTATTGGAAATAATCATAGCTTTTTGAAAATGCATTGACTGGACTATAAGAATTAATGAGAGCAAAATAAAATATGATAGACCAGAAAACACCTGGTTAGTATTCATTCTCCCTGTCTTTGAAGTGAGTGAGAATTCACTGCAAGCAAACAGTTGTGCAACGAAGTCCTGGTCATCTAGCTCACTTTGAAATTACTGGATGTGAATTACGTAGTGAGCTAAATTTCACTGAAATCTTGAATTTTCCATTTGAAACAGTCTTTTGCTGAAAATGCCCAATATTGCAAGTGAGGTCTTCAGGGTAGCACAGAGAAGGTGACTAGTTTGTTAGCCTTGGACATATTTTTTTCATTTGTGGATGCTCTGCTATGAATATATTTAGTCTGGTCTCAGCCCTGATATGGTTAATCTTCCTGATGCTCTGTGTCAGTGTGGAAGTACCAATTCACACAGGTACTGGTTTTCTTTTTATGTTGTGTACTGGTTTTGGCTTTTTTTACAGACTTGATTTAGCTAGGCATTTCTAATAAAAAATTGTCATGCTTCCATTCATGAAAAGGCAGGGATCCTCATTTGTTTTTTCCTTAATTTTCCCACAGTGGATTTGATTGATGTTTCTCTGATTCAGCACATCCTATCAAGTGAACAAAGCCAGAGGGAGGAGTGGATTTCTCTGAACATGCAGCAAATCTCTAGAATGCTGATGAAACTGTTCCAAAGAGCAAGATTAGAAAAACTAGGCCAGGTAGATCCAAGAGCTGCTGAATTCACAATGAGCCTGTTGATTGCCATGTATGACAGGTGAGAGGAAGAATAAATGTAGATCCATGGTGAAGTACCATAGAGTCAGAGAATGGGTTTTTGGATGGGACCTTAAACATCATCTATCTCCCACCCCAAGTACTGCTAGACTATGTCTGTTTCTATCACTCTTACACCATTTCTGTGTGAAACTCTCCCATTTTGATTTGTTTTGCTTTGTATAAAAAATAGGAGTATTCCAGCTGTAGGAATATGAGGCACAAATCTGCCTCAAAAACAAAAGTGGTCAAATGTTTCCAAAACTATCTGGAAATCCAGACTTTTGCCAGTCCATGCTGACTTTTTCTCTAAACAGCTTTACGGAGTAGCTCCTCTGACTTCCAAGATATTTTGATACACTCCTGAAAAAGAATCCATATTTGTCTCTGGAGAACAGTACCCATGCACAGGTCAAGAATTTGCCAGTCACTTTTCATTACTGATTTTTCATCTACCAATTATGAAACAGAATTGATGTCTCATAACCAAGCTGAGCAGCTTAGTGAATAGCAAATAGTTTCTGAAAATAATAAGGAAACAGCTCACAGAGTGTATTTTTCTTATGTATTGTTTGCGAATGACTTAATTCACTAAAGGCAGGATTTGTTTGTCATTGTATCAGATTTAAAAAAGACTAAGTTCATTGTACAAGTCATTTACCACAGGTGAAATTTATTCCCTTCTACATCAGAGCAAAGTTTTTTTACTGAAAGTAAATGAGATGCAAGTGGTCTGCAGGACTTTTCCTCGAATCATTATTCTTTACTAGTATGATCACTACTGCTTAAGGTCCCATTTTATCAAATATTTTTGTACTTAGAAAAATCAATTAAGGCTAAGACTAAATGGTGTATTAAGAAACAATGCTGGAAACATCAGGAGTATTTTGTAATTTGTGTGCACTGTAGGGAAATAATTTAGAAGAATCTTTTTAACAGGACTATCTTGGTCTTTTAGTCTGTTTTTTAGGACTGTGTAATTTTTTTTGCTGCAATTTCTTTTGTAAAAAGAATTTCATTTCTTGACATGTATGTAAGATAAAAAAGCTTCTTATAATTTTCTTCTAATCATGTTTTCTCTGTAGAGTGCTGTTCTCTGCTATTAACACTGGAAAGTATTTCATAGGAGGAGCACATAGGAATTTTCCATGTTTGTGTGGTAGTTTACTTAATAAGCTTATATAACCATCTTAAGGGAGTTTGATTGTATACTTTAGCTTTAGTCTTGGAGTTTTTTCTTTGAAATTTCTGGAGAAACAACAATTTCCCATGCAGTTCATACTTTAGAGATTATATTGCAGCTTTACACAGTGCAGTGTGGGTTTATCTAAAGACTCTTGAAGACAGCTTTATGTAATGATATTTTGAAGCTTTGCAAAAGTAATATCTTAAATATAGATTTCCAGGTTTTCCTGATTTGTGGTTTCTGATTAATGTCTGCATTGTCTTCACAAAAAAAAATTGTGTTTTTCATTAGGTGCCTCTGTCACAAAATTGGGTTCTAAATTAATCTACACTATTTATTATCTTATGGTCAAAACTAAAGTCCTGCTCCTGCATATATCCTTCTGATTAAATTGAGTTTCAGTGAAATTAAATGTAATCAGCCCAAGAGAAGCTCAGTGCAGATCTGGGGCCATAGTGGAGCTGCCTGATGATATATGCAAAACTCAGGTTGTATCCTTTATTCACTACTGTATTTAGGAAGGCTTTCCACAAAAAAAGAGCAGAAATTTTTTAGGACATACATTGTAAATGTAAAATTACATTTTACTTGGAATATGAAGTCTTTGAAGGAGATGTTTTTTTGTTTTATGATTGTGTGGTATCTTGGAACAGTTGAATCTGCAGTTATGTTCAGTGACAAAGGGTTCTAGACATAAAATATCATTGAAATGTTGCATCAGTTATATTTACACATATAAAAGGGTACTTGTTTTGAAGTTTCCTTCCTACATAGCAATATTCTATTCTTCCGAAGTTTGTTTTTATATTGTCAGTGAATGTGGTGTAACTTATTTCATTTTCCTAGATCTGGGACAGGGTATGTCAAAACTAGATCTGCTGCTGCTGCCTTAATTTCCCTTTCGGGAGACACTCTCCTGGCTAAATACAGAGGTGGGAAATGTATGATTTTACACACTGCCTGAAATACTGAACATTGAGGAAAATTTCCGTTGTAATTTTTTTGCTTTAAAAGAAAATACAGCTCTTCCATGCAAAAAGTGAATTATGTTGACTGCTTAGTTGTAGAGAAAGGCTGATGCACAATAATGCTTTTCAATTAGTGTCTGTAGCCATCTTTGCAATAAAGAGCCTCAAAAGAGGTCATAGTAAAGTTTAAGATAAGGAGAGCTTCTATTTGCCTAGCAGAAAAGAACAGAAACCCCATAGTTTTAAATTAGCAATTCACAATTTAAATAGAGCGCTTCTTGTATAAATATATTTAAATATTTTTCTTAATGTTGTGAGAATAAGTTCATTGCTTTCTTCCTTGCTTTCCTTCTCTTTCCCTCACCCTAGGGAGAAGTATGGTCACAGCAGTCGCTGAGAGCCTGTTAGGTACATAATAAAGTGAAACTTTCTTGAGGGGTTTATTCGGTAGGCTGCAATTACCATTGAAGTTTGAAGATAGCTTGAAGACAGTTCAGGCTCTGCCAGGATTCCAGCTTTTTTCTTGTTTTCAGCTTTCTTCCAGTTTTATGCTGTCCCTGATGGGAAGGCGACCTTGATTACCCGCAGTGCCCTGAGAAGCCTGCTAACAGACTTAAATCAGGTAATGTCACTGCAGTGCTGTTACGCAACAGGTTTTGTAGGAATGTACTAACCTAGGAGAAAAAAACCTCGTGATTGATGCCTTTTATGTTTGATTACCTTATGAGACTGAAGTTAATAGGACACTGGGGACATACGAAGCTACCATGCAAAGTACGTAAAAGAATCAAATTCTGTCCCTTTTCTCAGAATAACCACTTGCATTAGTGAATGCCTCTTTGCATTCACATTGCATGAGCTTTCAGGTCTTGGAAACAGCTAAATACAACTGTTCCTAAAGCAACTTCAGACTTCAGATGTCTGTACTTACTCGAATAGCTTACAGTTGCAGCAAGTTGCCTTAGCATACAGGTATTTGCAGCTGAACTGGTGCTGAAAATGGAATCTGAAAATGACCTCTGAGGTTCAAACTCAGTGTCCTTTAGTATTATAGTGTGGAAACACAGTATGTTGATCCATTACAGTAAGTGAGTTGGAAACAAATCCTTCTGACATACCCTGATGAAACTGCACACTGATGGTATGAATATGAACGGGTTTTCTTCAGAACAGTGTGTAAAATGGCATTGCTATAGATACTTCACCATCTGTGTGCTGTCACCATTGCATCAGAGCATGATGGGAACATCTGTTTTTTATTGAGGTGTTTCTGAGCCTTTCTTTTTGATGTAGATCCCAGCCATTGTGGGAGAAAGCTGCACTCTGTCTTGTGTGGAAACTGCGATTCATGACTGTTTCCATGGGGTGAGTGAAATTCTGAGGTCCTGGGAAATTATTCTGAATGTTGCTGATTGATTAAAAACTTCAAATGTATCACCACGTAACATCCCCAAGTGTCTACTTTTAAGGAGCCGGGCTGATCATCAGTCTCACAGTATGGGAGGATTTTTATCTATAGAAAACATGCTCAGTAAGATACTACTGAGGATTCTTGCATTTATTCCAAAACCTTTGGAACACAGTAACATTTTACATGAGTGGAAAATCTATGCTAGCAAAATCCAATATCAGAGCTTTTATTAGGGGTTGTAGATGAGACACCAGTTTTTTTCAAGTGCATGTATGAACCTGAGACATGTATTTTTTCTAGGTTCTGAATGCCGCCATTGTTGAAGAAAAATTCCTGTCTTGGCTGAGATCAGAGCCTGCTGTTCTCCTGTGGCTCCCTACATGTTACAGATTATCAGCCACGGAAATGGTTTCCCACCAAGCTAGATGCAGAGTCTGCAAGGTTTTCCCCATTACAGGCATCAGGTGTGTCAGTTGTCTTTAGCATCCACATAATTAATTCCTACCATTGTTTGCATACCTTACAGGCTGTAACTGATGTACTAAGCAACAAACTTTGGACGTAATCTAATTCAGCCAGGAAAAGAGGTAAAGAGAGAACCACTGCAGTCTAGTGCTCAAGCTTTCATCCTACTTCTCTTTAGCTCACTAGCACAGGCATGACTATGAAAACTTGCTGAAGGTAAACTGGCAGTCCAAAGGTAAAGCCAATTAAACCTGCATATCTCAGTTCTTTTTCCTGTAACCAGTTGTATTAACTGGCTAGTTAAGCTTTCCACCTTAGCATCTTGGTCCTCTAAGTAATGGTATAAAATGGTGTGGTGGTATAAAAAGAACACTATCCATTACCTTCTGACCAGAATGCTCAGGAAAGCATTTTACTGTTACTATATTCTCACTAATAGTAAGCTTGCAGGTTTAGCTTCTTGAATTTTTAGTTTTTTGCTTACAAATCCTAAATCAATATTACAGTTCCATGCGAGCAGCAAATAGAGGTAAGCTGGTGCAAAAGAAGCATATGAAGTTGTAACTGCATTCTCAAAAACGGGAAATGGTGCTAGAACAATGGTTTCTTCCATGGACTGCATTTCAATGCAGCAAATAAAAAATATCAAAGCCACTGGTGGGTTCGGATAATAGTCAACAATCACTTGGACAAAATAACTTGAATTCAGAGAATGCTGAGGAAAGTCATTACTCTAACAAAGATGTTTCTTTTCCAGAGCCCAGGATTTCCAGTAATCTAGCTTACTTACACCAAGTTCTTTCTTGTGGGGAAGTAAATAAAGCCTTTTGTTTTCCCTCACAGGTATCGCTGTTTAAAGTGCCTCAATTTTGACCTTTGCCAAGCCTGCTTTTTCACTGGCCGTCTCTGCAAACCACATAAGAGATCACATCCTGTTGTGGAACACTGTGTGCAGGTAGAGTCCCATTGCACTGATTCATTTTCCTGTTGAGGTTTTCACATAGACAAGTAGGCAGTAGATTCTTGAACTACATTCATTATAAAATTATGTGTGTATTAGCCATAATGGCCATGACATATTAGTATTAGTACTCTGGAAACAGACAGGAAAAGGAAAAAAGCAGGCTTCTAACTTCAGAATGAGTGTTTTGTTCTGAAATAACTGAATAGAGCTATGAAATATCCCAGTGCAAGTCTTCTTCTTAAGGGGTTTTATGGCAAGTTTTCTGTTAGCAAATAATCCTTAAACCTGTGAAAAGTCCCCTTAGTGTCCCAATGCTCCTTCATCCCAATCCCAATGCAGACTCATTCAGAAATTAATTCATCTTAAAGTTGTACAAACTCCTGCATGAAATGTCTTTCTTTTTCTCTCTTTTCTGAATATCTTCAGTTTTTCCACTTTATTGTAAACCTTTCTGACTCATTTGTCTCTCTCAGTTATGGATACAGCACACAGAAGCAGCATGTGCCCAACTAAGATCACATACTTGGACTCTTGTTACAGGGGCAACTTGTGCTGTCATCACACTAGGGGCAAAGTACAACACTGGGAATTTGTGTTTGGAAGATCAGCTTCTCCTTTGAGCAGGAGATTCCAGATCTTGCACACAACAGCAGATGGGTTTTTTGAGGATCTGTATAACAGTATCCTTCTGTTCCAGTAAATCAGCTGAAAAGCACTTAAGGATGTTTCACTAAGCTGTACTTCCTGGTCTCCTTCCCAAACCTCTGTAGTAATGTGAAAGATACCTGGGTACTCAGTGTCTGCACTAAAACTAAAGACTGTTAGACTGCTCTTGTACTCACCCTTTGTCTGGGGTAACATTAAACTGTTGCTACTTCATTGCTCTCTTTCTGAAAACAAAACCCTATTGCTAACACTGTGAGAAATTATATTTGGATGCTCAATATCTGCATGAAAAATAATAGTTCAGTCCTCCAAATATTGTTCCTCATATTCCATCTGTGAGAAAGTAGCAGAATCAAATGTTAACTAATCTCCTCATGTAGATTTCTAAGTAGAGACATTAAAATTAGTGTGAATGGAGAGTGAATGGGAGTGTGTGTTTGTGGAAGCACCAGAAGGAAGGGCAAGAGAGATAAAGCAGGCAGGAGATGTTGCAGCCTGGATTGCTGCAGTATTACAGTTGAATCACTGAACTTTGGATTCCTTTATGAAACCCTACTCTAACACTAACCCTGTAAATATTACTTTATAAATCAAATATTACAATACAGGCCAAAATCTGTACCAAAATTTAAAAGATAAGCTACTCACTATGACAGTTACCGTTTTTCTATCTGTTGTGTGGGACATAAAATAATCAGCAGTAAGTTGCTATCCCCATCCCTTCCACTCTTAGCAGACGCTGTCCTTGTCTGGGTAAGTTTTCACACTGTCTTTATCAGGGACTGAGCTGCTGAGTGGGGGGTTGAAATATCAGCACTGTTTTTCCTTACCGTGCTGACACCTTGTGGTAATGTTACTACCACGCTGAGAAGCACTGGGAGGCATGTGGTGTGTTTTCTTTGTGTTTTCCTGTTCGGTCTGTCATGGCTCACCCCATGTTATGCAGCAGTCACCTCCTGGAGCAGAATTGGTTTATGTCCTCCAATAATACAGCTACTGAGCTTTGTTGTACATGAGCCTGACACTCCTGTGATAAATGGATGTGTATTTTACTGTATTCTGTGAGAGGAGGATGTGAGCCATGGAAGACTATATCTACAATGCTTTATGCAAGTATAAAAATATTTCTTCCTTAGATATTGGTCAGCAGAATCATTGTTGTGACTGTGAGCTTAATCATGGTAACTACCACAATCCTGTGTTAGGCATTTCCAGGCTGCCTGACTTTGGTCGAGGCAGTGTTTTGCCTAAAAGATTTGGAGCTGCTCTTACCTGTGGTCCTGCATCATCACCCATCTCAGCTCCCCTTCTAGGGTTCAGATAGAAGCCATGAGCCTTGTCAGATGGTGAAAAGGTGGACCTTGGCTTTCTGCCTTTGCCTTGGACTGTGTCTCCTTCTGGGCAGTTCCTGTTTGAAAATTCCCTTTCTTCTTTATCATCCCTCATTCCAACAGATGTCAGCAAAGGCAAATGCAAAGCACTTTGTCCGCACCATCAGGAACAACCTGTTTCAAGAGCGCTGCAGAAGAAAGGAGGCTCAGAGAAGGACTGCTCTGGAATCAGTGGAGGAGAGGCACTTCCCTTCTCACAAAAAGACTTTGTGAGTTTCAGTTTCAGATGAATTTATAAACTCTGAATGTCAGGTCATCGAATATTGCTTGATAATGTCCTTTGAGTTAGGGATTTTGTTATGACAGATACCATGTCATGATTTTTCTATTAAAAGGGAAAAAAATAACTGAGAAGTTGCTGCACATTGTTCTGTAGCTTAACCATGGTTACCATGCTGACAACCTAATGATCAGTTGTCTTATAAAATACAACCTGCTTATGTCTTGCTTCCCTCCTTCCTTATATTGTCTCTTTCACTCCATTCCATTTCTTCCACTCAGTCTAGGGTCAAGCACTGCAAGTGTTTACTACCTTTAACAACTGCATGGGTTTTTAAGCACCTCCTCTGTGACAAATCCTGTGGAAATTAACTGGGAATACTTTCCACATGTGACCCACAGCACATTCACTGACAGGCATTCTACTCAAGTCCCACTAAACTGCAGGCCTGTGAGATTACTCACAATAGCAAGTAGCTGATTTCACCATTCCTCTTCTTTCAGACCAGTTGTTTTGTATGCTTTGGTTAACACTTAAAATCATTATGGTATTTCCACTGATCACAGTGGTTAATAATGAGCACTGGAGGTTATGTTGATATTTTTGTCGGTAGTTTCTCCTTCCTTGCTTTGAGATTTTGGTTGATACTTAGGTGTAGAAACTGAAGGGAATGATTATAGGAGATTAGCACTACAAACATACAAAGGGTGAGATTCCTTCCTAGTTGTATGAAGATCTAGCACCTGTCTTGTATCTCACATGTGTTCTCCAAATGAGGCTTCAGTTCTGGGAGACTGAAATAGGGGAAAAATGGTCAGTCCTCTCTAAAATAATTAATTTCTTCTTTATGTGAAGGAGGAGAAAAATCTGTTTATAAAACTGGATTGTGCTACTCTGGTAGGTTTGCAGTTAGAAAACAATTTTTTATATACGATAAGACCAATGGATGATAGTTACAGTGATTCTCATGAAGAATATTATTTCAGTGTTTTAGAGTGTGGTGAAATACAAAACATCTTTCATTGCTAATATTTCCTCTCTTGTATTCGGCAACAAAATAATATTTAATAATTTTGAATGTAATTTAATCTTTCTGGAAGCAGTTGCGATTTCTCTTTAATTCTGTGGGCATTTGCGTACCTACTGTTTGGGTAGCAATGAGACAAAGATGAATTTGGGGTTGCTGTTGCAGGTGTCACTGTGGGGCTGATAAATATCTAGGCTTTCCCTGGCATGGAATGGACTAAACAGCAGGATACTTGCTATTTTTTGTAGTTGAATTTCCTAATAAATTTAACTCTTGGCTAAAGGGAGCAAAAAAGAGAAGCAGCAAATTGCACTGACTAATTGGGTGGAAAGAAGAACCTGTTGCTGAGATTCTGTTGGGAGAGTGGAATTTGTTTCCAGGAATTTCATTCCTTCAACCAAAATGTGTCAGCAGCCATAGCTAAACTTTACTTCTTGCTTAGTCAACAGCACATCTGTCTGTCTATTTACACTGCATTAGTTTTATTTGGATCTTTCTGGGTGGCAAAACTACGTGAGTCCTGATCCTTTCCCTACTCATTATTTCCCTGTTGGTATACAGTCCTCCTGTGGAATTCAGTGCTTCATCGCTACCTGCTCCTGAAAATGTGTCCTTCCGAGTGGACAGTTGTGTCCCAGATTCACCCAGGTTCATACCTGAAAACAGGCCTGTAATGCAGAAGAGTGACAATAACAAGACCCCAGAGCAAGGCGAGACAATGGTGCAGGTGAGCAAAACACGAAGCAGTAATGGTGCTAAAGCTGTGAAGAAGACCTAGCAAGTTAATTATCTCATTGCCTTCTAATTCCAAGGAAGATGTAATGGGCAGCTTCACCTTTCTGTTAATTCCTCACTTATGGAAAAAAATGTGGAATCTGAAAACTTGGTGAAGTTTGAATATATCCTCCAAAGACGAGTGAATAACTTCTTGACTTTCATGACCTTCAGAAGCACCTGTAAGAATATTTGCTTTGGGGTTTTTTGAGTTGTCGTAGAGTAGCACGCTAAAGTCTAGATGAGTTTGGAGTCCTCTCGCTATTCTGACAGTAAAAAAGGCCATCATGTCTTCCTACTGCCAGCAAATGTCAAAGAAGAATGCCTGAATTCTTATTAGGCTCAGGCCATTTTTGTTACCATGGAAATAGCAAGAGGACAGAATGGGCCCTCTTAGGATAAACTCAGAGCAATGTCCACTCCATCTACAATAGCTAACCTACAAAAGGTCTCCATTAATCCATTCCCAGGTTCCCTCCAAAGAAACAATGCTAAAAGAGTGGGTAGGACAGTGTAGCTAAAAATAAAGTACCTAGCAGTTTTTTGTTTCTACATTTTTTGAGAGATTGGTAGCTCTGCACTTACTCAGAATATAGGGAGCACTGGGTTGTGTTAAAACCACTTTGTGTCATCCACTCATCTTGTTCTTCCCAGGAGCCAAGGGCTGCAGTGACAGAAAACTCACCTCTGTGTGTCAGGTCATTCCTTTGGCTGCTACTCCTGTGCTGGCCTTTGGAAGACCTGTCTTTTAGAACTCTGCTATAGAACACTATACCCCCAGCAGAGGTATACTGCCAGCCAGCAGATATCTGTAGGAGAAGTTGTGGGTAGACATTGCTTAAACACAGAATTTTGATGGTTAGGATTTGTCATTTTAGGAAACAGCAGAACAGGACTTGCATCCCTGTGTTGGGATTCTGTCAGGTGCATTGCTCTCTTGTTTGTTTTCTTTCTGGGGTGAGAATTCCTTTTGAGCAGTTGTATACTGATTTCCAAGATCTTATAATGCAGATTATTTCCACTTTGATTGAAAAGATGTGCAAATGATTGTTTTTAATAGAATGCATGAATATGGAGGTCCTGGGTGATCCAGCTATTAGCCTCCTAATTTCCTGGCTGCCCTGATTCCTGCCCAACTTATGTCTCAAAACTAGCTTAGCTGGAAAGCGTTTGTCTCCCTGACTTCTGGGCTACTGTTCCCTGCATGGTCCAGACAATGCTACTTCCATCTAAAGACCAGGAGTTTCTCTTCTCTCTTCTACATACAGTCTCTCTCTACATGTCCTTTTCTCAAAGCAGCTGTGGGACTTGGGAGAGATTATTCCCAGATCAGAATATTCCATTTTGCAGAAATTCTTGGGAGTATGGATTTGTTCTAATTTCAGGCAAATTCTCAAACACTTAAATTTCTCATACAACAAAGAATTTGTTCTATAGAATAAATTTTCCAGCCACTAGAAATACTTTAATGCATCAGTTGATTGTAACACATTAAATTTAAAAAGTTAACTAGTAAATCTGCGAAACAGACCAAATCCAAAATTTGCCATGCACTCTTATAGTAAAATCTGCATAAAAATGAAATGCTGTTGCTGATAAATTTATGAACAGATACTTCTTTTCGTTTTAGGCGATAGCCTCTTTTGAAGCAGATGTGTTAAAAATGCAAGAATCCATTAAAAGCATTCACAGTGACAGCAGGTAGGTAAGTGCGGTAGCACACTGACTGAAGACTGGTGGGCTAGAAGACAGATGATTTTTCCATACTTTGGAGACTTTGAGATAAAAAAAAGACTCTATCAAATGAGGATGAATAGTGAAAACTCAGCCACAAAAATTTTTTGATGGAGATCACTGGAAAAACAACGGCAAAGCCAAACATTTTAGTTTGCAGCATTTAGTTCAGCAGCATTTCTGCAATTGCTAGTATATATTTCTAAAAGTAATTTTTAGGCAAAAAGATGTTCATCACCATAAAAATGTCAGAATAGCATACTTTTTCAAATTTTTCTCTGAATAAGGCTTAATCAAAACAAATTTCATAATTTGCATGAAGCTTTTAAATCAAAGTAGGATTTCTTTCTAAAAAATATGCTGTACAAGGAATAGAGTTTAAGAGGCTGAATACAATAACTATTGGTATAAAATCCATAACAGTTTATCACAGAAGTTCCTTCTGATATTCAAACCTTTGATACTGTAAAATATTAATTCCTAAATAAAAAATTTCTTGGGAGGCTTGTTTGCTTGGGTGGCATGACAGGGGGGAAGTTGGTGTATGAGCAACGATGCTTACCTTTTACTTGCATTTTTGCCTTCCACTCCTTCATTTTTGTGGTTGTATATAAATGTGCTCTCTATATAACCATGCCTGTGACCACTGAAACTGATGGAATTACAGTGAAGTGTAGAATTCAATCCTGAATCTACTCTCTTTATTTCCTTCAGTATGTTCAGTTCCCTCTGTTCCTGTTCTGTTTCATTCTACGTACAATTGCTGCTCCAAATTCACACAAGGGCACTCCAAGATTAGAGCTAAACAATTGCAGTTTCATTGTAAGTCTGTTCTCACTTGAGAAAATAAAGAGATATGGCAAAGATCTTCAGTTTTCATTTAGATTAGCAATCGTTGAGAGGATATTTGGGATGCCTGTTCCTATAATGCTGCATCACCCTCTGACCTGGAGCTTATCATAGTACTTGGGGAATGAATCACATTACTCATGGGAAGCTCCTTATTCTTGTTTGTGGACCAACTTCCAGTATTCACGTGTCTGTTCACAGAGCTGGGCTCTGAATTAGTTGAAGGAAGACAGCATTTTACAGTGAAGAGCCCTTAAATGTTGTTATAAGGGACCACTGTAGTATTAATTTTAATTGTAAATGGTCTGACTTGCTGTCCCATTCAGAAAAATCTTGCATAATTCAAGTGAAACTGATGGGGTTCTTGTCTCTAAGCCACAGCATAACCAAAAGAAAGTGAATCAGATGAACTTCTGAATGTAACTAAGCAAGGCAAATAACTATTTCACATCTGTGATATGAAAGCAGTTGGTTTATTATTGTAGTGTTAACAAACTTTACTGTCTCCACCTCAGCCATGAGGAAAGCAAAACTATTTCTGCCCTGACTTCTTAGAGAAATCACAACTAGAACAGAATTATAGGTGGTATTTTTGTCATACTGTGCTCTGAGTAGGTAATTTCTAAATCTCTGGCATGCATGGGAGGGTGGTGCTTCTGATTACAAAAATCAGAGTGTTTTTTCAAGGACAAGTGGCCTGTGCAGAAGCTGTTGGTACCATCAAAGAAACTGCAGAGAATACCACGAGCAAGAAGAAACTCTGTCAAAGCTGTATTAACTTCATTGTTGCTCAGGTATATAATGGGAATCTTTTGCAGGTCAGGGAGTTGCTGTAAGTAGTTTGCTTCTATACGGAGGGACTGCTATTGTCTCTCCTGTTGCAGCCACCTTTGTGTGAAAGGTAAAACCCCAAGATGCAAAGTTCAGTCCTGGCCATAGTTCCACTCATCTCTCATCTTTCCTCATCTAGAACACTCATGTTCTTGCTAATTCCATGGATATAGTCCAGCTCCTGAAATATTGGCCTCTAATCCCAAAGCTGACAAAAATTTCCTGACCTAGTAAAGGGGATAAAGTTTGTGCTTAAGTGTCCGCTCGTTTCCATGACTGCAGATATTTGTGTATGTGTAGTCAAGCAAAAATCCCACCTTCCTGTATCTCTGGTAGGTACATGAAGAAGCAGTTCAACAAATGGAAGGACAAAATGCAATTTCTTCATAACTGCCAGGAAGAAAAAAGCTGCAAAATAGAGGCAAAACTCCAAAGACTGAGAGTAAGCCATGAAAAGTTGCAAATGATGCTGCAGGATGTGAAGGAAGAAGTAAAGGTATAGTGATAGATATATCAAGAATTGTCACAGCTATGAGCCATTACTGAGCACTAATGACTGGTTTTCCTGCAGACCAGCACTCTGAATAGTATTTCATGCACCTTCCACTTGTACAGTCATCTTGGGTTCTTCTCTTCAGAGAAAGCACATAGGTCTTTGCAGTAGTGATTTTCTTGTCATTCTTTGTGTATCTGGAATCTAGCACAGATATCCATGTTAGGATGTTTAAATACTACCGCAATGAAAATAATGAATGTTCCAATAAGAGTGAGAAAACATTCTAACATTCCAGCAGAAATGTTAGCTACTTCATTGCAGTCTGTTCTTCAGAGAAGAGTCAAAGTGCTGGCATTGAATAAATAAAATGTCATTCCTAATTGCTGTCTTTTACTGGGATGTAATACAGACATCTTATACAAAATATTTTATTTGTTTCCAGTTGTAGTGATTCTTATCATTACAATTATTTCTGAGATTTTAAAAGGCCCTTTTTTCACAGAAGATGCATACTTACTTTCCCCCTACAGCATTTTGGTAGCATTTTCTGCAATGCTGTTTTAGTACTACTGGCAAACTGAAATATCAGTTATTTTCCCAATGTATTTTCTGTGTTTTGTCTATTGTAGACAATGTTGCAGTCATCAGAGCATCCTTTTGCACAGCGTCATAATACAATGCCAAGAAATCCACATGTTCTGCTGGAAAGGAGAATGCAGGGTGAATTAAATCCTGCCCAAATAAGGCCTACTTCCAGAACATGTGCAGAATGGAATTCTTCGAATCCCCCAAACCCTGTAAATAGAATGCAGCTTTTACAGACACCTGAGGTTCCCACTGCAGTGGACTTTATGTTCTCAGATGACCCACTGGAGTCAGTGTCCCTGCGGAGTGACAAACCCTTTGTGGGACAGCATGAAAAAGCAAAACAGAAACAAACATATCCGCCTAAATTGCCAGAAGACTCTCTCAGTGGAATGAGGAATACAGTTCTTATTCCCACTGCAATGCAGATACCACCTGATGAGAAGGAAGTCAGAGAGGAAGTGGAACTGCTAATGATAAAACTGAAGGAAACGTTGTCTCTCCAAACCCAACCAGGTATAAGTTCTCCAGTCATCTTGACACTGTCTTCTTACCTTCATCCAGTTTACTCCATAATATTATTCATAATCATGTAACCCTCAGAGGAAACTCAGAATCTTGCTTTAGCCTTTGTAATATTATTCTATATGGTAAGGTAGAGCATATTCCAAATATAGGCCCTAATGCTGGACTGATTTGGAACTGCATGAGTCAAAGCTCCTAAGAGGAAATCAGTCTTGGCTGTCAATTAAGGAGCAAACTTAAACTGGTGAGGGCACAGAAGGTCTTTGCTCTTGCCACTTCTGTGACACTGTAACTATAACTCTAATCCTAGGAGACTTCCAGCAGTACAAAATCACTCTGTAATCAATGGTCTTACACAGCAGAGCTTCGTAAGCCTCACTTTTGATAATGAGGATGTAATAAGGAATATGACAGAAAACGCTGGTGTTTCTACAGAGTTATCTTAGAGCTGTATAAAGAGTTTCTTGTGCTCTGGCAGCATCCAAACTCTTGGAAAGACTGAAAATCTGTTCTACTTTTCAGCCAAACAAACTGCTTTGCACCAGGAGTTCTTCTCTACAGCAGAGCATGTTTGCAGGTCCTTTTCTGATCTCATCAACCAAGTAATTTCACCAGCTTGTAAATGATGGAAACTACCATTCACCTTACAACTTCACTGAACTACGTAAGCCATGTCTCTTAAAAGAGACTCTTTAAAGTGTCTTGGATGTTGCCTTGTAATAACACAGCATGACAGATTTCTGCATTTCCTGACTTCACCAGGAACATTTTGGAGAGCTATGTTCCTTTTCTGTTGGTGATTCCCAGCTCCTGTGCTGTGGATTCCTCAGCAGTGCAAACAGTTGCCCATTTCTCTCTCTTTAGCTGTTGATATCCCATGGTTGAATTACTTCCTTGGAATGGTGTTGTATTTCTTGTTGATGCCAGCAACAAGGAAAAATTTTTTTTCCTGTAATGTACAGAAGGATTTTAAAGATCTGAGAAATGGAAATTATTTGGTACCACTTCAGAGAGAAAAAAATATAGTCAGTTACTTACTATCACTGTTTTGCAGGAGGTGCATAAAAATAGTAAATAAGTATATTTGTGTATGCTCAAAACCAGTTATGGTTCAAGAAAATTTGCATACTTTTAAGAATTTTAGTTGTACCAGCTTTCCAAGAAACAAAATACTCTAGTTTTTACATGATTTTTTCTGTGATTACAAAGAAAATAAATTTCACTCAGGCGAAAAAATATTTTTGGAAGCTCTGGGAGAAAAGTTAGGTAAGTTATATATTCTGAAGCTTTTTTTTATATGTAATCAAACAGTGTTTAGGATGATGTGATTGAAAAGGCTAATGAAAAGCATAGGGCTTAAGCAAAACTGCTCAGCAGAACTCCACATAGATTTTTCCACATGGATTTTCCTTGTGTTGTATTTTTCAGAATGAGTTATAATCATCAAGATAAAGGGACTGCCTGACTCATTAAAGAGGCTAGAAATCTTATTTTCTGTTGGTAGCACCTCAGCCATCATCTTGAAAGACCTTACACTGTGATAGTGAGATTAATGAACATTCCTGGTTCTTTCTGCTAGTTTTGGTCAAAGGAGGCCTGAATTACACATACTGCAAACACGAAAGAATTTACAGCAAGAAGTAATGGTATGCTACTGGAAGCTAACAAGCGGTTTGTCTCTAGCAAAGGAAGTGTAAAGAGAGTGAAAATTAAAGAAAAGAAACTTATTGAGAGAGGAGGGAGGACTGCAGAGAACAAATAGTGATGAGGAAATTGGAAAGCGGATATACCCATATAATAACATAAATAAATATATATGAGATAGAAGCCTAGTATCTTTTGCAACATGCCAGTGCCAAGAGACACACACAACAATCCAAGGAACCTAACTGTTGATTATAGGAAGATACCCATCAGCTTCTGATGAGGCTTTAAATCTCCTTCTAGTGCCTGCGTTGGAATTAAACTTGGTTGGAAACAGTAGCAACTGAGAAATGCTGGTTTGGTCTGAAGCAACATTGAACAGATCTGGAGCACAAATTCTTATGAATATATATTCCTGAACTACCACAAACTCTTCTTTCATGGCAGTATGTAAAGACTCAAAGAAGTGTTTTCCATGCTAAGCAGTTGTTTAGCTCCCAGATCCCTGTAAGATGAAAGGGACAAAATCACAAGGTCTTTATTTTGTTGTTACTCAGTTCAGCTGACAGTGGAGGAACTTCAGTCAGACATATTCATCCCATCCTTCTTCTGACATGCTCTGACTGAGAAATCAGTAAGCCAGGAACAGTATCTGCAAAAACAATCCTAGCTCGCTCAAAGATCTGCCATGAAGTTTCTAAGAAACAGCGGTAGGAGGCAATATCCTGTCTTTAAACACAGTGACATTTTTAAATGTTCCTGTACAGCATATCTACTTCCATCTCATTCTCAGAGCCCTTGCTTTTTTTTTAATATAGCCATTCTTTCATCACTTCACTCCGTCACTTGCAGGGATGCATGTAGTTAGTTGCATCCCCTTTTTTATTGCAGCACAATAACACAGGTTGTCTCTTTACATCAGCAATTTCCAAGTGTTCTCCATAGTGTGATCTATCCTAGAGATTCATCTGCTTTGTCAGTCTTGCCTCCACATCCTTTCCTGCCCGTTGCCTCAAAGGCTAAATTTTGCTACAGCCTATTAATTAAGAAGCTTACTGAAGCAGAGAAGTATTACAGATTCATTTAAGCTAAATATCATCTTGGCCCATAGTGGTATTTCTGTCTGAAGGGAGGAAGAAAGGTGCCATGAGCCATTTCCTAAGGGATCCTGGTGTTGCAGGTGGGACTTACCTAAAGTGGAAACACGAACATCTGCCCAAAGGGCCCTGTAGAAAAGCATCTAAGTTAAACAGGACCTGTTCAGAGAATCTGTCTGATTTGACATTTGCTAGAGCTTGGGAGCCTATGGGAGCAGGTAACACCTGCTCTACTCCAATAGCAATCCTCCTGGGCTGAAGCATCCAGCCCTTAACACTCTGTCAGGTGCTGGTCTTGGTAGCTGTAGGGAGTGAGAGTGACGACTCTCTCTTATATTGATACAAAGTTGCAAAACGGGGCTTTTAGATGTATTAATATACTGTAAGTAATTAACAACATAGGTACAGGAGTGAGCAGATCTGTTGTAACAATGCTCCTGCTGCCCTCCCATGTGGTAGCAAAGCACTCTCATAAGCTGTGGCTGCAACTGGGGGTCTGTTGCTGAGTATACTGAACTGTGTGTTCCTGTGTTTATCCTGCTTTAGTGTTCTCTCCTCTCTCGAACATTTAAAGGGTTTGTTGCGTGCTTAACTTGAAGCACAAATTCAGTACTGTTCAAGCTGTTAGCCCTCTTACAGTTTGCTTTCTTAAATCATTTCTCCCAATGGGACTGTGTTTAAGCCTTATTTTGTTCAGGCCAGTAACCATTTCAAGATTCTTTACACATTTTGTTGCTTGAACCTATTTCTACAAGTTGATGAACAATTGGGAAGCCAGTTTTTCTGTAGGCATTTGCAAAAAAGAAAAAAAAAACCAACACCAAATATTGCTACATGCTTGAGGAAAGAAACTTTGAATGAACAACTAAATGTAATTGCCCTGGCAAGATGAAATTCATAGTTGCATCCAGCCAGTCTAGCAATGGAAATAATTTATATAATAAAAGCATCAAATGTTACCTGCCATAAGTTATTTTGCATTAGTTTAATGTCAAATGCCTATTAGAGTTATCAATAAGAGTCAGAGGAAACTGATTTTTCTACAAAGAACTTGTAAACTAAAAAAGAAGCAAATATAAGTTATGTATGAGAATTCTTGCGATTGAACATTTTAAGTATGAAAGCAGAGAAGCTGGTAAAATCTGTTAACCCTTTTCCAAAAATGCTTTCAGTTTTCCAGTAAGGTATTTTTCATGTAGGAATATGTACTATTTTTCTTTAGTGGGATGATGTCTTTGAGCAGGGGTTGCTTTGTACAGGTGTACAGCTATGCATACAATCAAACATCACCATTTGACTCTAATCCTGTCTTGGAGCCAGTGGAGGTTTTTTGACAACTTCCTTCTCTGCTTGTCTGTGTTTTATTGAAGGATCAGTTATTTCCTGTTTTGGCACCCAAAAGACAATAGTTTGAACAGATCACATGTGTTACAAAAACCCTGATATATACACAGATTAAAGTAGGCAACTGCTTATAAATCATGCAGTTTAGTAAGGAGACTAAATTCATAGATAATTAAGAAAACCCATAAGTCCAAGTTAATCAGAGATGTAGTGCTTGAAGTTACAGGCCTTCTTCCACCACGTAAATTGACATCAATGGGGATTAAAAGCAAAAAATAAAGAGAAGTAGTTAAAAATTACCTACAAATCAAAATCTTAGACTAAATGTGTAATTTCCTCTTTTTTCCTAGCTCTCCAATGATTCTTCCAAGTAATATAGATCTACTCTTGTGTATGTGGATACTTATTAAATCTTCAAATGAGTCTTTCTTCTTCAGGACTGGTGACCGCTGAATATGAGAAAATGTCCCTGGAAAGTGACATAAAAATGCATATAAGTAAATAATTTCCAAACAGAAAAGATCAGCTGAATACTCAGTTTCCCACATCCGTGTTTCCTCTGCCTTTAGCTGCTGCTGGTCCTCATTTTATCAGCACTGTCCCCAAGCCTCTTACTCTGGCGACAGCCATATCCCTCCATTTGCAAGTTGCCTTTCAGTGTCAAGTCACTTTGATCTTTTCCCCCAGTATGGACCTTTTCCTTTAGTCTTCCTATAAAACTCTTCTACTTGTAATTAGCAGAATCAAAGTGCTTAAGACTACTCAGAATCCTACTGACTCACCAGCTTGTTATCAACCTCTCTGAACAGTGGGTGGGATCTCTTACACTGTCTAGTAGCACATTTGTTATTTCCTTGAGGAACTGTGGGGCATTTTCTTTGCAATGATCTCTGAAAGGCAGCAGGTTGTTCTTCTTTCATTTAGACATACTTTTCTTCTGAAAAAGAAACTACTTAACACAATATCTGCTTATTTACCAGGCCTCAAATGTACAATAGCCTTTGCCTCACTACCCTCCCTGGCACCCTGCAGAGTTGGGACAGAAAGTTGTGTCTGTCTTGGGCCAGGTGCAAGGGCTGGTCTGAGCCTAAACGCCTGCAGCTGTGAGGGAGGCGTGCACAGCTGAGGCCACTGAGCGGTAAGTGGCAGAGGGACTACTGGGTAAGGAGAAAAGAGGCAGAGGCTTTGTAGTCTTCAGATGTTTCTAGAGAGGATGTGCCATGTGGCTTCTTGAGGAGGATCTTGTTCAGCTGCTCTTGGAGAAGATTGCTGTGAGTACAAAAGCTATGTTTTCCTTGTGGCTCTGAAATCTTGTTTTGGTAAAGAGTTGTAACTAAAATGTAACTACACTGTTGTAATGGATTGGAAATGCATTTATGAAGCCTGCTTTTTCATAGTGTTTGGATTTTGTTAGGGGAAAGGGATGAATTACTAAAGATAGCTTGGCCAGGTAACTGAAAAACTCTACCTACTTATCTCACCTGAAAGCTGATTAACACTTTTCTGCTGAGTATCTAGGGAAGTTGAAATGCTGCTGGGTTAAGTAGGATTTTAGGTGGATTGAGACAGTTTGTCAGATTACTCATATTCAGCTGTTCTGATTTTGTAGTCTTTTTCATGGATTGTGTAGAGTTTAAGAGTGTCTTCAGACTACGAGTACAGTCAAAAGCCTGGAGGGATTAGACTGGTCCAGAAAACAGTGTTTGAATCTGTAAGTCTGGAGCTGGGCTACTTCTCCTACTTCTTGGTGCACACTCGAAGAGAATTGTTTCCCAGGAAGACCAAATATGGGTAACTGTGGAAGTGCTTCTAAAATGCGACAGTAGTCTTGTTTGGTGCTACTGAAAAGTGTTTACCGAGGGCTTTACTAGTTTGTTCTTTTTTTCTTGGAGGACTTTTTTTTTTTCTTAGAAAAGTTCCTGATACTTAAGTAGGATTGATCCATCAGTTCTGAAAAGTAATGCTAATAATAACACCCTAACATCAGTATTTCTGTGCCAAGTTCAGATTTCTGTCTTGCTTTTCCAATTCAGTGATATGTTTAAGGAACTACAAAGAATGCAGGTTACAGATTGCTCCTCATTCGTGATTTATGATCCTGTTTGCAATTTAAAAAAAACCAAAACAAACCCCAAACATATGGAAATTTTAACTATTTAAGAGGAATAAAATGAAAAACTTTGGTATGAAGCAATAAAGTTATCACCTATTGTAAAAGTAACACTATAAATCGAAAAAAATTGCTTCATTTTTGGATTTCTAGTACAAGCCTACTGAAAGCTATTTAAACGTGCCCATGTAGATGTGAAATACACAAGATAGTTTAAGTGCTGGTCATGGGGCTGAGAGAACAGGCTTGTGCCTCTCTTTATGCATAAGTGGTAATTCTGTTCCTCATCATTTGCTGTGCGATTTCTATCTGCATTTACTACCAATTGATTTCTACTTTCACTGATGAAATAAGGCAGTAGGATCACAGGTTACAAAGATTAAAACAGCTGGCTTTGTTAAGAAACTGTGAGACTTGGATGAGAAGTTAGCTCTTTCAAAAAAAAAAAATTAGGCAGTCACTGCTATAAGCTGCCTGCTACAGACTGATGTTAATCAGTTGTACAGAGAAACCAGATTAACCGATTACAATTCACAAAACAAAGAGGGTGTGAATACTTAGTAGTACTTAAAATCTCTTTGTATAAGAGTAAAGAGAAGTTAGAAGTTATCATAAAACCCTTAATTTGATTCTTCAAAATACATCAAACTGTCACTCTTTAATCTTGACTGGAACAAAAGCTCTTTGTTTAGGAAAATCACAGTGTGATATAGATATGTACAGCCAGATGTAAACAAAAGGCTAAGTGGGAGTTTAGACAGCGATATTCAAAGCTGCAATCCTAAACAAAAATTAATCTGGTGCTTTAGCTGGGTGGGTTATCTCAGTTTTTGACAATACCATTGCCTCGTGTGTCTAAAGCTGCATTCTGTTTGCACCCAAAAGTGCGTCAGTTTGGTAAGGATTGAGCAAGTTGTTGCCTTTGTGATGTTTAAGACCACTTAGAAACCAGAAGAGGGTTCTGTGCTGCATGCCAACACAGTAAAGATCCAGCTCAGGTTCTCTTCAGAGCAGGACAGGATCCAGTCATTGCTTTTAAAATGCAGGTAGTGGTTGTTTGACTCATAGTTTAGAAACTGACTGTGTGAGTTTTTCAGTCTGAGGGGATTGATTCAAACTCAACTCCTCTCTCAGTGCCCAGGATACTGCCTGTAGGTGATAGGGTGAGAACCTCTCAGTCCTTCCTATCCCAAATTCTAGCTTTCAATACTCAAAATTTTTTCAGGTTTGTGGGTAAGACTGGGATTGTCCAGTGGTGTATTATCCCTAGGGTGCGAGACCCTGAGTTCAAGTCCATTTTTTAGAGACACTCTAATGGGTACTTACCCAGAAAGGCTTTTCATTATTCCATGAACATTCCTCCAAACATCATAAAAACTAAGACACTGCTCTAGGAGGTGGAGATAAGGGTCTCAATCCATTGAAGTGTAAAGGCATTTCTGCCTTCTCAGTGTGGGCCTGACGCACTACATCGTTGGTCATGGCAACAGTACTTCTACCTCTCCATCAAATTATGGCACCTACCCCTATCTGAAAGTGGATGTGCTCCAGGCAAGGATGCATCTGTTGGTAGCAGGATCAGATCTGCAGCCTTGGAAGGTACTGATATTTAGGAAAAGCCATACTGTATCTCCTTTCTGGGAATGAGGAGGGTAAGTGACATGTATATGGACAGGGGTCTGGGGGTTCTTCTCTAGGGCTGGGAACCTGGAGACTAGGAATTGCAGCATTTAGTGTCACAGGTAGTGGTGTTCTTCCTGGAGCTGTAGTTGTGTATGAAAGCCTGCATGCATCTAATTCCTGGGTCTGTTTCCATTGTGTGTTGGGTAAAGTTACCAGTATGGAAATGGAAAATACCAAGTGGCTGACTGCTAGATGGCAAGTAGACATACCCTTACCCTTCTGCTGAAAGACTGCCACTCTCCTCAACAGCACCAGGGCAGTGCATTCCTCTCAGAATGGGGAGTTCAGAACTAGCATTTTCATAGCACAACTGCCGTAAAAACGCTGCTGTGGAAGAATATATTGGTATATTCAGTTGCGGAGCTGCCTTCTTTGTTTGAATCCTCCTGTATTACACTTTCTGCTGCTTCTCCTGCCCCATCAAACAGCAGCTTAAAAGCTGTTGTTGGAGTTCAAGTTGTTCGGAGGTCAAATTTTTACTGAGTTCACATGGAACATAAACATAGCTCTACACTTGACTGGGAGGAGTAGGGGTTTTTTGCTCAGCACTATCCTCTGTTTCTGTCCTATTACCACATAGCACAATAGGCCTCAATCTCTTTTCTTTCCCACTAGACTCTAATTATTGCCCATTAGACGCATATTAAAGGAGTAATGACCTTGGTTTCTCCCTGTGAACTGAGAACGTAGAGGAGCAACCTTTTGCTCAGCTTCTGCCAGCTGCCTTCTGCCTAGGCCATGGGTTCTGGAAAGCACACAGTCCACGTAGATATCCCAGAAGAGCTGAGCCAGATCCCAGAACAAAGCCCCATGTTTCAAGTTCTCTGAGGATTTCAGAAAGATCATGAAGTCCCAAAAGCCACTGACGGAGTCAGAAATGCGAGGCTTCCTCATCTCTAGTAAAACAGCTGAGGAGGTTTCCCAGCACTGGGGGTCTGCCCGCCCAAGAGCTAGTGGATCAATTTGGCTATGGCACAGGAAAGGTTTCACACAGAACACTGCTATGAGTAAGAGAGAGCAGATGAGTCTCATGGTGCAGTGGATTCTTCCTCTGCTTCCAAGATCCATTGTGTTGCTGAAATATAAGAAAACCAAGAGAAGCTGAAAAACATCTCACTCTTAGATGCAGGAATAAAGTCCTGGTACTTTACATGATATACAAGGCTCAGATATACTCAGATATTTTTTCTCTGCTCCCTAAGGATTTGTGTGTGCTTTTTGCACATAAATAAATACTAGAAGAGCTGCAATGCTCTGTGCAGCAGAAGCATGTGTAAAAATTTTTCAACCATTTTCAATTCTTATCTGGAAGTTCTTAATATTGAAATTCTTTTACCATTTTTGCTTTACAGATCCTTAATATTTTTCAGTAAAAAGCCATTCCTTTTTCCATAATTTAAGCCTTTAGGCAGTCTTGCTTTTCTCAACATTTTATGAGCCCTTTAAAATAGTCCTCAGAATCACAAAGATCAGAGGACAGCAGGTGGAAAACTTTTGTTGAAAATGTGTTTTAATGGTTCTAATTAATACAGGTTGCAAATTCATGCACTGACCAGGAGTGGTTTACGTGCTAAAATGCAGAACAGTTCTGAAAAGAGGGTATAGCAAGGCCATCACATAGCAGCTGTATTGTGCAACTTGTACACATGCATACAGAAACATAGAACAGTTCAGCTTGCAAGGGACCTCTAAAGATCTCCAGTGCAACCCTCCTGCCATCGGCAGGGACATCTTCAACAACATCAGGTTGCCCAGAGTCCTGTCCAACCTGACCTTGACTGTTCTCAGGGATGGGGCATCTTCCACCTCTGTGAACAGCCTGTTCCAGTGTCTCACCACCCTCATTGCAAAAGATTTTTTTCTTTGTGTCTAATGTAAATTTATCTTCCTTCAGTTTGAAACCATCATCCTTTGTCCTATTGCAACAGGCCCTGTAAAAAGCCTGTCCCCATCTTTCCTATAGGCCCTCTTTAAGTACTAGGAGGCTGCCACAAGATCTCCTTGAAGTCTGCTCTTCTCCAGGCTGAACAGCCCCAACTTTCTCAGCCTTTCCTTAGAAGAGAGCTGCTTCACTCCTCTCATCGTTTTTGTGGCCCTTCTCTGGACTTGCTCTAACACGTCCATGTGTTTCCTGTGCTGAGATGTATTTTTATATATATATATAGGTGTGTATTGCAGATCACTAAGAATTGTCTGTTTGTTAAAACTGCGAGATTTGCTGAGTAGTATCTATAATGGATGGGTAGAAATTCTGAGAATGATAACCTGTTGTGGACAGAAAGGCCCAATTTTCTCAATCAGATTTCATTTCTAGTATGTACTTCTCTGTTGTATTTTCAAAAATGCTTCTAGCATTTCTGTTATTGTAACAAGTTTGGGGGTTGTTTTTAGTGTAGCTCATGGCACATGGAGGACTTCCTATTTGTGGAAATCAGCAACATTTGAGGTCAGCATTTAGGACAAAACTCTGTTCAATGTATGTACTGGTCTGCTGAGTATTCATGCTTGTACATTTTCAGTTTGATTGTTGGGGGTGGGGAAGCTACTTCTAATGCGCTAGATAACCAACTGGCTTTTTGTGTAGAAAGTGAGTGATCACTTCCATGAGTGATGCTGAAGAAGTGTTCCTTTGCTATGTGAAAAAAAAATGCCAAAGGCAGGATATGGATGTGCAGAGGGATTGTACGTGAAAGGTAGCCCAGCCACAGCCTGTGTATGAGACGAGGGAAGAGTAGGCTGCTTTGTGGAACATATTTCATTGTAGAGCTAAAGGACTGTTCAGACATTTCAGTCCTAGCAATGATATTCTTACCTAGCTCCCTGTCTGGCTACCTGGTCAGGTTCTGGGAGCATTTCTGAGATGTTCAGGCTTTACTCCCCAACTGCTTAGAGTCACTTTTTAATCCGAGTTGGGATCTTGTGAGAAGAGCTGGCTTGACAGCCCCAGACCTGAATATTACATTTAAGGAATAAGAGGGCCACACTGCTCTGTCTAGTTGATGACACTTATGACGGTGGTGGTAGTAATGGGGCTGTCCTCCTGCTGCTTCCAAGATCCCCAAGAAACATCATTCTTCTGTCCCTTGTCCACAAAGCAGGTTTTGATTGCTTTCTCAGAAGCAAGCCAAAAACATTGTGTGAGTCACTACTTCAATCTTGTTTGTGCATCAGAGCCCTTCCACTGGGCACAGACACCTATGTATACATGCCATGCAGTATGCACATATATCTATTTCCCGAGACTTTTTCAAGGGATGTAATTAACTTTATCAAGTTTCTGGTTTTCAAAGCAATTTAGCAATCTCAGATATGACCATGAGGGTGGGGAGACAGACATGGGACACTGGGGGATGGGGGGGAGGAGCCCCAGCAGCAGTGGATTGTTCAAACAAAGGAATAATACTAAAACAGGCCAATAATACTAAATAATAATATTAAAATCCTTTAAATGAGGGTTCTGTGACTTTGACAGAGCCCATCTCATTTGTACAGGTTAACAACTGAACTCAACTGAACTGATTGCTTTGCATTTTCTGCTTCCCAGCACCTATTCTAAACTTTTTAAGTTACAAAACTAGCTAAGACAAGGGCTCTGTGTTTGTCAAAACAAAGGGACAGCCCTGGGCAGGGAGCTGGTAGGGCATTAATATGAGAATGGGTGCCCTTGAAAGTATGATGTGCATGGCATTAGTAAGGGCCAGTAGCAAAGGCCACTAGTCCTTATGATCTGGTCAAACTCAGGTCAGCATTGTGCTGTTAGTCTTCCACGAGGTTCAAGATTGTATTTTTTTTAGATAGTTGAGAGCTGGAGGGGATGCTCAGGAAATGCCAGATTTCATTAATCTCTTACCTGTGCATGTAGTGAATGCTTCCATGCAATTCCTCCCCTACATCCTCCAATGTTTAGATCTTTCTGTCCATACATTGAAGTTTGTGTGTGTGTGTGTGTATGAGTACTATTTACACTTTCTGGTTCTGACTTTTCCCACCCTCCCCCTTATCCATGCTTCTCCTTGCGGTTTAGTCTCCCGCTCCACTCCCCGTCATGGATAATGCCTTACAATAATAATTTAAAAGTTAATCAGTTAATTTGTTACTATCATTTAACTTGAAGCTCTCACTTACGGATAGTCCCGCGGCCGGGTGCCCGCTCGGGCGCAGCATCCCCGGGCAGTCCCGCTCGGCTCCCGAGGCTCCGGGCAGTGCCCGACTCCGCCGCCGCTCCCGCCCGCCCGCTCCCGTCCCGCCCCGGCGCCGCCCCCAGCTCTCAGCGCTTACCTCGGCGCTCCGGCCAGGGCAGGACTCTCCNGGGGCCCGGACTCCCCGCCCCCGCCGCCGCCGCCGCCGCGCTCCTTAAGAAGCCGGAGCGGGCAGCCCCGCTTAGTTTTTACGTCAGGGCTCGGGAGCAGCCCCCACCCCCGTGGGCCCGGCCGCTGCTCCCGGGCACCCGGAGCTCCCTCCTTCTCTGTGCCGAGCTGCCCTTGCTGCAAGTCTGCTCCGCTTCTCTGCCCCACTTGTCCTCCTCTGCTTGCGGACCCCGGCCCTCCCGGGACAGCCTGGTGGCCGTGCTGCCTCTGGCCGAGGGGAAGGGGTGCGCAGNCCGCCCCTTGCCCCCTCTGTTAGCAATGCTGCACCACGGGGGCAGGAGGGGAAGAGTAGAAAGAAAGTCCGACCTTGGAGCTCAAGTTGTCCAGAGCTGGCTCAGACCTGAGGCATCTTGCTTTATGTGCTTGGCTGTTGCAGATCCCTCCACCCCAGAGCAGGAGTCTGTGTGGCACGACTAGAGCTATTTGCTGGCTAGGGCTCAGCCCATATGCCGCAGGTCCAATTCTCCTGGAAGTTAAAGCAGCGACCCAGAGAAGAGAAGAGCCACAGAAGAGAGCCAGTAAAGGCATTAATTGAAGTAGTTGGGCCGAGCTCTGCCCACTGCAGCTCAATTTATTCAACTCTACCTAAAGAAGAGCTACCTTGGAGGGTTGTACACTCTTCAGCGGGGGGCGGGGGGTGTGGTCTGGTTACAGTTTCTCTCCCAAGAAAAATAATGTGGTCTACTGTTGTTGAATTTTCTCTCTGAGGTTCTCGGCTAGAGCCCCTCTCCCTTGTGACTTTGTGAAGCAGCTGAAAAGCCTCTATGTATTTGAGAAATGGGCTAAGCTGGTAGGGAAGTGAAAGGAAACCACTGATGAAAAGGCTGTCTGTTACGTGCAGAATGGAGAGAAAAGCCTGAGCACAGCTCTCTGCCTGTGCTCCCTGTGCCTGCTGTGACCCCCTTGCATACAGAAACATAGAGCTGGGGCTCTGTGACCATGCTGATAACCAGTGTTGGGCAGAACTTGCTTAACACCAGCTATTTGAAGCAACAGGCAGGTGAAACTATTCTTTTTTTCCTAACTCCGTAGTTTATAGGCCAAATCATGTAGTGCCTTGCTGCCTGTCTGAAGCCAGTGCAGCTGCACCAGTCCATACCAGCTGGGGAGTAACCTGTTTGTTTTTCCAAGACTTTTACTGGCTGGTCCCTTCTGTCTTTGCACCTCAAAACATAATCCCTTCTCCAGGAAGCAACTGTGCTTCAGTAGCACAAGGCATATCTTAGTTGCAGTCAGTGGGGCCATACTGGTTCACATCAGCTGGAAAGTTGGCTTGAGACACTGATTTCTCTGATGACTACCTTTATAGTTTGCATTCTTTCTGTTCATACAGTCCATGTAAATGAAGAAGCAACTTCCTTTCCAAACCCTTGATCTTGAGGCGTGCCTGTGACAATAAACACTGCTTTTCTTTTCTCCTGATGCTTTATCTCCTGAATAAGGAATTCCTGTGGAAGTATATTTTGTGTAAGTAATGCTACTGTTTAACAAAAGTGCAAGGAACTTTTTGGAGATGAAGGAACACTGGCTAGAATTCTTGTAAATAGCTATACTGTAGGACTTTGGCCAATTTGTAAATGTTCCATTTATTTAGCAAGAAGTGTGAGTTTGGGAATGGGGGGAATAATGGTCACCAACTGCTGAAACAGACTTCAGGATGAACTGAAGAGTACAATACCTTGCAAAGGTCCTTTGCAACGTGGTAGGAGAAGCCTCTCATATGTAGGATCTCCAACATTTCTTCTCTGTGCTATCAAATACTGGCTATTCCAGTAGACTTCCTTCTCCTGGCTTCTAGGGCTGAAATAACCCTTAAGGATCAGCTTTTTGTTTTATTGGTTTCTTTAAAGTCTGCTCTGGAGATGATTCTGGACCTATGCACAATCTGGAGCCTCCTTGGCAAGTGAGTAGCCAGCGTGCTTCTCCTTGCCTCTGTGTTTGGGGGTTGAACCGGGCACAGGAGGGAAGGAAAGTGTGCAGATAACACCTGGGTGTTGTGATGGAACCTGAAGGCAGCTCCTGGGTAGAAAAGGCTCTGGGGCTGCTTGTGTTCATGGTTGGCCTGGCTGCAGAGCAGAGCAAGATTAAAATGCCACAGAAGTGGGTTTTGCTGCTGTTTCTGGGTCTGTGGTGTGTCGCTCTAAGGACTCTGCACCGTGTTGTTAAGGGTAGAGCCAAATGGAAAGAAAAAGGTAAAATGTTTCTTGTGAGTTAAGTTCCTGTCAACCTACAACCTTTGTGGATTCATTGCTAAGAAGTGAGTTTATATGAGTCCCCTTCTGGGGTGCACTTTATCTGGTTTTGGATCAAGAACAGCATTGGTTTCATTCCACTCAGAATCCTGGCAGGCCCAAGGGAACTGAACCAGGGGCTCTCACAGAAATGAGAGTTGCTGCTCAAGGGAAATACTGCTACAGATAAAATAGCTGGCTCCACAAATACTTCCTGAGCCTACTACACTCTGCTCCCTCTGAACCAGAGCACTTATATTCTGTTTCTGGGAAAGAGGTTTTTGATAATTAGACTGATCACCTCAACCTCCTAGTGGAGAAGAAACATACCAGGATTGGTCATCTCATTCAGTTCCACACGCTCCCTCAGTAAAGCTTTCTGTGCCCTTGTTAAGCTATCAGTAATCTTTCTTTAATTGCAGTGCATGATATATTCCCCTGGCAGCCAGTGCTTATATCTTCTATGGGTCTCCATATCTTATGAATTTAATTCACATGAGCTGTAGGTCATATCCAGAGTCATTTGCAGAAGGATATTTTTATCAAAAAAAGTTGATTATTTACTCATAGATGAGACAGGGGTTTCAGATCATGTAACACTACAGAAAGAATCCTATTTCTACCAGAGAAACATAAAAATAAAATAAAGCAAAAAGTAAAATGATCAGGATATAGGAATAAGGGATAAGTAAGAAAAGTAGGAGGCCATTTCACTGGTATTTGCCTTTTGAATAGAGCAAAGGTGCAAATAACTATATGCAGAGTTGCTTCCTTCCTGCATTTGCTTCCAGCAAACCATCTGATGTGGTTTAAAATTAATATTTAAGTTAATAGACAGTGGCTTATGGTTGCTTGAGCTGAGTAAGCATTTACACATAAAAAAAGAGATTCAGCACTGAGGCTGAGAGAGCAATGTGTGACGGGATGCACAGCTTGCCTGTTACTTCTGTAAGCAGCCACACCTGAATGCAGTATTAGGCTTTTTAAAACGTCCCACATGATGAAAGAGACCTGTTTGAGGCTTACTAAAAAAATGCTTTACAGACATACTCTTAGCTGAAAGTTTGCGTTTTGCTGAATTGGGTTCCAAGTTATTCCAGCCTTGTGTGAAACCTGGCTAAGTGACAGCAAAGGCAAAACTTGTGATTCTCAGGGTGGGGGAAACCCAAAGGTCTGTTAGCTTTAAATTCATGGTACCTGGCAGAGGCTTGGTTTTTCCTCGAAGTCCATAAAGGCAGAGTGTGGAATCCTACTCCCATTTTTAACTTTTCAGTTTCTCTTTTAAGCAGGAGATTAATCTGTCCTTAAAATTGGCTCCCTGACAAACATACCTATGAGCCTCTTGGAAATGAAATTAAATACTTGGTCCAAAGTCTGCAGCTATATTTTATTCATTTTAAAAATTATATGTAGAGGGCTTTGAGTATCTAAACCTGTCTTTTTAAACTTTTGATGTCAAGTTTGGTGTGGGTTTTTTTTAGTTTGTTTGTTTTGGTGGACTGAATCTGCACTCACAAATGAATTTGATGATCTCACATTGCTCTAAACAACCCTCTAGGTCTATTCTCTGTTGAAATGGCCAGCACGAAAGTCCACGCAACACTTAAGCATTTCTAACCAGTGGAAAGATGTAATTACTTAAACATACAATTCTTCAGTGCTGTACACTATTGCTGATGACCTGAAACATTTCCATGGAGCCGGCAGACAAGACACTGGAGAGGAGGACAGGCAGGAGACCAGTGTATTTCTGTCCCAGGAGCTGGAGCCCTGTGGACACCCTGGCATGTCTCTGGCCTGTGCTGAGATGTGGCCTTCTGCTAGAAGGTTTGAGGAACTGCAGCTCCCTATTGGAATAGACTTGTCTTTAATAATGTGTTACTCTCCTTCTCCATGCCTACCAGCTGTTGTATGTGAGCAGCTCTGTCTCCAGGGCCATATTTGGAGTGTTTCCCCAGGAGTAAATTTAGATACCAGAAGTGTGAACTGGCTTCATTGTTGAAGCCACTTATTAAAATTAATTTGTGGAAGAGGTAACAATTCTTCTGGCAAATGAATTTAACACAAGCTTTGAAGAGGCATGTGGAGCAGGTATTTTTACACGTGCAAGCTAAGCAATGTTGGTTAGAAAATTAATATATATTTTTGAAAACATAATGTGGTGATATGTGACACTATAAATGCAAATGACCTTTGTAAAGGATGTGACCACGTTTCTCTCTAGACTAAAACATTCCAAGAAAGTAAGAAAGAACCCTGAACTGATTAATATAGTATATTAAAAGGCAATTGTTCATGTCTTTTGGGCAAGTTGTCCCACATTAACCATTCAGTTAGAGAGCTTTTGATTCATTTTAATGGCATTCTGGATATTTATAGCCAGGCAATTATTAGTTTTTGAATTAAGGAATCCGTTGCCATTTGGGTACCGGACTGATATCAACATGTTCCAGAATAAAGTCATTGGTCCTTTCTGATTCAGCCCTCCTGCTTCCTCATGTTCTCACAGACAATGGAGAAACCCTTCTCATCTTCAGCACTCCAGGCAGACAGGAGAGTCACCCCGGGTATGTCACAGTTAAAACAGCAGTTCAGTGAAACATGTTTTCATAAAACTGCCACTAACATCTAACAAAGCAAGGCTGTTACGGGATCAGTTTCTCCCAGGGAATTACAGCCGAATCTTCAGGGGAAGAAAAGCACTTTCACAGTGTGTTCTTTCCTGAAGCTGAGTAGCATTGCAATGTGGAGTCTCCTACCTTTTCTTGCTCTGAGGGTGTTTCTTTCCCGCAGCTCTTGGGAGAAAAGGGTGTTTGAGCACGCTTGTCTCGGGGCAGCTCCTGTGCCATGCCAGTGGGCCAGCCAAGGAAGGGTGCCAGCCCTGCCACTGTCACACCCATCCCTCAGCACAGACACTCCCCTGGCAGCCAGGACCCCATGCTGGGAGCCTGCATATTCCCACTCAAAGTTGTTTGGGGAAAATAGTCTTCAAGAAGAAATTGGAGGAGGGGATAGCAAATTATTCAGGGCCAAGAAATAAGTCACAGGAGATTCTGGAGAGTAATGAGGATATTCTGTCTGGTGTAAAAGGGAATTGTGGGATCTTCAGCTTGCCTTGGTTACCTGCTTATTCTCAGACTGTTTGCTGGACTATCTGCTTTACTCTGTGTTCTGCTACTAGTTCCTGCTAGGGTTCTTTGGCACTTACAAAGTACTTGCAACTCTTCAAACCACAGATGTGAAGCCTTATAAGCACACTACTGATGTTGTCAGAGGAGAAAGTTGGGGGTTTTTGAATGTGCAAGATCTGTCATGAATAATTTATTGGCAGAGAAATCTGCCTTCTTGAATGATTTTCCTGAATGAAGTAGTACAAGCTCTATCATTTAGAATACTTAGATGAGACAAAACCCATACATTATCAGTAAGGAACCATGTGATAGAGGCAGATAGAACATTGGTGTTTTTTTAAAAACTAAGTATATATTTTATTTATTTTTAATAGGTCAGGCCACTCAGCCTTTGAAACTCCCATTTTTATTTCACAAATGTACTCTTTGAAACCTTTTCTCAAACGGGATGCTACAAAGGTGATACTAGAGTGGATTTCTATGTAGTAAGTTTAATTCAGAGCTTCTGAAAAGACTATAGTTTGATTTTAACAAGGTCCTTTCTTTCCTATGCTATTACTGATTAGGCAGCTAAAAGCTGCATATTTCATGAAGATTATAAGTTTTTTGAATACCGGGGGAGGGGGGTTGTCTCAAACTTATCAGCCAACCAGCTCTGCCTAAAACCAGTGCTCCTGGCCTAGGTGCTAAAGGTCACCTTTGAGTATGACAGCTCCTGTCCTAGAGATCATGTGTTTGAAGTGAAAAATGGCCAGCCAAATGAGAGGGAGGAAAACTGAAGTAAAAATGTAATGGGACCTGAATCTTTCACCTACCTGCCCAGCCCTCTGATCCAACAGCACACAGACAGGATTCTGTAATGTAAGGGAATTGTTTCTTTTTTTTTTTTTTTCTGCAAATGAGGCAATTTTCAGTCTTGTGTTCAGGACCTCCTCATTACACAAAACAGGAGTTAAAATCTTTAATTTCCTGAAGCTTTTCAGTGAATGCTGGAGGGCACTAGAATAGTTCAGTTTCTTGGAACTGCTTTCTCATTGCACAGGAATCCTGGTCAAGCATTCACTGTCTGTAAACTATGTTATTGTTAACAATATCTGTAAGAGTAACTTCATAATGGAGCAAGTCTTGAAATAGTAATACAGAGCTCAGATGTGCCTCAAAGGAAACAGGGGAGAAATGACCGACTCCAAAGGAAACAGGCTTGCTTGTGCACTTTGCATCCATCTGACTTCGTTGTTGTGCCACCCTTAGAGCAGGGCATGTTGACAAGGGAAAAGGTCTCGGGGGGAAATGGATGGTCAGAATATGTCAAATGCCAACATAAATATATGAATGGAATATGGAGATTTAGACTGTGGTCCTTGTACTTACTTTCAGAAGTAACTTGAGCCTTCTCTTTGAAAGCACAGATTGAGACTACTTAACAAAACCATGAGCACTGCTACTGCAAGTTCTGTACAGTCATTCTCTAATTATACTGTTATTAGTGTATTTTGGAGCAAGCCAGACTGCTATAAATCATGTTTTGAGAAGAGATCCTTGTTAGGGAGATAAGCATCTCTGTTTACATAAGCTGAGGAGATGAGTGGAAGCATCTTTGTGTGACGGCACTAAGGCTGAAAGTCAGGCTTTGCTGCTGTGGAGCTTTAGGTGTCCCCAGTGCTGCTGCCACACAGCTCAGCCCACTGACCAGTAGAAATCAGGGGTGTGTTGTGCCAGTAGGGTCTGGGCACTTCCTTCAGCTTGACAGCACAAGGTGCTGTTCAGCACAACTCCCATCACCTTTGTGCAAGGGTCCTTTGGGCATTGTCAAAGCTGCAGGCTCACAGGAAAAGCTGTTGGTGCTGCTGGTGCCATTTCCTTCTGTAACCCTCAGCACAGAAACTTCCACCTCAGCTAGTCTGCAGCTCAGTAGCCAGCTAGGAGGGGGTTGTATCTCTGAGAAAATAGCTCTGCTGTTAGAACTATTGTGAATTACTTGGTTGTGCTGAAGTTCCAAATGGCTCCCAGGTGCCCTGTTACCTGGACTAGACACTAGGGATGGATCTGTTCAATTTTCTGCAATACTAAATACTCCTTTCTTGGAACAGTAAAGCATTTATGTACTGATTAGGAATGATTCACTGTGCTGTGAATCCATAGCATCCTGAGTGATATGTGTGTTGAGGAATCCCCTCTAAAGAGCAGGTACATAGTAGATAATTAAAACCTCAACAGTTTAAAGACCCCATCTATGAAAAACTGTCCTGAATTAATAAGGCCAGTGCTTATTCTATTTCAAGGCAAGTTGTAAATTTGTATCTTGGATGTAAAGTGTGAGTGCAACACGTATAAAGATACTGATTCTTGTTTCCATTATGCACAAAACACTTTCAGAGGAGTCAAGTGGGGAAACTGGGAGCTGTCAGTCATTAGCCTATGCTTCCTGCAATTTATATGGAAGTAAGTTTAGCACAGCTGTCATGAAGCTACCATTTAAAAATTTCTCTTAAGGCTTATGCAAACAGTACTAGGTTTGAGGTATTTAGACGTGCTTCATTCTTGAGAATAAACTGATCACCATCTCAGCTGGAGATAGGAAACCAGTCAAAAGTCGTTTGCTTGGGTTGTTTTCTGGCTGGACACTGTCTGGGTTAGACTACAGAGAAGCAGCATGTGTTATGTGTAGGGACACTTCCTTTCTGCACAAGAGGCAAAACAGATGTTATAAACCACAGCATATTACCAGTGTGTAACGTAAGGAGTGTGTCATGCTCATGCCTTTGTCATCACTTAAAATACAGCTTTAATAACCAGCTCTTCTCTCTCAACTTCTCTGTGCAGTGCAGATGCAAACATTGCGTCACAGTCTCTGAAGCAAATTCAAAGCCTTTAATAGCTGGACTGATGGCTAAGGAAATCTGTAAGTGTATGATATATAGTGGTGGAGTGTTTGTGCTTATGAAGTCTGACAACTGGACTTGGACTGTGTAAAATGCATTTAAGTTCCTCCATGCTGTGAGTTACCAGCTTTGATGGGGAAATTCTTATACTGCCTCAGAAAGTGCCACACTAAAGCATGGCGTGTTACAGTGTTAGTGGCAAAGATGAGGGCTATCCCATGACTTATAACAAAACCAAGTTTTTTTGAAGAAAATTTTAATAAGAAGAAATCAACTGACACTTGATTATGGGTTTTCTACAGATTAGAGCATTCAGAATTACACTGCCCTCAGCAGCAGTTTGTGGTTATTCAGAAATAACACGTTAAGTGGCTGGTGATGCCGATCTGATGTGGAGTCCTTGTACTTATCTAGGGATTCTATCCCCTCTTGAGCTACATGTTCCCACTAAGTAACTTATTCCACAAACCTACAAAAATATGCTTGCTGAGTTGTGAACAATAAATCACTGAACTGAATTATAGTATGTGCAGCTTTAACATAATGTTTTTGTGACCTTTTGCTTTCATTCATACTGGTTTGAGCATCTCTACTACTAAAATTCTTAGTTACTTTTTTTTATTTAAGCTTTTCATGGGCACTTAAATAGTCTCTGTGATATTTCTGATGGATGAGTCATGTTAAATTAACTTTTCAGCTCTCGTAGGTAGGACTCTATAGGAAGTGTATTTAGAACAAAAGAGGGGGGTTTGGGTTTGTACAGTGTGGCTTGTTGTTGTGTTGGTTTTGTTCATGATAGAAAGTGCCCCAGCAAGATTGCTGTTCAGTGTTTTGTGCTGGAATTGCGAAAGTTTTCAAAAACAATTCTAAGAATTTTTTCTTATAAAATCAAAAGCTGGTATGCATCTGTCTCTGTATTGCTTTTCTATTCATATGCTGCAAAAGACTTAACTCCTATTTGAAGGAATGTCTGTCTATTCTAATTATAGCCAAAATGATGTTGCATGCTTATATTGAGTCTATAGATAAATCCTATATTCAAATGACAGGAAATAGAAGCGGATAATAGTGGATCCATTAATGAGCGTGTTCCCTCACTCTATAGCTCTAAATAAGAGCCGTGCTTTCATACAGAACCTTGGGAGATACGAACACAAAAGTGTATTTTGTTTCCTTGTCTGGAGATGGAGAAAGCAAAACATTATCAGTAGTTATCTGGTAACTGTGACATGCATGCATTTAATTCTCCCAGGCTGGCTTCACTGGAGTTGGTCTGGCAAAAAAAGAAGAGGGAAATTGAGTTTCATTCAGTGTTCCATTAAAGTGATAGCCATAGTATCTGGTTGTTACAATGTAATTATTTAAAGAATACTTCGAGGGCCTCATTTTGGACTTCTCGTAATTATATGATTCAGAATTTTGAGCTGAAAAAGGCTTCCCTCAACTAACAAAAGCCTCCAGGTCTCACTGAACTCAGTGTAGCCAGCAGCTGGGACTGAAGCAGGCCCGGCACATCCTGGGGGCTGAGGAGCTGGTTCCATGCACGGCGGAAAGGCTGCGTGCAGCGTCCTCCCACAGACAGAGCCTCACAGCGAGATTTGACACAGTTTGAGATCTTTTATCAAAGAAAACTCCATTCAATTTCCACTACTACAAAGGTGATGATTCCTTGATTACAGAAATTAAATTAAACTGAGAGAATAAATAAGGAAAAAAAAGATTGAAAATTAAAAACTACTCCATTCCATGTTCATGACATTTTTAATACTCATCTTGCTAAGATGCAGAACAAGGACTGTTGAATTTCCATTCATTAGCAGCCAACAGGATATGAATGAGTATTAACTTCAAACAAAAACTTGATTTATAACAACATCAAGTTGTGCACTTAAAAAAATAATTACAAATCATTTTTAAAAAGGAAGAGTAACAGTGGAAGCAGTAATGAATATAAAACATGACTGATTAGGCTTAAAACATAACTTCAAGTATTCTATGGCATTTCCTCAGACATTTCTCTTATCTGTTTGTGCAATACCCATCTTTGCATAGTAAAGAAAAATCGGTTAGACTCCAGCCTTAACTAATCTGTTTCTTGAACATGCACCTATACAGCTGTTAATTTGCCTGGCAGACTTCTCTTGTAGGAGTATCAGATCAAATCAGCGAGATCATGCAGCAGACTGGAATGAGCTATACAGTTACCACAGTTTCTTGTCCAGCTGAATAGGTAAATAATGGAGCAAATGTAGAGTGGATGAAATGGAGGCAGAGTCAACCTGGTCTTCTTTTGGTGACGCTTTGCGATGAACTAGTTACCGCTACATGGATATGCACTTCCCGAAGCACAGCAAGGGGCATGTACAAAATCAACACCTACCAAACCCAGTTTTTTAACTGTCCACCAGCACAGCAAGCACTTCAGCCTGTACCTACTCTGAGCTATGATGTCACTTGTGTTGTGTACACACAGGGCAGAAAGTGTGTTCTTCCCATACACAATGGCTGAGGACTGGAGCATAAATTCAGTCAAGAAATCGTAATTCCTATGAAACTGCTGGTGTAAATAAAAAAGTTACTCCAGCACTGAACATATATACATAGTAGTCAGGGACCACTGTGGTCTGATTTAAAACATCACATCACACACTAACAATGTTGTTTGTGAAATGCTTCTCCAAGGTTTATTACACAGGTAGTTTACGTATATCCAGTTAACTTACTATACTTTTTGATACCACTGGTGTTGCTGTTGTGGGTTATGCTTGCTTTGGAAGCAGAACCTGAAAAAAGTTAGACATTGTATTGCCAATCAAAGCATTTTTAGAGAACCATAATACAGTTGCAAGTATTTTTGGTTTGTCATCAGAAAAATGTCACTAATTTAATTCTGCTTAAAGCCAAACAGAAATTTTTCAGAAAAAGGTTTATAATCTCTATTAATGTCAACTACCTGTGTGCAGCACCTTTAACTTATAATGTAGTAAGTGTATATGTGATTATGTTAAAGCTGATTGAAAATATCTAATCATAACTGTGAATCAAAACCAATTTATTGAGACTATTGAATTGAACATTATCATAATAAAAAAAATAACTGAAATGAGGTTTTCTAACTCACAGGAAAATGTCTGCAGCATTTTCTTAATGTTTTGGCTCTTAAAGCTAACTTGGGAAATGGATTTCTTCTGAATAAAGATGCAGGAAGTAGAGGAGTTGGGCTTCTGTTGTTACTAAACTACAACTTCCAAATTAGATCCAAAATTACAAGTCTTTAATTCTGATTATCAGACGCAGCAATTAAATTTTCAGTTACTCTACTTACCAAATTTTTAAAGTCAAGATTAAAAGGATGAGCCAGACTTTAGAGCTCTGTACTGTAAGGGAGCCCTAAACTACACCTCTTCACGTACCTTTCCCAAGGCAGCTGCAGCCAGGCTAGCCTGGTTCCTAGGACTGCTGCCCAGGAATACTCTGCAAAAATCTGTGTTTGTACAGAAGGTGTCTCTAAAAGTAATGACAACACACCTGAAATTACATGGGATTTTGCACATACTGTGATGGTAACTGGCTATCAGTAGCCAAGGGTCAAAGTATTAATCTTGCATTAAACTTTGAAAAGTGACATGCATCAAAGAGATACAGGGAGTGAGTTAAAAAGGTCAGTCACCTTTGCAAGCCGGTTCAAGGGGATGGGCAGAAGGCAAGAGAAGAATAACTCATTCCAAAGTTTATAATTTTTCAGTATTTTAAGGCTTATTTAAGTTTTTATTTTACAGGATCTAGGCAGGAAAAAAGGTAGCTATTCTTGAAAGAAAAAAGAGAGCTTGGCACTTCTGTGATTAGTTTGAGAGTGTGTTCTTATACTATATCATGGAAAATTCTGTATAACAGCCAAAAAAAGTAATTCAGACTTATAGTCAATACATAGATATGCATTTATACATTTTAATTGTTTTTGGTTTCAAGCATACAAACTTTAGATCACATCTGTTTGGTGTCAGAACTCCCTGCATCTGCATGCTGTTATCTGCCTTTTTTTGAGCAAGCCCAGAACATCTGCTGTATAACATGCTACAGAAAAAAAGGGGGGGGAAAAAAAACCCAAAACCGAACCCAACATCAAAAATAGATTTACATAAAGAATAGAACCTTTTTATATGGAAATTCTTTTCTTTCATATATATATATTTATATATAATCTGTGAAAATGATACATCAAAATCTTATTTCCATATTTACACTTTTTCCTTCTTGGAAGAATTCCATCCATCATTCACTAGATTCCATACCCAACAGGCTCCTGTCCAAGGTGGACAGCGAGCTCATGGAGCAGGGAACCCTCAAGTCCAGCAGCAGAGTGCACTGCGTGGCTGGAAAAGCTATTGAAGCCTGGCACTGGCTTCCCAGTGGTTTGTATTTATTGGGCTGCAGATTCTGCTTGGGTTCAGCTTGCTAACTTGGTTGTTTGTATGTGAGCCATGCAGGTTACCCTTTCAAAATTAGCTCCTCATGCCACTGGAGTTTGATAAGAAAAAGGAAGTCATGCGAACTCAAGTGAAGTAAGAGTGCCAGCAGGCTGGGAGAGAATCTTTTGTGATTCCATTATTTTGGAACAGTTCTCTTATTGCACTTGGTCTGTGTGTCTCCTTCTTAGTTTGAGAAAAGGAAAAAAACACCTGATTTTTGAAGCAGTTTGCTTGTACCACTTGTCAGTTAATGTTAACAAGAGAAAGGTGAACAGAGGAAGTATTTCCAACTTATCTCCAAAAAGGACAGTGTTCTACCAACTCAAATCCCAACTTTGTGTTTATAGTTACTGTTCTCATGTTCTTCCGTACTGATTTAGTTCCTGTGTAGCTACAGCAAAGACATCATACCCAAAATCCAGTAGTGCAAGAAGCAGCTTTTTGAATGGCATGTCTTCAGATAGGGCCTTGTTGAGTTGGATCGAACCTTCGTTTTTTGACATTTCTTCCAGGTTGCATCAAAAGCAGATGGAAAGAGAAAAATGCAAGACATTAGTTAGATATAACAGGAACAAAGCCATTGCTAAGGTCATAGTAAAGTAAAAGGCTCACACTGACACAGTTTAACCAGTAACTTTTTCAAGGGGTAACTATTTAAGGAATTTGGTTGCATGCTTTCTATAGCATGGTATCAAGTACTGGTTTCCTTACGCAGTTTAAAGATCATGCTGGCATACAGACATCAATTATTTCTGTAGTACTTCAACTGGTGCTCTAAAGTTGCAGAGCCTTTTAGCTCCCAGTAACACATGTGTGCACTAGGCCAAGAATGCTTGCACTCACCTAAAAAGAATGAGTCACAAGTGCCAGGAATGGCAACACTTCAACCCATAGAGGCTTGAGTTCTCAGAGCAAGTGCCCAGCTCTGGCTATACCAGAATTCAGTTTATGTAATCCACTGTGACAAAAGTGCGTGTGCCTTTGTGAGCTCTTACCACACCATTGACCATAAGTGCTGTGAATCTTAGTAAGGTGCAAAAGACAGCTGAGACATTGCATTCGAAGGAGACTGGACAGCTTTGTAAGTTGTGTGACTAGAACTGAATGTTAACAGTGGCAGCAAGCTGATGACATCCAATCTCCTGCGATGTTGATGTCCTATGTCAAACAGCAAGACATTAGGAAGCAACAACAAAAGTTGGGTGCAACCTCCCCAGTATCTGGCTTTATGTGGGGCATCAAGCAAGGGGCTCATGCATTTAGTTTTACCATTGGGCATACACACCACTACCACCACCAGACCAACATGCAAAAAATACAGAACAGGAATTCATATATTCCCTAAAGCTACAGACCAACCCCTGGATTTTCAATCTTCTGCAGCCCTGCTGACCTCTACCATGGCTACAATATTTATAAATATTCTATACATAAGGCTTAACTGGTGGTTTGAGACTAAGCCAAAGGCAACTTCTTTTTGAAAGGACTTCCAGAGGCTAGTAATTCTTGGGCATCCTTGATTTTGGTTTTTTCCTTGGATGCCTGTGATTGGATTTGTGCAAGATGAATGCTTAAGAATTGCTAGTTTCTGAAAGATTACTGTATTCATCTTTCAGTCTTTTTGCCTCCAGGATTACTGTACTAATGCTCCTTTGGAATGAGGCTGACATTACCTCAGTATCTCAATTCCTCTTCCTCTGAACCACAGGTAAATTTGAGATGAGGAAATTAATTTTTCAGGCCAACTTGCAAAACTCCCAGATAGGAAGTATGAATATTACAGAACTTGGTTAAATGTGAGTTAAAGGCTGCTGTGCATCTGCTTTTCCTGCCAGTTTCAATGGGAAAAGGACATGTCTGCTTCTCTTCCCCCCACCTCCTTTTAAATACTGTCTAGCATCCTTGAATTCAAGCACTACTGATAAACAACTATTAGTCAGTCCTTTTAAATCAACAATACAGATGAAAAATCCAGGTGACATAACTTGGGGGGATACTATATGAGAGGTATATTCCATACCATATTCCAGCTTGCTTAAAGAGGACAAGTCCTTAAAACAGACACTGAATTACATTGTTACCTGATCGTATTTTAATTAAGGAAATGGACTTTACAGAGTCTTAGAACATGGTACAGAGGACAGATGCTATGTTAGCTTCCCAGTACAATCGAACAAAACTCTTTTGACTTTTATCCTATCTGTTATTTTCTAACCTGATCTCCACTAGTGTAGTGTTCCAGTACAAACCTCACCATGCATTCTGTGATCTCTCCAAACCACACATTTACTTATTTCCTAGTTTTATTCAGCAGAAATACAGCCTTTGAGGAACAAGATATTGACCAAACCACTGCCTTTCTTCACTTAGGGTATTCTGCTAACAATGTTGTATGAGAGAGAGAAACATGTGAAGAACTAAAATAAGAGCCTGAAATACGGAACATGAGGTACAGTGTCAATAAGGAAACAGTACACACGTACGGAGCTTTAACAAGAGCTGCCACTTCTCTCTGCTGCCATGTAGCACTTCAGAGGTGGGCAGGGAGGTGTTACCCTGCAGGAACTGAAATTCTGCTCTGATTCCCTGACCTGCTTTAACAACTTCATCCTGAATTACCAACCATTATAACACTAAAATGAAGACAATTAGTAGTCTAACTTAAATTGGCAAATAGAACAAGTCTCCCTCTTCCCCAAGAAAATTACAATAAAGGAGAGTAGGTGAGTAGCAGGTTCTGGATATTTCGACCATTTATAGCTATGAGTTATAGCAGTACAAGGTTCCTTCTACTATACTTCAGTTAAATGGTAAGGGGGCAGAAGTGTCCTCTATGGAAGGACACACAGGAGAATGATGCTGCTTCCTAGTCGTTTGTTGGTTTATGTGGAAGATCTTAGACCATCAAATTCTTCTTTGCATTTAAAGTTTTAATGCCTCTTTAAATAATGGGGGTCAGCCATTCTGTCTGTAATCCAATTAGAAAAAGGGTCTCTAACAAAAAGAAAAGAATAGGTGATTTTTAATCAAAAAAGCACTCCACGCTACAGCACATCACTGCCTAACGTGGTCATGTTTACAAATAAAAAATATTTCAGAAAAGAAAAGCTGGTTTCAAAAAGGGCTGGATGTATTCAAGAAATACCTTGCTGCAATCTGCTGCATTCTTTTTGTGCAACTAACCAGGAACGTGGTCATAGAGTACGTTACTTGCAAATGTGTGCCCCTGTCTGTGATCACGTAAGTACAAAGCTTTATTGAAGTATTTACAGATTTTATGCAAACCCAGTATTTTAATCACTTCAGCTAGCTAATGTTTTCATAGGCATTCCTAAAGCTTGATCGAAATGCTGTAGAAGAGCTTAAAGAAATTAACTTTTGCTACAAAACTGACTGAAATTAACAAAATGAGGGACTAAAATAAGCAACTTAAAATAAGACACTGACCTCCCATTTACTCCAGTAGTTTGGGAAAAAAGTGAGACAATACCTCACATTTGATTCTAGCTGCTGTTTGTGCAATGATGCCTGGATTTTGGTCCACAATTCATGCTTGATGGAAATGCTGGTAAGTGACCAAAATCTTCTTCCTCACAAAATTGCCACCAGCATTCCCCTGCCTTATCTTGTGGAAACCTTTAGGGTCTAAATGCAACTGCACAGACCAGTTCAACCTCAGCATCTGTTATAGCTGGGTAAGTCTTTGGTTCCTCCATTAATCTTCTATTAAAGAAACAGAAAACCTTGCAGCTCTTTAACTAAGAATAATCGCTGGAAATAGAATTGTGCCTACAATCAATTCTCTATCTGCCACTTTTGTACTCTGCTATAACAAGCAGCAGCTTTTAACATGCATTTCCACATCAGTTTTACTAGCATTACCTCTTAGCAGTGTTTTGTTACCAAAATTGCTGTTAAAGCCAGTAACAAAAGCATTAATTGACTTATATTACTGCAGCAGCTTAGCAGAAGTGAGTGAATACACGCTAGGAAAAAAAAGTGTAGGTCCCTGAGCTACTCTAATGGTAAAATATCCTTCCTCTATTAAACACTGTATACTGAAACCTTGCACAGACTTGCTGCACCAAAATGAAGTTCTTACTGCTGTCTGAACACTAACAGCTTCAAAAGTACTACAGGAGGCTCAACTGAGTAAAATCTACCTCTTAACAAGGTTTCCACCCACAGCCTTTAAGCCACCTGAAATGTATAATGAGATTCCATATCCTGTAAAATTGTCAGTTCACTTCTTTCTTTCCTATTCTATCTATACATTAACTTGATTAAAAATTAACCTTGGATTCACTCTTGAAACTGGAAGTTGTTTGTTGAGCTGTTTTTACTTTGTTTCTCTGAACTTGCATCAAGCCTTCTTTCACACTTCCCCTCCAACCCCCACCCCCCACCTCAGTTCATGAACAAAGTTTGCTTAGTTGCAGCTTACGTTTGATATGGACTTGACACCACAGTACCGTATGTTCATATGAACATCTGATAACCTGTGAAACAGAAATCACATCTCCCAGTTTGTAAAGCATTAGCTACCTTCTCTCATAGTTGCAGAGAGTAAACATATCACTTGCTTAAAAAAAGGAAAAGTTAAAGTCCCTTTATTACCCTCATCTGTCCCTCCAGCTCTATCTGAAGCCAAGTATCAGGGGGTCTACATGTGCTAGCCCTCTTTGTGTACAAGCTGAAAAGCCTCTTCTGTTCCCCTCTGGCCCCCAGAAGAAACATGCACTTCAAGCTGTGAGCTAGGCCAGGCCAGTGTATTTGAGGTTCTGCTACAGAATAAACAGATGTATCTTGCTCTTGTCAGAGTAAGAGCTTCAGGAGGCATTTCCAATGCAGATCCTCTCTAGGGATAACAAGCTTCTCCCTTTGGGCAAACAAATGACACCAGGGTGCAAAGCTGACCACTTGTGAGAGCAGTTTGAGAGGTGTGAAACGTGAAGAAGAAATAATTGATTCCATCCTGTATTGTTTTAGAGAGGGAGGGATTGTCCTACTGCTCTCTGTTTGTGCAAGTTCTCGAGCTCTGTGTCTGCTGGAGGCAGCGGCTGCAGTGCTGATGGCGAAGGGCAAAGGTGGCCAGGGCACAAGACAGCTTGAAAAGACTCAGAGGAAGAACTGACTAATTATTTTACATTTTCATGACATGTATTTTGTTTTCAGCAAACTATCTTGTGCAATACAAACCTATCATCTGTTTCTGCAAAGTCTATGAATTGCTAAGTAATGGACACATGTCTCCTACAGTAGAAAACTCATCCAAAATGGTGAGCTGAATTTTTTTCCCAACAGAATCTAGCTTGGTTAATTCCCATGGGCACTCACAATATCACTGTTTCTAATATTATCATTTTAAATGTGTGTGCATTGTTGGTCTTAATAAGCCAAAAATGTTAATAGGTGTTAATGCAACCCTTGCAGAAAATTTGGCTGTATTTATTAAAAAAGCTAATTGCAGTGAAGTGCAGAGGGAAAAACCCCTCAGTTCTGCAACTAACTGGAGTGATGTAGTGTTGAAATGCTTTACTTACAAAGAAGACAACTAAATACTAAATTATTTTACTATTTATAAATATGGAAAAAGCCATATAAGCTGCAATGTAAAAGGCATAGGACTATATTAAAACCACCTTGTTTAGAGCTGCCCTGTGGTAACTTCTAAATACTGTAGGCTGACCTAGGGGTATTTATTATACAAATAACTGGATTGAATTTATTTAGCTAAGAAGCGATAAGAGAAAACAAAACAAACCAATAACCACAACAAAAAACCAGCAGTAGAAGGTAGGTCTATCCTCAGCAGCTGAAGAAGCTTATGAAGATCCTACACCCATGCTTATAGATTGATGATTGGATACATTTTGTATTTAATATTTTCTTACTAAAGCAAGTGAGGAGCAGTGACTCCCACAGCTGCTGCATGCAGTGCTGCAGCTCTTGCCAGCATTAAGTGGAAGAGCAGGGACTGTTACTTCCCTCAGAACAAGCACTTAGAAAGACTCCCCACCTGCCACATTCATTCTTCTCTGAGAACAACAGTGACAGGCTACAGAAAGTAATTGCCTTGTCAGGGAGAAAGGGCAAAGCCTGATTTGCTGCTTTCAGCAGGACTGAAAGATTTTTAAATAATTTGCATCTATATGCATATTTAATTAAGGCCAGCTGAGATTTTGAAAATATAGGAGTATAAACCAGAAATAAAACAATTTTCAGATGACTTTTGAAAGTGAATTACAAAATAAATACAACCTTATCACTAGATTCTACTTTGATAGGTGCCTTAATCAATTAGGGAATAATTTTCTTCTTCTCAACTCTAATATGATATATGAACAGAGGCCACAGAAAAATTTATTTGAATTATTATTATTACTACTACTTATATATATATATATTATCCGTGAAGAATTATGGTTTATTGTTGTATCGTGGCTTAACCTTGATTTGTGTTATTGAAAAGAAACAGCAACTTGAAATACCATGAGAAATCACTTGTACTTAATTACTTTCATGATCTGTAAAGTTGTAAACACTGATTCCAAAGGGAGATCCTTTTTACCAAATACAGACCATGCATGTGGGCAGACTGGACACTACAAAAAGGGTAAGAATTAAGTACCTTTTTACAAGACTGTTAGCTTTAACAGTCCCAAGCAGAATGGCTAATCTGTTAATCCTCATAGTTACAACACACATCAAACTAGAATTGGGAGAGAAATGCCTTCATCTTTCAGGAAACAGCTCAAGATTTCAAAATGTTCTCTCTAAACCTGAATTTATTTTTTTTAGATTGTGTATCAATAAAAGAAATATTCAGTAAAAAGTTAAAAGTTAGGGCTGCTATTCCCAAATCAACTGTGTCAACACAGTTGTTCTGAGGAACTGCTCTGCTCCTTCCACCACTGACCATTTACACGACATCTCTCACTGTCAAAAAGTTGAGCAGTTTGAAAGTACTAGTACATTCAAAATAAGATGTGTATCTTTTGGGGGCTTTTTAACCAATGTAATCAGCTTCTGAGAACAACGCTACTGACTGATTGTGAAAAAAGACCTCGTTCCTTAAGTGTTAGGTGAATTCATGAAAATTAAATGAATTCTTTTACTGTTACTCAACTTTGCACCCTGATAACATTTGCTATTTTCAAATCCATTCCCTCCGCTTGTTTAGTGCATGTGTAATTTCTTTCCTTGTTTAAAGCAGTTTGTTAGAGTTTGGGGGGTTAACTTGGAACTCTTGTAGCAGGAACTCAAAATTTAGTGATGTAAGCAAGAAATAGAAATGCCAGAGCCACCGAAGAGAAGACATGCGGCATTGCTTACTTAAAGCCCCATCCTGTCCCCCCAAGGACAATAGCTGCTACCAGGATGGCACCAGCGATGGAGCCTATTATAAGATTGGTGGCACTAGGACCTGTGGTAAAGGATTAGGGTAAGACAGACATAAGAACCAACGACTTTATTCACATTATGTGAAGCATCTGAAGGGTAGTCAGACAATTCAGGGAATACAGACAGCACATAAGGTGATGCCTCTAGACAGTCTCAGCAAGCCCAACTTAACTTACTTTTCTTTAACAACAGGAATGAACAAAGCTGTTGGTCTCTGCATTGTACTATGCTGACTTCTATCATAGATAAAAACCTAGTATTAGACAGTGAATTCCATTGTAACTTACTCCATTATCTGCTGCATGAACAGTCAGCTGAGGACACTAAGATATTTGTGAATAATTCCTTAACTGAGAGGGAAAAGTATGAATGCTGTATGTTTTAAGACTACAAGAAAATGAGAAAGAAATTAAAAAAAAAAAAATAAATAAAAAAGCCCTTTTTTCATGGAGCTCCTGAAAGGTATAGATATTTTCATTTGAGCTGAGAGCATCTAGCACCACTTACTAATCAGAGTCCAGACACCCTACAGTTACATCAATGCTAAATTTACAACTGTTTGACAAAAGCAAAGAATTATATAATAGGGAATGAAAGTTGAAAAAACTTTATTTCCACTAAGCTTTCCAAACATCAAAGCATCTCTTCATCATCCTCAAGAAGCTACTGAACAACAAAGGACGGAAGGGTGGAGTAGAATAAAAGAGCAGCAAAAAGAAGGAGCACAAAATATGTTTGTGCAATTTTCTGAAGAGGGCAAGAGAACAACTAAGTAAGATATTAATAATTGACCCTTAAGTGCTCTGTTTACACAGGATAGAGGAAAACTGGCAATAGGCTTGAGTAACATTTGCTCTGTACAAAACTTCCTTTTTCAGTCTTTGATGTAAAACATTGCATCTGAACTCAAGGCAAAATGAAAGCAACTCAACAGTTCTTCTGCAGCACATCACACACTTTTTGTTTAAACATTTACATATTCAGGAATAGCCTTCAAAAACAGTTCTTACCCCTATCCCACTCTCCCCAAACCAACACTTCTACACAGCAATTGAAATTTTTTTAATTAATTGTTCTGAAACTGAATTTGGAAAACTGTCACACAGCTAACATAAGGAAGAAAGAGGAGCAGCCAGAGAGCAGCAAAGAGCGAGCAACGGCAGCTGCAACAACTGAAAGTTTTAAGCTATTAGGTCGGTATCACAAAATCTCCTGCCCAGCCCCACACACTACAATAAGCACTTGCCCTAAGTTTTAAAATTTACTGCAGCCACCTGACTTTACTGCATCCACTACATGTTTCTCACATTAGTGTTTCTGGAGATTCTGATTAGCTATAAGAAAACCGAGTTTTTAAAATTGCTTCCTGCAGTTCCTACACAGGAAGAGTATTCAGGAATATGAATAAAATACTTGGACTGAAAAAAAATTATAGTGAGCTTTGCAGATGAACAGTACAAAAATTTGACAACAAAAATCAAAAGGTAATTTTGCACGATTTGGAAAAATGTATCCTATTTGGACTTACCTTTAAGTCACACCTGGCTCAAATTAACAGGCGTGAGCATGGTGGAGGGTCAGTGCCATCCCGCAGGCACTGTGGTTCCAATTAAGGCTTGCTTGCAACAGCAGCCTAATGAGTCTAATGAGCTACCATATCTGACTGAAATCTACGGCTTACTCTGGATTTCATCAGATGATCTCACCGAACAAAAGACTGAAAACACAGCAAGTAATTTATCTGTAATAAATTTCAGAAGCCTTGAAAACTTCTGAAGCCAATTTCTTTCTAGCCATAGAATGCCATCTTCCCACAAAAGAGGTACAATGATTAATTGATAGTAACATAGTCATAAATTAGATAAAGATGTGCAAAATCACCACTTTTTACACTCCTCCTCTCACTATGTTTCCTGGCTGTTAAATGCCCAGGGATGTGTATCCATTTCATAGTGCACATCTAGTCACCCAACAGAAGTGTTGGGCTACACTGTGTGCTGGGAGAGAGATTAGGCCTTGTTGGCTGCAGAAAGAGCCTCGTTCTCAGACCCTGAGGTGATCCCGGGATTACAGCCAGGTCACCAGGGAAGGGCTGAGAGAGCGTTGTGGGTTTCGGGACAGTGTCAGCCCTATGAGATGTGATAATTGCAGTTTCTGACCTTGTAAGGTATTGTTTACCCTTTACCATAATAGGCAATGTCTGGGAAATACTCCAGGTGATTGGGAGACACTGAGGTGAACATCTTTCCTGTTTATATGATGTGATATCCTGTTAGCTACTGGTATTTAAGGGAATTTCTGATACGCAATAAAGGCTTTTGCACTTTTCCTCCATGTGTGCAGAGTCCTTGCCCATGCGTGAATACTGCACAGAAGTTTATTTTTCAGTAAAGAAAAATCAGTATTGGTTTTACTTGCTATAAATATTAAATAATTCAATCAATTTAAACAGAAGAAGATAATATACAAAACAATTCGGTTCAGTTAACAGAACAGTATAAATATAAAAACCCCAAGCTAGTAGAATAGGTAATATGACTAAACAGCAACCACTTATTTATGAGACTGGAGTACTCCAACTGTTGAATTCAAGTTTCAAAATACAGAGATCTAAGAGGATCACTGATAAATCATTTTAAGACAAGCTGTGCACATAAAAGCACTTAAAATGAGATTACTTTTATGTGTTATACCTTACTTTAAGGATCTATGCCTTATGTTTTATTAAGCCTGAAGGGCATTAGGAACAGAGAGAGAATTTGCATTCTGCGTGCCTTCTATAAACCAACAAAAAGTAGCAGTGGCTTGCCTTGAATTTATTTTTGTATCTGAAGGAACCAGAGGACAGAGAAATATTGATGGGATGCAGGAAAAAAGAATGAATAGAAACAAAAAGAATGAGTCAGGTAGTGAGGGATAAAAGCAGAGGAGAGATGAAGAAAAGCTGGCATTGGTATAGAAGGATACAGGAGCAAGAACAAATGGTCAGGGACACTTGAGACAGCAGGTAAGGGAAGAGACAAACAGAAGGGAACAAGGCAGAATGTAAGCAAAAGGCAAGTGGTCCTCAACCTATAGGTAAATTTTCTGCTCCAGAATCTGTCCCCCAAACCTCTGCAACTTTCACAGCCTTCAGTTTTTAGCAAACAGTTGTAAAAGCTACCAGTAAAACACAGCTCTGATCTTTCTCAAGGAAATGACCTATTACCTTCTTCCTTCTATTTGTTTTCTAATAATTGTCCTCTGTGAACACAAAGGTCTCTACTCTTCTGAGAATCTTGGATCAGTTTTGTGTATGGACAGGTTCCTAGGGCTGCAGACTCAGACACACAAAATGCTGCCTCACTGGACTAGAACTGTGTGTGAATGCCTTTGCACTCAGCCTGATTGGAAATCACAGAGTGTCCTGCTACGAGTCCCCCTTCAGAGAGGTGCCACTGTCACATGACAGGTGATATATACACATCTAGAAACATGGAGAAGTTGGAAATCTCAGAGCAGCAAAATAGTCATTTCATCTGTAGTTTGCACAGTGAATGCAGAATGACGACAGCTCTTATATGGGCCTTTTTATATGTGTATATATACATGAACACCAATTTATATAAATCACAGCCATTTTTAAAATTGAGGTACTGGGATAACACTTAGGATTACCATTTCCTAGAACTATGAAAACACAATAAAAATTGCTCATATGTATTCTTTATACATGAATACTATACTCCAGCACTGTGCTATCTTGAGGTAACAGAATCCTAGCAACAGAACCTTCAGAAGCTTTACTGTAAAACTACCTGTCTGTATGACTATCATCAGCTTTCATCTGCCTAGCTCGATCATTAGACTGAAAGCCCTGCATGTAATGAAACAGTCCACATTACTCAGTCTATTTTGCAAAATAATCACAAAATTCCATTTTTTTCCTCCTTTTCCTTTTTTTTTTTTTTTTTTGTAATTTGGTGCAATGGAAACATTTAGACGCTTAATTTTATGGTGACAATGTAAAAATCCAGAAACTTATTGTTTTATGCCCCACATTATCCCAGACAGGAGAAGGTTCAACACTGCATGAGCAAACCACATGACACAGACACAGTCAAATCACACGACAAATACGGTCACCACAGGACAAAGCTAGGGGGCAACACAGAGGGCTCAGGTGCGTACGGTTACCTCACACACTAAGGCACCAGACAGAGAACTCAAACTAAGAAAAATGCTTACTCTATTCCCCACCCTGTGCCTCCAAAAATCACCCCCAAGGCCAGAATGGTCCCTGCCACTGCACCTATTAGCCTGTTAGCGGCCATGCTCACTGTGTGGAGGGAAAAGGGAAGAATTTTTCAGGAAATCATCACATATATGTCTGAAATGAAAACATGAAATAATTCCTCAAAGGAATACTTTATGATATAATCCACTGTTGGATAAACAATTCAAATCTCCTCACAAATCTTGTTTACCAAATATTGTAGCTTTAAAAATTCTGAAATGAGCTCTATTTGGTTTTCTTTGAATACTTGCAAATATTTCAATGGGAAGTTTTCCTGTAAATTCCTTTCAGCCTGTGAATCTATTATTTACTTTAAAAGGGAACATCCTCAACCTACTGCTTATTTAAAACAGCCAAAATGTAAATAAATCAGCAGTAAGAAAACTTTCTTTTTGATCACCAGAAACTTACTGTATCCATAGTATAATTAAGAAAATGAAAACTGTTTGGAAACAATTCCACCTCAGGAAAAAACAAAAAAACCCCAACTTTTAAATTAATTCTTTTACTAATTAGTAATATTTTTCTTTGTTACTGCATTTATCAATAGGACTCTCTGTTTATCTACATGACCTAAAAACAGGTAACATCTTTTAAAATCAAAAACCTACCCTAGAAACATGCTTCAGGTAACACCCTGGAAATTTTGATATGTTCAGATAGTCTCTCTTAAGACATCAAAGCCTTATTTTTAAGGGAACTCTTCTGAGGAAAAAAAATCTGTACATCTCCTATGTTAGAGATTAAAAGTTTGATAGATTCATTGAGTCACAACAGACCCCAAGCAAGCAGCTGAATTCCCTGTCAAATGGGAACTTTTCTAAGGGACAAAGATTTTATTGACTTCATGCTGAATGAAGTGTGTTTTAAAATATTTTGGTAATTTTTTTCCTGTTTCATAAATATACACACACAAACACATACACACGCACACTTGAGACATAAACTCTGTATTAGAATAAACAAACACTACTCCACTAGTCAAATAAAAGGCCTAATTCTGCAAATTAAATTGCAAAGGAGAATCTCGTATGTATATGGAGTCCCACTGATTTCAAAACTACTGACCCACACTCTAAAGTAATTCAAAGTTTCTGCAGTAACCAAAACCTAACAGCAAGAACTCTTTGTCTTCCCCAAACTGCTAAATGCTGTGTACATCTGCTAGTACAGGATACAGTAGGTTGCTGTGTTTAGAGTAATTTAAGAGTCATGTATTAATAGCAACGTAATTAAGGATCATGAATTTTTTATCCTGAAATAGAGAATGGAGCCAAAAAATAATTGATGGATGATGGAAAAGTCTGAAAAGTGCAGCAGAACAGCAGACAATTGTCAATTATCAAAACAATACATAAATAAATAGCAACACTTCCTAACTATACACGTTCTAATTGTAGCAAGAAAAATGCTTGCATTTTTGGTGTGTAAAATCTTAAACCTATTAGATGAATTTTCACATCATGAGTGTTTCACTTCATTCAAACTTATGGCCAAGGAAAAACAAGTATTTTGGTTTCTGTCTTAGACTTGTAAACTGGCATACGACAGGGAGCAATAAGGGATAAAAACTTAATGGAAGCTACTCTTGAGTATGTTGGGTCATTACAACAAAGAAAACTACTACTGTACTCTTCTGAGATCTTCTCACAAAGGAATTCCTCTATAAGCACACAGAAAGAGATCATAGTAGTTCTGTTGGTGTTCAGTCTCCTACATCATTTCTAGGTGATTCAACATCAGTGAATTACTGTAACACCATAAGAAATGGTGAAAAATTTTTGAAATCAGGCCACCTCAAAAAAACAAAAGCACAGTCTGCCATTTTTCATAGGGCTTCATTGAAAAATGCAGCCTAAACTTTGCCTGTACCTGCTGGCAGAAATCCACGCACATCCTATTCATTTAAGGTTTTTTTCCCAGAATATTTCGATGTTGATGTATTAATTTTCACAAAGGTATTTCCATTCTGAACTAGATGAGTTAATCTGGCTTACAGTAATGTAACGACAATAAGTGTACCTTCTGTGTTACCCTTCCTATAGACCTTTTCACAGAGAAGGGAATAATTTCTTACCTACCAGATTTGGAAATGAACAAAGTAAAATTCATGTGCTCTCAGCGTCACAGCTGTAAATCCTGCTCTCCTCATGCACACACACAAAGAACTGAACAGCTCTGTAGTGTTGATCTCCGTAATTCTTTTTTTAAGACTCTCTAAGCAGCATTCCACAGTCAGGAATCTTTTTAAGGGAATTGGAATGATAAGTAGCTTTGTAAAGCAGAGTACAAAGCAGGCAGCTCTACACTGAACAGTGTTGGGATTGGGAGTCCAAGAAGCAGCTGAACAGATTCCCTAGTACAAATCTGGAGCGGTCTAGAGAGCCTCCTTCACAACAGTAACTTGTTTCAAGATGATCTCTTCAGCAGTTCTTGGCAAAGGTCTACTGGAACCATTCTGCTGAGGGGTAACAGAAAAAGGCCCACAGGACACATGTAGAGCCATTCTAGACAAACATACCAAAATCCTGTCCTTCCTTGAAACCTTGGATCTTTTAGAATAACCAATTAGAGTCTGAGTCCTCAGGACTACATTTTGAAACAACTCTTTTCTCCATCTGCCTTGCAAATGGGGCAGGAGAACCTGGAACTGGGAACTTTATCGGTAAATGCGTAACACTGGATGAATACAGTCTGATGCTGAACAATGCCCTGATGACAGGAAAGACATTAAAAAAAAACCTAGACAGCACAAGTCCAAAGATATCCAAAAATATTCTTTGGCAGAGGAGTCAGAGAGAAACTCAAATACTTTCCTTTGTCTTTGAAAAAACTTTTGGATTATTTCCTCAATAGCACCTCTCTGTATTTATACTTCATATGTAGTTGAAATACATACTAAATGCGTAAGAACAAGCAACAATGACTGTAAGAATAATTTAGGTTCTCAAAAATCTTAATTTCTTTTTTCTTTCATTGCAATGTGATTTCAAGGAATCTGATATTACCAGGGACATTCCACTTTTCCCTTTTTTATGCCACAGCTCTCTAAATTAGCTGAGAACAACTAAGAAAACTGAAAATCTCTAGTAAAATATAAATATTCAATTATCATATAAATAATAAGAGCTACACTAAGTCAGATTCACAATGAAAATGATCATAAAAAATAGAGAATAAGGGATGAAGGAATAAACATTACCTGTTGAAATCTTCCCCAATTTTATGTTAGAAAAGTAAAAGTTTCATCAATTCTCAAAGTAGAAATACCTACTTCCTCTACATGAAGCAGAACTTTACTGTCTGGGTCTAAACACAGCTGTACAATAGCATTTGCTTTTTATATGCTAATCTGCTACCATGTAGCAACAGAAAAACATCATAAATACTTAACACCAAAACTGAAACAAAACACAAACCCTTGGGTCCTTCCTCCTTCTTGCCACCAGTATCCCTGACAGGATCATCAATGCTGCAGTCTGTCCCAGCCCAGGAGAAATTACAAATGCAAGTGGCTTCATTACTACAAACCTGGAAAGAAAATAAGTGACAGCAGTTAGTTTTTAACTACTAGTTATTAACATGTCACACTGCATTTATTTAACACGTAATTAGACATTTCATTCACATTATAAAACTTACCTATTTATATATGGTAACAATAGCACTGAGTGTTTGGAATGAACACACCTGGAAGCTTGCTTTAACCCTCTTAATACTCTCACATCCTAGGAGAAGCAGAATTGGTTCTATCACCACTGGTACTACACACCTGCACAGGCTGTGAAAAATAACAGCAATTTAGCTAGGCTAGTTAGATCTTCACTAGCCAACTCTCTGGACCTTGAGCCTGGATGCCCAGAAGGGTTACAAACATTTGCCTTTGGAAAGGTTCAAGACATGGTTACACTTTCCAACCTCTCATGCTTGCTCCTATGTAGAACAAAGTTGATATATTTTCACTAGTTTTGTCAGCATTTTTCATAAGCAGCAATGAGGAATGCTTGTCTGGCTTCTAAAAGAGAGGGAACAGTTCTTCCTAAGTTTATATTTACTTGAATGACCTCTTAAAAAGGACTTAGCATTCTAAATTTGCAGTATATTTATTAGATACAGAAAAACCTGTCCAATGGACAAAACCTAAAACATCAAATCAATAGTAAGAGTTAATAGCTATGAACTTTCCATATGAAAAAAGAACATGGAATGATGTTGCTAGAAGAGATTACTGTGGAAAAAAGCATGACATGAGAAACAGACAAAGAATGAGGTCTCCTTTTCCTTTTTGGAAATGAAATCAATCATTAGACAAACAGCTAATAATGTCTTTTGGACACTGGAACATAATGTGAAAAAAAAGCCCAGAAAACAACCCACCCACAAATGATTCTAAGTAGCACATATGATTTTTTAATTCAACTTTTATCATGCTCTGCTTTTAAGAAGCACTCACTGAAGAATCTTACCTAAGAAGTGGAAGATAAACACATCTTATGGTAGGTTTGATCAACTGAAATACCCTTGTAAATTAGGAATTGTAATAATCCAAAACAGACCAGGTAAGATAGTTCACTCACCCTTCATGTCACTCTCAAAAAGTACCAAGATGATTTCTAGTCTCCTAGATACTTTACTTCACAATTTTAAAATTTTCTTCTTGATTTTGAACCTAACCCTCTACTTTGAAACACTCAATTTCATATTGAAGTACGGACAACAAAAAGAGATAACCCCCTTCTTGTATAAAGTCTAGCCCTTTAGGCAAGTATTTATCTCACTGAGTGCCACAGTGGAAAGGTCTTATTGGTATTTAAAACAGTGAATCTGTTCATCACAACAGATCTAACATCTTAGACAAATGATCTTACGGGCAGAATAATGGAAAATAACATGCCTGAATGTAAAATGATACACTTTGGATCTGTTCAAGAACTCCCCCTCTGCTGAGGACCCACAGTCCAGAATTTTAATTATTTAAGCCATGGGCTATAAATCTACGAACATTAAGACCAACTTTATAAAGGTGTTAGTGTGGAGGAAAAAGTCTGACTGAAGATGGCAAGTAGCTTGAAATATGGATAGTACATTACAGAAGTCCTTACAATAACTACTGTCAAAGGTCTTTCTTGCTAGTAACAAACCCAGCACTTTGGATATAATTGCAGAACCAATTTGACAACTTCCAGGTGTTAGGATCAGGTAGAGCAGAGAGCTGGGGAAGCTGAGCTGCTCACTCCCAGTACAGACTCACCCCATGACCAGAACAGACTTTTCCATTGGAACCGATGGGACAGCTGCTTATGTTCAAGGACTGAATTGGCAGGCACTTTTTGTCCAGACACATCATCTGAGGTCCACATGGAGCTCCATCCTCCACATAACCTAAATCCGTATCATCATCTAAAAGAACGTGAGCACCACTAGGAGAAATAAGTTTTAAGACAGTATTAGTATTACGACTGGAGTCTTTTGAAAACATTAAAAGCACGTCAGTGTAGACACTAAAAGCTCCACATCTTTCTTTCATTTAAGCATTCAGACAGACCGAACAAAACTGTAGAGCTTTTCTGTCTGTCCACAGCAATGACAACGTGTTCCATTCCAAAATAAAAAGAAGTCTACATAAGGACTTAAATACTCAAGAAGGGCACCTTAGGCTTTGGGGTTTTTTAAGTCTCTGACAGACCATGCTTTTTTCTTTTTATCCTTCTTTTTTTTCCCCCCCAAATGCTGTGTAATTCTATTGCTAGAAAAAACACTAAAAAAACTAACTTGCCATGTGATTTAAATAAAAACATTAGTAGAATAATGGAAGAATTAAGAATCACTGCTCACTCAGGACCCAGCTATGTAAGAGAGTGTTCTTAGTGTGATAGCAATATTTCAAATGTCTTTAAAATACAAACCCAGTATTGTGCACAGACCCAGTTCCGCAGCAGACTGAAACTCACTTACCTGTCCTTTAACTGAACAGTAGCTGAACATATTATCCTGCCACTACTCTGCAGTTTCCTCCCTCTCAGCCTTCACTTCACAGCAGCTGTTACTTTGAGTATTTAATACTCAAAATCATTATATTTAAAATACGGGTCTTTGGTAATCACAGACTCTCTCCACCCCCAGAAAAACCTAATGCTGAGCATTAAGCTCTGACTGTGAAGTTCTGCTATTGGAGGGATCAGGTAGAAGATTCAGGAGGATGACTCACATTTCCCACTCTTTAAATGTGGAACATTAGGCTTTTTATGGTTTTGGGGTTTTTTTAATCAAAATAAATACCACTCAGAATAATGATTTTGCTGCAATTACCTAACATTCGCAGAATCTTACATTTATGTCTATCTTAATTCAATTAGGTTTGCCTGAGATAAATCACGTTGGAATACTGCATCATCTTTTACCTGCAGTCCACTATGCGTCCTTGATGATAAAAGGAATTTGGGATAATTTCTCCTTGAACTTGACCAACTCGTGGAACTTTAGTAAGATTAGTACAGAGCAAAAAGCCACAGAAAACATCACTGGAAAATGAAAACATAAATCAACATATTACTGGAATAATATGAGGAAAACTTACAAAAAAGAAAGTCTGGCAATGGTGCTGCTGATCACAGTAATATATTACCATAAGCCACATGATAGACTTTCAGAGTGCAAGCCTGGAAATAAAATATTGTTTTATTTAAATGACAAGAGGCAGAAACAAGTCATTGATGATTCCAATGCACCAGTGAATGCTCACATGAACACAGAATGTATCTGTGCTCTAAGAACAATGCAGTACAAGTAAGAGGAGCCAAGCTGTACAAAACTTTGTCGTGTTAGGCTAGATTGATTTTCCCTCTCTCTGGCAGCTTACACATCATATGTTAATGTCAAGTTTGAATTTTTAATTGAATGTTATTTCCCTTGCAGGACAACAGAACCATAACAACAATTGTTAGTGTGCAGTTGTGTGTACCCAAATTTTGATTAAGAATCTGCTTCTTTAAATGTTATATCTGCATATATTTAAATATATGTATACAATATATATTTAAATATATGTATACAAGATATATTTTATATCTTCAATAGATGGCTATCAGCTAATACTGATTGTCCTAAGTTACAGAAGCAGCTGGATGAATGCTGGAAATTGACTTTGTTAAAACTGAAAAACATATATATAGCCCTTCAGCCATATCAGTGTCCTGCATCTCTCTACTAACAAAGAAAAGCTTTTACAGAAGTGAGGAGTTTAACATACACATAAGAACAACACTACCCTCATCTAAATATAAAAAAAATCCATTAAACTACTCCTTTCCTCATGATCCTATCTGAAAAGTAATAATAAAAAAAAGCCACTATACAAGCATCAAATAGTCAAAGAAGGAAAACACTATTCCAAAACTGAAATTTGTATGTACATAATTAAAAATTACAAAACAGAAGTAAGTCAGGAAAAATTTAAGTCTATCCACTAATGATTATTATCTTGAAAAGTAAATTTAATCAAATATTCATCTAGTAATGATCACATGGAAATGAATCAGGGCTTTTCTCTATAGCATCCAAATGTCTAATGGTCTTCTCTAATCAAAATAAAGGTTGGAACAAACTTGAAACACCCATAATCTGGTGTCAATCCCAGAGCAAGTGAATGGAGTGTGTGTATTTGCAGCCTAATTTACCCCTGCCAAAGATGAGGTGTTTCTATGTTGTGAACTTGTGACTTTTTATTGTCTTGTCCCTCAGCTCCTGTGAAATAAAGTCACAGTACATTCTTCTGAAAATCTAGAATTCTTTATAAATGTATTCCTGAGTCATTTGTAGATTTGTCAGAGTGGAACTTTTTCAATATGCAAACCTTGTGAGGGAAAGAAGATTAAAAATAATGCAAAACAAACTGCTGAAACATGCATGATAAAGTAGAAAAAGTAGACAATATTAAACCGTTACCAATCTATTCAAATTACAAGTAATCTCTCCCAAACTGAACTTACTGTTTGCTGCACTGAATCCATCGGTCTCCATCCTTTCCACAGTTTCCTTTTGTTGTGCCTTCCGTATTAAGCTTTTCATAACAAAATTTGTCAGATCCTGAAGACTCTGTTGATGAAGAAAAAAGAAACGTGCTTTCCACTGGCAACATGACAGCTTTGAAACCTCATAATTTATTGCAGCAGTTCTCTGTAATTTTTTTTAACACAAACCATCAATCTAAACACACGTTTATATGCACAGATGGTATTTTCCAGTGACTACAAGGGAGAACAGGCTAAACTGAAATACCTACTGACATGTTCAAAATTTGCTCTGAACTTCTAAAAAAAGTAGCCTCCACAGCGTCTGTATTGTATTCTGCATATGAAATTTATCTGTGCTCTAATTTTGTTCACTTCATAACAGTTACACATAGATTTAATGTAGTTGTTTTTCACTGCAGTTATTCCTGATATGCATTTCAGAAGATTTTATATAGGACATTTATGATAAGCATATGTTCTGACATCAACTCAATGTTTATTTTATTCTATTTTTCAGATGTTCACAGGAAACCAAGCTTGAACAGTCAAAGTGTAATTGCTACTTATTTTTAGGAGTAAAATTCTGAACTAATAGGTTTTAAACCCATAATCATTTACTAACGAACTCATTTGTTTTTTCTAAAAATGAATTTTAAAAAAAGGAAAGAGAAAAGAACAACAATTATATAGAGGAAAATAAACTAATAATACAGAGAGGCCTCAGTGGCAGTTATGATTAGACAAAATGCACAAGAACATACTAAATGCCAGAGTACAGGATGTCCTGGTAGTTCTACACTGTTGAATTGTCTCTAAGTCATTACATAGAACATTCAGCCCCTCTCTGCTGCAAGCAAAGCCAATTGCAATTCTATTTTACTCAACACCTCTGGACTTAAATCCATACTATGCATATTTAAATTCACACCAATGTACTAATTTTCCTGACTTGGAGGACAGTGTAGGAAGGAGAGGCAAGGTGGAGCAGCTTTAGCATGAACCACTGCTGGGATAATGGGACTGACGACTGTCATTTAAAAAATGAAACAAAACATCTGTTTATGAACTATACCCAAAAAATCCTCAACCCCCTCCCCCCCAGTAGCATTTGCTGCCCTACCCGGATCTGCAGCCACATCACGCCAGAACAATCTGATACCACTCCCAGATGCAGAATTCCACCTGGCAATCAAGCCAGTCTCCCACTGCAGTCTACTCACTCTACTGATCAGAAAAATTTGAGTGACAAGAGCAAAAAATAAAAGTACTAAAAATACAAAGCAAAGACAGGAATGAACTAGAAATAAAACACATTTAAGGTACTTAAAGTCAACCTACTAGATCCCCAGATATATTTGCACTGATTATCTCTTGTCTTGCATTCACCATTATAGCAACGACCCTAAACAAAATACAACGTGTTAGCAATGAGAACTGAAAACAACATCTCCTTCCCCTCCCACAACAAATGTCTCATTTTCACTCTTCACACACATGTTGGGATGTATAATAGACTCCATGAATTTGGGTAGATGAAGTACACATTTTGGCCCAGATTCCCAAAGCCAGTTTGTGTCCAATACATATTGACATTCAAGCAGTTGCTTCATACCTTTACATAGTTGTAAAGAACTTATTAACATGGAGTGTAATAAAAGATCTAAATGTAAAATGTAGAGATACCAAGTGAATTTCACTCCAAGCAGAAATTAGTACTATTCACAGAGTGCATAAAGCACAAGCAACATTAATGTCTAAAGGATAAAATTTATGAAGAAATATGGAATACAGGATTTTAAAAAATCAATGCCGAAACAAAAACAAGAATGTGTATTTGGTTGGTTTCTATTTGCCAGTGTGCAGGGATTTTAAAACATTGCATACCTGATTAGAATCACAGGCATACCCATCTTGTTTATGAAGATTTGGTGGACACTGAAAAAAATTAAGAATCTTTTTTGTCATGTGTACTGTAATAATACATCAGAGTATCACATATGGAATTTTCCTGCTTTTAAGAAAATTGCACAACATATAAAAAGGGTTGAAAACATAATTAGTGCACTAATCTTTCTGGCTACAAATAGAAATGAAAAAATTAAGATTTTGAGCCATGAAACACAAGGTTCAGGTCTAACTTCCTGCATATTCCAAGTAGAAATTAAGGAGGTGAGACAAAATGAAAACCAATGTGTTCAGTAAGAGGATATTTGGTAGCCAATACTGGGGTCATGTTTGCAATGCTGCCATCCCAGGCATTTCAGTTCCGCTACAACAGTGAGGGAGCACCCAGTCACAGCCTACCCGTCTATTGCTTACAGAGCTTCAGGGGGTTTTTTTGATGTTAATTGTTGTTGTAATTGATCTTAATTGTTATGGTCTCTTGGCACTGGAAACTTCTTTGGTACAAGCAAGTCACTAGGTCCAGAAGCCTAAGACTATTAAAGTAAGGAGCAGATCATTCTTAAAGTTTTTCCTCATCCAAAAGGGACCTGTGAAAATTTGGAAAGGCTATGCTGCTGCACTAGACTGTGTTAGCCAATACTCTGAGGGCAGCCTTTCTGGCTTGAGAAAGCCCTTTTCTCTCTCATTAAGAATGCTCCATCTACAGAGCAAAGGATTTACAATAAAATATTTGCAATAGCTACTTGTCTATGTGTTGATGTCTCAGATGATAAAATAAAAGGATTTATAATTACATTTATAATTACAGCCAGTGCCCAAAGAGGTTGTGATCTGTCCTGAATCTCATTTCTTCAAAGCTAAGAACTTGATGCAGTAGATGACTGCATAAGTTAGGAAGTTCTTATATAAACTTGAAGTTTATATAAATGGAATAAATACACAAACATTCAGTATTGAAAAGGAGCATATATCACCTAAAGCATCAAAATTGAAAGTGTACAGAATATCGACTATTTAAAAGAACTCAAAAAACCATTTTGTTTGCTGTTTATTCCTATATTTTTGAGTATCAGCCAAATGTTTTCAGGACAAATGCATAAGATCCACAACTTTTAAAATTCTCATACATGTGCACACTCCTAGAAAACATAACACACTTTATACAAGTCTTACGAGGAGCAATTGAGGGATCTGGGGCTGTTTAGCCTGGAGAAGAGGAGGCTCGGGTGGGACCTTCTCACCCTCTACAACTCCCTGAAAGGAGGTTGTAGAGACATAGAGGTTGACCTCCTCTGCTCAAGTAACAAATGACAGGATGAGAGGAAATGGCCTTAAGCTGTGCCAGGGGATGTTTAGGTTGGATATCAGGAAAGATTTCTTCACCAAAAGGGTTGTCAAACACTGCAACAGGCTGCCCAGAGACATGGTAAAATCACCATCCCTGGAGGTATTTAAAAGACATGTAGATGTGGCACTAAGGGACACGGTTTAGTGGTGGAGTAGGCAAGGTCTCTTCCAACCTAAATGATTCTATGTTTCTATATTCCATTAGTTGTAATTTTCTACAGTTCTGTTTTAAGCTATTTTATTTCATAAAATCTTAGTGTTATTGTATTTGAATACATTACCATTTGCTGCGTATTATTATTATTTAAGTTACAGACCAGGCAAAGAGTAAAGGAGGATGCCTGACACAAAGATTATACACAAAAGCCCAAGAGTTATAAAAACCAAAACAATCTAGAGAAGTCATATTTTGAGTCCACTTAGATTATTGTTTTCATGAGTTTACAACAGTTTATACTCCATTGTTACATTATCATTTTGGGCATATGACTGTGCAGTTTGTTAATACCATTTTCCTGTTAAATGAAGACAAAAAAAGAGTGTAAACAAACAGTGCAAGCAGAGAACGTTTCTGCACACGTACCTGTCCAGAATCCCCAGTGCAGAACTCTGCAATGTCACACTCATTCACTGCATATCGACAGTCATAACCTCGTGGGAAAAACTAGAAAATGAAAAATATATTTCAGCACTAAGATTACATCTACATAAGCTGCTCCTTTTCCTTCTACCTAAAACACACATGGCATGTGACTGCCATGGACAACTGAAAAGAACAACTGACATATGGCAGCAACACTCACAAGACACGACGTATTGCAGCAGGGTCCATCACTACAATGAGCTCCATTAGAAAGAGAGCACTTCTTACAACAGTCTGCATAGCATTCCTGAAGAAAACATTAAGCAAAAAGTTTAGTCTTCCATTTTAAGCAAGTCTTTTTTCTTTATAATCTTTCCAACAACAAACTATTACATACCAGCAGACAAAAGATTCAGTTTAGCCCTGATGATCTGAAATTATCAGCTGGAAGAAGCCTTTGCAATACTCAAATACTAAAGGGAAAACAGTGACATACAATGCTATAGCAACACAGGGATTCATATTTTCTGAAGCCTATGCCAAATTCATGCTGCTTAGTTAAATTGTATTCAATGCAGAAAAAAAAACCCCTATCTAATTACAGGTGCAATTATATTTAAATACTAGGACTCAAATCTAGAGGGCAGATTTTTGTAAAAACATTATTGGATCATTTCTGCAATACAGAAGAAAACAACAGTCTACTTGTTCTGTCTGAACACAGGCACCAATCTCTCAAAGTATCAGTAAGGAGTCTCCCACTCCAGACATGTTATCCAGGAAAAGCAAAGGGGTAAGCACTTCTCCAGTGCAACTCAAACACTGCTGGGAAACAGCTGTATCTCGTCATTGGTGTAACAGGAACTGTGCAGAGGACACTGTCTTTGCACTCGTTGTCATTTGAAAAAATGTTTTTAACACAGGCCTTTAACAAAATTGTTCCCAAACAGGCAAATCAAATTCATTTCCATAACCTTTCCCCCTTCCCTTACCAATCACTTAATTTATCTTAATATATTTTGTAAGAAAGATTGTGAAGTAATGTATAACTCTACTTGCCATTCGGAAACCGCAATCACATTCTTCTCCTGCTTCTACATAACCATTTCCACACTCGGTGGCTTCAAAGAGCTGAAAAAAAAAAGCCCCCACCCCAAAGTAAGAGTAAAACTAGTGTCAAGTGACTTTTGTATCACACACAACCCCTTTCTGTGAAGCTACACAAATGTGCTGTCCCAGACAATACACATGCTGTGCCTCGGTGATGGAAGGGCACACAGCTAAATCACAGGAATGCTGGTCCTCTTTAGGAGAATACTGATCTCAGAAACCCATGATAAATAGAGAGACACTACAATAATAGTTAAGGGGATGACATTTGAACTTCTGTTCCATGGACTCCCAGTTCTCGGATAAATCCTTCAAGAAACTGGTCCACAATATCGTCCCTGGGATCCACTCAGGTAACCACACCTGCTCATGCAATGAGCTACTGTCTATTCCTGTGCAACGTTTGTGCATGAAAATAATAAATATAAAGATATACTGCCCAAAGGAAGTTCTATGTGCCTTACTAGTAGGTTATACACAACCACATACAGTTAGTACTAAACAGCTAATCCTAGAACCAGATACATACTCTACAGATAAATCCTGCAGTTCAGGATGATGCAGATTCTATACTGGTTTCACACATCATAGTTTTGATTAAAGATACTTTTCAGTCTTGTCACAGAAATAATTTTGCAAGAAGCTTGTCTGTTTTCAATATAATTCTGCTTTAAAATCATATCAGAATATCAGGAATCTCCAATTTAATTGGGGTTTTAGCAACAGAAACATTAACTAGAACATGGTTGAAATGAGAAGTTAAAAGTTAAGTTAAAACGTGAACAGATAAATCAAAGGGTGAAGGGATGTGAGTAAACCTTTCTGCATGGGCTTAGTGGAAGTAAAGCTGTTGAGAATCAAGATATGACACAACATATAATACAATACAAGTTATATATAAACTTGTACGGAATTCTTCTTTGGTAGTTGTGGTTGGGGCAGGGGGGAAATCATAATGCCTAACAAAAAAGAAATAGAACATTTCACTTTTGTTGTATAAACCACATAGGTAATCAGTAGCACCTACAATTTTGAGTGCCAGAAGCAAAACAATACTGAAGAAATATCCATATGTGCTCTTCTTCACTAGCAGTGTTGACAGGATTAAAAAAAAAATAATTTCTCTTCTTTTCCCCTCTGTAAGCTACTGTTTCTACTACACTTTGGTGCAAACAGCAAGATCTCTTACTCTGAAACTGAAATTCATTTCTCTATCAAACAAGAAAATTACAGAACACAAGCAGGCACACACAACTTTGTGATGGCAATCAGGAACCATCTAATGTTTATATACATGTCAGAGCATAACTCAGATTATAATTTTAAAAATGGCATCATGGTGACTGCTTAATAACTCTGTTTTACTTATCTAAGGATTAAACACACAATTTTCTACCTTACCTCCTGACCTTCAAAGCTGTGAAGCACTGGCACAGATAATATATAAAGATAATTCAACCATTTCCCCAGGAGCATTTTCCCCAACATAAATCAGATTTTTATTCTGTACAGAGTCAAGCCGACAACTTCTTCACATTACTTTGCCTGACAACTATCATTAAAAACTGAAGCTGTGTTTTTCTATTTCCCTACTTACTCCTTTGTGTAAGAATTCTTGCATTCTTATTCTATAAGCATAGATCCCTACCCTGGGAAAAGATTCAAAAGCACTCGAACAAGCAAAATTTTTTTTAGTTAATTGTGCAAGGTGATGGTCCACCAAAGGGTACAGCACAGTAAACAGAACAGTCTAATAGCCTCATGTGGTATTAAATTCTACAAGGACAGCAAGTTTGACACGATGATTAAATAGAATGTTAATACTTTGGATTGCTCTTACTTGGCAAAAAGAGCCATGTGGAATATTTTTGTACTGCTCAGCTTTAGAAGGATGTCATGCTAGCACTGTCTTAGAAAAAAAGATGACCTTGGTAAGTTTTGGGCAAAAAAAGCAATGGTATACGGAAACAACTGTGAATTATAGAGTTTGCTAGATGTACATTTGAAATTAAATGAAGTTAACTTTGAGAACAACCAAAAGTTACTATTGTCTGTATGAAATCAGCTATGGATTTCTATTTCTTAATGTGGTAACTGGCATTCTTTTTAACAACCTCAGACACAAAGTCCAAGAATTGAGTGTAGGTGGAGCATAAAATATGATCTCACTTCTGGATTTATTTTGCACTACTTCCAGCTTAATAAGTAGTGCATTTGTGCTGAATGTGATATTTATCATTATTTGAGTATGAAGAATTATGGAAAACAAGTTGCATTCCTCTCAATATTATCTTTAAATGCTATGGGGATGAACAGTCAGCTAATTACAACCTCAAGAAAATACCCACATAGGCCTCTGAATAAGTTTGAAAACAGATGTACATCAGTGAAATTATTACATTTTCATTAAAATGTGTAGCAGATGTCCTGACTACCAATTTATTTATTACCTTTGTTGGCCTGTTAAAAAGACAGGCACCTCCCCCACGAAGTAAAAATTCTTTGTATTCTGCAATGCTGCATTTGGAGAATTTCCTGGAATGGTATACCCTAAAATGGCAAAGAATTAGGTGAGTAAATGCCTTGAAAGGCACTGGAAAAAGCTACTGAAAAGCTACTGGAAAGGGGCAAAGGGGTCACAACATTTTTTTAATACTGTAAATCCCAGTTTCTTACAACCACTGTGTGCAACAGTATGACAGCTCAGTCTTATTCTCAAACAATAAAATCAGAACAAAAGAAAATGTTTAAAACATTTTGCATTTTTATATTTCTGCTTTATGGATGTATAGTATCTGTAGCTTTTAAACTTCTTTATAAGGTAACCCCACATTATCATAGTAGTTGCTATTTACCCTTTCTATTGCATGCATAATCCAGTATCCTCTCAGGTTTGTTTTTAGCACCTACAAGATGCTACAGCAAGTAGTTTCACAGCTTAATACAGACTGGTAGAAGAACAATTTCATCCCATTTTCTTCTGTCATATTTGCTAATCTCATTTCACATCTCTCTAGTTCTTACATTGGAAGAAAGAGTAATCATTTGTTCATGATATTACAGACTTCTCTCATATTTCCTCAACTCCATCTTTTTCCCAGACTACTGAAAATGTACTTTATTAGTAATTTCTCATTCAGAAATTGTCTGATGTATTTATTAGTCATGTTTTGAGATCTGGGGACAAGATCTATTCACACTATTAAAGATTGGGGTAACCATGCCATAAGGAGGTTCTCCATTCCTTTCCTAACAGTTTCCCCACTGAGTTATTCCATTTCTGACACCGATGGTGTTAAGTGAAAAGGCTTTAAAGTGCAGCTATTATTCACTCATTTCATTAGTCAGTTGTTTTTCAGCTTCTGCTTGACCATCCTCTGCTCCTGGCTTTTGTTCACCGTTAACCTTTTCTACAGAAAAGGCTTATTCCATAGCCTCTTCTTCTGATATTTCCATCCAAGACCAATACTTTGATGAGTTCACCATGTGAAGGAAGCCAGTATCTATTCTGACCAATGCCTTACCTCAGATTCCAGAAGCAAATTTATGGAATGATTTGCTGCTGCATTTGTACAGTAACTGAGAATTATAAGTATACAGGGAAGCCACAAAGTAACTCTACTGAAGAACTGATTTCCAAATACCATATGAAGAAACTAAGCTCCTTTTCTCTTATTTGTAACTAATTTTCTCCATGATTTTTGCAATCAAGCTTCCACAGTGAGCAAGATTCTGACAGGAAGTGATTTATAAGACTCAAACCCCTATATTTCAGAAGTTATCCTTTTCTAATCAATTGCTTACAGTATAGAGAGAAGAATCTTTGGCAGTGTGTGAGGGTAGAGAGCGATGAAACTCTTCCCACATAGATGTGCTTCCCCCTCAGACTTCACTGACCATGTAGCTAAGGACTGAGTTCCAACTGTGTCTAGTTTTCCATTTATTAGCACTAAAACACATGGATAAAACCCAATGCGTAAATATTTCTGTCATAATGTAAACTATGAACTCATTCCAGAGCCCTCAGTTACTGATATTTATGACATACCCTGTTTCCTCCATGATGCAACCACCCCAGGATTCAGTGCAGTCACACTCTTCTCAGACAAGACCAAGATACAACAGAAAAGGAGAGAAGTTATAAATATGCTTACAATAAATATAAAATACTCACTATAGAAATGGAGCTTGACTAATTATACAAAGATTTGATGGTTGCTTGGCTGTACAGACTCTAGCCCCAAAAGGAAATCAGCCCACTAGAAGACATACTAATACATTAAATAAATGTGGTACTTTCAGATTACCTTATCTGCAGGTTCTTAAGACTCAACACAGTTTCAGGCAGTACAGAAAGCTAAAAATAGTTGGCAAGGTTCTTCCCTACATGCTCTCAAAACAGGCAGCACAAGGCTGTGTGCAGTATACATAATATTGATGATTTTAAATGCTCACATTTCCTCCTCCCTAAAAATACAGAATACCCTGAAAGAGGATTGTTACTGGACAGGCCAGGCTTTTTCCCTTTGGCGTAAAATTATTAACAGTAATATGTGAATCAGCCAATCAAACATTCATTCAAAAAAGTAGTTGAATGAAAATGGATTTACAGTTTACTTACAGCTATAGCATGTAAGTCAACAGTGACCAAATTCATAACATAAAACCAAAAGATCAGCAACCTTATGGTTGGTAAAACAGAAGCTGCAAACTGCCCATAAAAATGATCTACCAAAGACAGATGTACTGTAGATACTACTGGAAATCCAGAGTTTCTCCATGGAAAATATTCGCAGATTATTTATTTGCTTATTTCTACTCTCTCCATGTCTTTCATTAATCTTTCTCTATAAAGGGCACTCAAATAAGGACACTAAGCTACCATATCAAAAACCTCTATCTTTCCGTTAAAAAAATATTCTGATTTTGAAATTGTATGAACTCTGTAATCAAAAAACAATTATATAGAAAACACTTCCGCAATTTGCTAGTTTACACAATTCAAAAACAATGCTTTACAAAACAATATTCTTACGCATGGTTTCCTAATTCACAGATTTTTGAAGTGATTCCACAATAAAGTCAACATTATCATTCACATTTTTAAACAGAAAATAAAGAGAAAAGGTAGCCAAACTGCTTACAAAATGCAAGTGAAAAACCAAACCATTTTCTTGAGCCTTGCAAAGGGCTTAAGCAGCAGCTTTTGTACCAACACCCTACATGAGTTAAGGCCACACAAATCTAGTCTGGCTGTGAAGCAGCAAGGGAACAAGTTGAGCAAATGTCACACTGGACTAGGTGACAACTCCTTACCATTTCTTCCATTTTAAGTCAGGTATTTTTGCATTTTAATAAGTCAGCAATTGTTCTATTGGATTCAAGATTTCATTATCATAGAAAAGGAGTTCTAAATTAAATTAATGGTGTTTTTGCCACCACACCTTTGAATATTGATTATGTATCTAACCTCTCGACACAGGACATCACTGAGGTTATTGCAAAATGTTGCTAAACTGGCGGTTCTTACTTTGGTTAAGCTGAAATTTTACTACATATATTTCCAAAAGCAGCAATTCTTGATCTACAGTTACAGCAGTTTTGGCATTTCTGTCAAACACAATAAAGGAAGCGTTTATGTATTTAGCTAAGGAAGACAAAAGAAGACCCCATGTACATACTCGGTTTCCTGGCAGCTGGCTCCCATTGTATTCCAAGATTCTGAGCAAGACTCTGTGCTAGCTCCTGTGCCATGGGCAAAGGGAGGCCATACTGCATTCCAAGAGGAGCACAATTATAAAAAAACAAAAACCCATTAGTTACTGCAATGAACACTACACTGGCACATTCTGGCTTACCACATACCTACTACTTCAGCAATTCAGTGCAGTCAGTCACAATTCCATGTGCATATAAGGAAAATAAACTCAAGAAAGTACATAACAGATAAAATATTTCTCTCCTAATCTCAGGTAATCTCTCCCCTCTGGAAGAAAGAAGTCTATTTGATATATATGTAATACAGTTCTGTAACAGTAGGGATTTAACCCATGTAAAAACAGGAGAATTTCATTATCAATTTAACACTGCACTGAGGAAAAAAAAATACTAAAAAAAAAAAAAAAAAAAAAAAAAAATCAATACACAGAGACAATTTGTTTTCTAATTTCAATGTTAAAAAATTTCAGGAAGAATTACATGTCATTGGTACCTCAAAAGATCAGGTGTCTTACAGTGGTAAGACAAAAAGATATTCACTGCTGTGTTTCAAATACTCCTGTCTGAGATTTTTTGGGTCTAAATTTCTGTCAAATATAATAAAAGGCAATTTAAGTTCTTTTTAAGAGAATAATGCAGACAGGAGAAATGCTTTCTAAAAAGAAAAGCACTCTGAGCAGTAGTTTGATGATGATCAAGCAGGCTGGCTGTGAGATTCCTAACTTTTTAATATATAAGTTATCTTTAAAGCCCTGGATACTGAAACATATAAACTCTTGAGAATATAATGTAGAGATTCTACTTTATTTCACTTTAGTCATGAAAAAAAAAATTACCTCATTCACTCCTACTCCTCTGGCCACAGAGCAAACCCCTCCAAAGTAACTTAAGCTGCTCCTTTTGTAATGAAATGTCACATTCCTTACAAACAAATAAAAATGAAGAAAATATAACACATTGACATTGGGCACCAAGAGGTTATTGAAAGACCATACTCTCACACATGCCATGATAGATTGCATGTACATTCATCTACTTCTAGCATAAAAAGCAACTGCAAGTTTACAAACAGAACACCAACACTGAAAGAGGTGATTATACATAAGCTTTGTCAAAAATACTATTTTTCTCTTGTAGAGTCAGAATCAGTCTTAACCCACAAACAAACCAAGCACAGAAAGCTTGAGTGCCAGACTCCTAAGATAACAGAGTAATAACATTTCTTTTAAAAGTTATCAATATATTCCAATTTATGATCTGTCAGGAACGAATTCTGTTCTGAAATGTATCAGTATTGAGAACTTGGAAAATTATGATCTTAATCCAAACCAATTTAAGTTCTAGTTTCTACTCCAAATGAAAAGACTGAGAAGTATACCTAAACGGAAAGTAATTTAATACTGCTCTTTAACCCTGCCTCCTTTCTTTTATTGTTAATAAGCCCCAAATAATTTAGTTAAGTAATGTAATATGGAACATATAAATGATTCAATAAAATGCCTATAAATTACCATGAATGATACCTATTTTAACTTCAGAGCCATAATAATCAACCTACACAGCCTACAGTGACCCTGCATGATGTACGAAAGACCTAATCTTTGAAAATTAATGGGGTCTTTTTTAAACGACAGGATACTCCATACAAGTATGTATTTATTTTTCAGAACATTCTAACACCCATCAGAACTTTCAGACTGCAGCTTAACTAAACACTTACAGCCAGAGGCTTTACAACAGACAGGACTGTAGTAAGGGCTGAGCCTGACAGGCACTTCTGGAAATGGTCTAGTTCATCCCCGCAGCTGCAAGGAGGCTCAGCTGGAGCACACCATGTTCCACTGGCTTTGGAAAATCTCCAAGCACGGGCACTCCGTAGCCTCTCTGTGCAGCCTGTTCCAGCATCTGACCACCTTCACAGTGAGAGGGCTTTTTTTCCCTATGCTTAAATGGAATTTCCTGTATTTCAGGTTGGATTTGGTACCTTTCACCATGGCAAACTCTTCAGCAGGTGACATGAAACATGCATGGAAGTCACTAAGAGTGCATGTCAGCAGCACTTTGCCCATATTGTGAAGAACACAGTCAGCATTGTATTGTGATGCCTGTATTAAGGAAATCTGGAGGAAATTCTTCAGCCCCCTATTTTTATCTTCTTCTGCAGAAGATGAACTACAGGAGAATCCCATGGAAGACATTAGTTACTCCATCCTCACAGTATGTCATGCTGCTGGGAGATGGCTTAAGATCTTTATGCTGCACAGGGGAACACATTTCCTCCTCTCTGCTTACAATGCCATGAAGTAAAATAATACTTGCTCAAGGCTGAAGTCGTGCCTAGTGATGCAAGTGGAATTTCCCCTCAAAATGCATTGTGTCTCAGAACAATTCATTACAGCTCTAAAGGAGAAGACCTTCCATTAACAAATCATCACTGCAGGTACATGTGTGAATAAATACACTAACTGGAATGCTCTTGTGGCAACACATAATCCTGTCAGCTCTGCCCTCTCCTGATCGTAACTGGAAAATCAGTACATTACACACCTGATCAGCAAAGCCAAGTGTCCTTAAGGGGCTCATCAAAGACACTTCAAATGTGACACTGTGTCCAAGTTGCAAAGACATTCAAATATCGTTACAGATATATATATATATATCAACCTGACCACGGTATATACTACACCTATTAAAAACAGGTGTTAAATATGGATTAAGCTTCCTAAGGAAGGCAGAGGTTGATTGATATAGAGAATACCAAGCAAAAAAGTATGAAAGGAGAGACAAGTAGACAAAAGCAGTAGGCAGGAAATAACATTCTAAGCCATTGCAAAGGGTACATACGAGAGCAGGTGCACAGCATCAGCGTGCTGCTTGATGTAGTGCTGCCGGTACTTGGAGAAATCGTGGAGCATCTGCAGAGGGTCAGGGTGAATATTAATGCGATCTCTGTCTGTCCAAGTTTCCACAGCAACGAGAACCACCCTGGTGTTCAGCTGTTCCTTGTATATCTGAGGGCAGAGACAGGACAGGCACAGGAGTAGAACACTGGGTCAAACATGCACAGTTAGCCAGTAAGAGTAAAGCGGAAGGACAAGAGGGATAAAGCAGGAGGAAAACATGGGGAAACAGTTAGCTGGTAATGCCTTGCATTTCCTGAAAGCTAATATTCTGATCAACTTAAATTTTATGTTTTAGAAGGAAAAAAAAACCAACCCTTGCTGCTCTTTTTTTTTTTTGAGCCACTCCTTTTACTTTAAAATTCTCATGGCAAATAACTTTGCCACTGAGTTTTGCAGAAAACCTGTACAAAAATCAGCAAAAAAGAAATGTAAAGGTACACTGGGTGGTCTCAAAGAAAAAGAAAAGACCAATCTCAAAGACAAAGAGTAGCCAAAGACAATTTTTAAGTTGAGATTAAATAATTTCTCAGTTTCCCAATAAATCCAAAATTTAATTAAGGATTGATTTCCATGTATATAGTATGATCACTTAACTCCACCCAAGCAATGTGAGAATTAAATAAAAATATTCATTTTTCTATAAATTTTAATGTTACTGTAGCAATAGACAAGGAAACAATAATCAGGCATTATTAAAACCAAAAGTTTTAAAATACGCATTTTAACATTGTGCATGATACTTGATTCTGACATCAAACTGCTGCTGACTTTAGGTTCAGTTCAAAAAATGTCAAATTTTATTAACTAAGGTTATGCAGAACCTGCAGATTTACAAAAGATGCATTCCTTATTCACCCTGACCAGAAACCCAGTTTTGTATCAGGGCAGCATTATCCTTATTAAAAAGTCAATGTATAATATTCAGCTTAGCAAAAAAAAAGACAAGTATAAAAACAAGAGATAGCAACCAGCTAAGCTCAGTTTTGTCCAAGATTTTTGAAGGGAAAGAGTATTAGCATGCTTCAATCTGAGGGAGACAGGCTGAGAACATATACAGAAAGTGGTTTATGGCATGAGAAAAACCAATAAAATTAAACCACCTGAAATGACATAGGAGTGGATCAATAAATCCTTTACTTCTGTTTGCTGAGAGGAAAACTGTATTTCCTGAAGGAAACAGCAACAAAAGAATGGAAGAGGGGGCAGAGAACCTGAAGGCCTCTGAAAGCCAATATCCTTTTCCCAACAATAAATCAGTAAGAAATACAGCCCACACCATATGGACACAAGGGAATACAAGGCAGAAAGTCCTGCTCCTTTTCATGCTTTATTTAAAGAAAAAGCCATTAAGACGTCATTTTGTAAGATCTCTGTGAAGTGACTGAATTCTACACAAGAATGAACCTTTAGTTACAGGCATACACACAGATAAAAATCAGACATAATAGAGAAAGAAAAGACAGATGAAATAATTTTTGTTAAACTGCAGAAGACAGACAAAAATAATGATCAGATGAGGAATAAAATAAAGATGCCACCTTTTCTTTGGGAATGTCCAATATAAATTGCAGAAATTTATAATTATTTACATTATTTACAATTATTTACATTTTTATCTGCTCTAGTAACTTTTCTTTAGGCTACTGGCATTTTCAGATCATTACAGAAAAATATTCCAAAACACTTCTGGTATTTCACGTATTATAAATATAGTCATCTAAATTTTCAATAGACATCCAGTACACTTTATATGTAAGAACAAGTGCTGCATTGTTTCCTCTGAGCCAAACAAACTGTTGACAATGTTTTGCACTGAATCATATCACACAGTTCCGCAGGTATCAATAATATCACATGGAAAAGGGACTCAGTGTCAGCATTTGGTAGCCTTTGTATTCATCATTGCTAGAGAATCTATCCTGTTTTCACTACAGACAGAGCTCTGAAACGTGTGTGATCATTATACATATATCAAAAAAAACCAAATTAATTTTACCACAAATATTACTTTTAGTTTATATGCTGTATGTGAAGTGTTTTAAATTTAGTCACAGATACAAGAATGGTATCTGCGTCACTTCCACCCATTTATAATTTACTACAGTGGCATTTTGTTTGTTTTTAAGCTGTAAATAAAGATTTATAAAGCAGCATTTTTTACTCACACTCACTTTTTCTCTCAATAGATATATGTATCCTTTTTGAGTTATACTTGCTGTTTCAATCACTTGTGGTTAGATTTGTTTCGCAAATCTAAATTTGATTAAATCTCATTCTTAATTGGTGACAGATACTGAAATCGCTCCTGCCAACGGCAAACTCTGACTGTTGCAAGCTTTAAGAAAAATGCCACAGATAATCTGGTAGTTTCTTATACATTCACCCCAGGCTATTCTTCTGCAGAGGAACTAGAAATGCACTTTAAAGTATAATTGAAATTTGGTATCTGAGAATGATAACATTTTTAATACAGTGCTAAAGTAAAAGTCAGTGAATCAGTTTTCAGAAGAAACATTGATACTTACAGCATCTACAAGGTTTACCACAGACTTTGCAAAATTGTTTGTGTATGCAGTTGAAGAACGGTGCCTTTTGAACTAGGAGAGAAAGTAGAACACAGTGAGAACTTAAATATTTATCACTAATTCTTTATTTTTACAGCATGAAAGGAAATTTAATATTTTAAGGAAGAGTAGAAGAAAAATTCAAAAAACTTTCCAGATCACAGGCTCTATCTCATATTCAAAAATCCCTGGAAGATAAAGGAAGCCATGTATGTTAGGCAGCCTTTCCCAACTGTAAAAGGAGCATTGAACCACAAGAAATACCTTGTTTAGAATCAGAGTTCAAATGTTTGAGACAAAATTACAAGTAAACATGAACATAAACATGAGCTTAAAATTGAGAAGATGCTGTACTCATGAAAGCTGCCTAACCTGAGGAGTTACGTATCAGACTGTAGTAGCCGCATTCTACCATTTTAATAAGAAATGAGGATGAAGCATTTACCACTTGTCCTGTGCACAGCTCTTTGCAAAGGCATCCTTTTCTACAATAGCACAATACTTTTGTGACTTGTAGCAGTAGTTACACCAAAAGGCAAAAAGGAAGAGGGAGTGCATGGTAAAAGTAAATATGTGTTTGAACATGAGAAGAGTTAAGCTGAGTATCTTAGATCCTAACTTCAATTTTTTTCTATTTTTATAGACTTAGATGAGCTGTATTACAAGTTTTGCTTCATAATATCTGTGCATGTCATTACAATGGTTTCATGTCTTTCCTCATCCTGCCTCACAAGCACCTTCTGTTCCAAGTCAAATTTTTTGAAGATGGAGCTATGGTATCTGAACATGAATCCATATGTCTTTCAAGAAACTGTAAAATTATAAACCAATGTTACATTACACAGTATGATTTGCAGATAGGAAAAACAGGCCTTCAAAATTTCACAGAAAATGAACATGCAATTACTTAGAACAGGGGAAAAAAAGCCTTTATCAAGAAAACTCTTACTAATTTCAACTACTGGTTAAAAGCAACAAGTCTCATTGCCTCACAGTGTTCCGTGAAAGTGTCAGCTATTCACTCTATGAAACACAGTACTTACAAAGAGGCTTTGGAACAAGAGGGCCTGACTCTTCTCTGAGCAACTGAGTAGCTGCTCTCAGGTACGGTGCTAGCAGGTGCCTAGGATGTACACTGAGAGGAGCGTTATACCACGAGACCGCTCCCCAGAGAACAATGACAGTGGGGAAGAGGGAAAGGGTGGCTTTGGCTTTTTGTTTTGAGCCAATCCCAAACCTTTCCAGAAGTGGAAAGGTAAAATAATGTGCTTTGGAAAATGTTCTTGGTTTTCAAGAAGGTATTAAAACGATAAAATCAGTAGCAATGTACCACATAATGTGGTTTAACACAGATTGTAAAAGAAATTAATCTAAACCAGTAAAAAGCACAACAGCCTAATAAAATATGTAGAGATATCTTTATTGCTAGAGGAAAGGAGACGTGAAAACACTCAGCATTAACCATTTAACACAATGATCAAAGAGGTTTAAGATACTTCTTCCAACAAAGACCTTTGCAGAAGGGGAAACCTGCCCTCTCCTGGTAAGCAGAAAACCATGAAAGTACATTTAGTGAGCTCCTGGACTGGCAGGCTGAGACTTCTAACTGTGAACACTTCCCTAAGTATATCTGCTTTATTCTTTGAAAAGAATTATTTTCTGCTTCTAAGTCACTGATAACTATGAAGCAAAAAATCTTGCGCTCTGAAGTTCTAACAAATAAAGCATGAGAGGAGACAAAAGTTAGTGTCTGTAACAGGTGCAGTGAACACCTTTAAGCACACCTGTAACACAAGAGGCCAGGGGAAAGAGACAGACATAGGAATGTTTTCTCTTCATAAGGAACACCAACCATAGACATCAAACAAGACAACAAAATGGCCATAATGTCAGTTACAGTGTTAAACCACTGACATCTGAACACTCTTAGAGTAGTTTCCTACCAGGTGGCTTTGCAAATGAAAACAGCTCAAGAAATTTCTGTCCTGCATTTTCCACCCACTCAAATTCCCTCCAAAGGGCTAAATTAACACAGATAAAATATAGGTAATTTTTGCCCAGACTACTTCTATGAATTATTGGACAGGTGAGGGAAGGGTACATTATCTGTCTATTCAGCACTGGAGCAAGTACGAATTACTGCATCCTGGCTCTGATACCTTCTATATCTTGCTCTTCAGTGCTCACAAAAGGGCCCTCAACTCCATAAAGCACTGGGAAATTTGCAGCAGGGTGAGAGACATAAAAAGCTCTTTACTTGCAAATAAAAAAAGTGAAAACTACTGTATCAGCAGAATTTGATTTTAAAAAAAGAAGTCTTGCTTCCAACAAATGTCACTTAGTCTGACTTTTTCCACTCATCCCTCAAGACAAAAACGGGAAAAAATTGGGCTTTCCTCCCCCCACCCATTCTGGGTTTTTTTAAAATGACAAACACTTTCTGAATCAAACAAACAACTTACCTTGCACTTCATTATGAATCCTGTTTATAAGTATGGAATAGCCAGGAAGAACAATCAGAGTTTTGTCTATATGTTTTGCTGCATTAAAATTTAAATTAGTTAAATGAAACTCAAAGAACAAATTCTGACCTCTTTCCATATAACTTCAAAGATAGGATGCAATTTTAGAACATTTAGTGTGTTTGTTCTGGACATAAATGTTTTGTTGCTTTACTTTGTTGGTTACGGGCATAATAATTTATCCATATGATCCCAAAGTGTTCCAATTCATTTTGAATAAATAATTGCCATGGAAAATCTTAGGTAACATTAAGCTTCATTAGGTATTATGGCCTACAGTGTGTCTTATAGTACAAATGTTAACAGCTGGTGATAAATGAAATCCTGGGCCCAAAAGTAGCTGATGCAGCAGAGTGCTGTACAGCAGCCTACAAACTGTCACCAAAAAGAAGATCACTGAATTGCTACACTTACCATTTTATGGTCATTGACTATCATGAGCTCCAGGTATTTCATTTCTTCAAAGACACCACGAGATAACTGATGAATTAAAGAAATTATTTGAGAAATCATGAAGATGTAGTGATTTTCAAAAATAACTGCAGCTGATTTTTATTATATATACATATTAAAAATATATTGTGTAAGGTATGAAAATTGGTAAACAACTGGGTGAGAATGCAAGTAGGGTAAAGAATCATAGCCCTGGTAACTTAGGCTGAGAATCTGAGCCACATCATCAAGAACAGGGTCTGCTCTTTTTGTTTCACTGCAGACACCAGCACTGCTTCCCTCCTCCTTTCATTATGTACTACTCACCACAGATTTAATGAGGAAGGAAGTTACTAAAAACCTACACACCCTCAAAAATATGGTGTGGATTGTGCAACTCAGTGAAGAAATACAGATTAATCTTCTTTAACTCAATTATTCCCCTAACTCATACATATGCATACGAAGATCATGAGGACTGCCCACTTATGTTCTCTCAGTAACCCAGTTCTGGGTGTCCTCATTTGGATTTTTGATTTAATCATGCTACTTAATGAGCCAAGTGACAATAAAGTCAGTTATCTATGAAGTAGCAAGAGTACATTCAAAATTATTCTTTATTCTCAAGCAGATAAAATACTTAAAACTCTAAAGTCATTTTCACTACTAAATTTCAATTTAGTTGATGCGTAACATTGCTGTCGCTTTGGAAAGTTTATCACCTTTCTTCCAAATATTCTATTTTTGAAGAAAAATCTTGTTTTGTCATTTGATAATTGTATTATATGACAATATTAAGCTTCTAAAAATAGTTGTTTCCTAAAGCCTGTGTTCTCTTGTTATTAAAAAATACAGAAATTAGTAAGTTTGGTTTTATAAACGGTCTTAACTCAGGGTCACACTTCTACTTACTGCTCTCTTTCTTCTCCTTCTCCTCAGCCACTGCAGTTCAGACAGAAAAGGCCATTCAGAACTAGAGTCAGTCTCTGTAAAATGACAATTTAGGAATTTCATGGCATTATTTTAAACTACTTATGTACACTGTCCAAACCAAAAGTAGATTAAGATCATCAAAATTAGAACCACCCCTGTTATTCAAAAGCTGATTTTTTAAAATACATACGATATATCAAAACTCAAGTAATTCAGAAATCTTAAAGTTAAAGCCTGCAAAGAGAAGTGAAGAAATTGCAACCTGGGCTTAGAATATACATTTTCTTCCATCTCATTGCCTCAGTAACATTAACATCACTGATTAAATTTAGTGATTTTCAGCGGAAAGCTAAATACAGGTCTGTGGATGAAAATCTTACAGCTGCTTTTTGAAAAACCGAAATTCCATTGCAATAATTGTGAAAAAAGTCACGCTATTATCTATTTTTCAATATTTTCTAAATAATGAGCAATTTTATAAAACCTGCTAGCCTCATATTCAAATTTCCAATTTATACATATGATTATTTTCAATATTGAAAAGCTCATAACATAAGCAAAAACATACCAAGGTCCCGCAACTGCTTGGAGGCTTGTGTTCCATAAGTTCTTTGGATGATATGCGGCCTACTTTTACTTTCCTGACGAGAACAATACATGAAAATTTCTTCTAATTAATAACATCAAGTGAAAAATGTGGCACTTCTTTCAGTATTTATAATTTATATTATCTTTTCTATAAAATGCAAGCAATTATAGTACCAATTTGGGATAATTTGAAGCAATCTATTTGCAGTCCTGAGCAAATCATAGAGCCTTCTCTGCTTCAGCAAATTGACCAGCCTACAAAACTGAAGATGTCTTTGAGATACCTTAAAAAAGTCCTTTAAAAGCCTTAGTGTTAGAGAACACAGATCATTTATTCCAATAAATCAAATTAGAAAGTCTATATCTGGTTGAAATCTTCCTCCCACAGATGAAAAGCAACCATTACTACTTATGAAAAAAATCCTATCTAATTGCAGCAAATTGCAAGAAACCAATCAATATACCATCCTTAAGAGGATTATTTCACCCTGCTTTATTGGTGTATTCCACACTTAAAAAGGACAAGATTTTTAATGCATATTTTCTTTAGAAGTCTGACATATCCCAAATTATCACATTTAAGTATCTACTCTAGGAAACAACTCTTTTCTTTTGTAACACCTCCTCTGCAGAGCCTGCCAAAACAAGCGATTCTTTTCAAAGGGTAGGATGCTACTGTTCTGTAAATTCCCTAAGAAATACATACCACACTGAAGGACAATACTGCATATATTTGCTAGATTTTGGGGGGAAGGAGAGGGAGTTTTATATAGTACCTACTATAGTTAAGATTAATCAAGCTGAATAAAGCACGTGCTGAAGGCTGTGTTCACGATATTTATCTCACATACTGCAATCAAAAAACGAGCCCCAGAAACCTCTCTGCAGCTGTATTATTTTCAGTAGTTTTGAGAAAATTAGGCGTCTCATCTGTTTTCTTATCATTTAGAGTTCAACTTGAAACCTTGAGTTGGCAAATGGTGTCTCACTTTCATAAGCAGAACTTTTGCTCTACTTACAATTTTTACTGAAATACCACTCAGAGAGACGTCCTGGTTTCCTTTGCTCACCCAGGCAAGAAAACAGTTTTGTCAAATTTTCTTCTTCCTACTATATGGATACCCTTGCATAAATATGCTCTCCATGAATTTACTGAGTCTGTGTTGTCAGTTTTTAGAATTACAACCTTTATGAACATGTGCTACATCAAACATAGACACACAGCACGTACTGTTGTTCCGGGGGGGACTTGATTCCTTTGGATGTAATATTTTGCCATGTCTCTGAAGTTTCATTTATAGTCCAATAACTGACTGCCCAAATGATACCAAGTCCTCTGAATGTTGATCCAGTTTCTTTGACAGTATCAGCCAATGATTTTGCAGATCTTTATTCAGACTCTAATTTCAGCTTTACAGTCACTAAAACATAGTGGTTCTGCAGCATTAATTATTTGTCACATACTATACATATACTGTCATATACCTGCTAGAGTGAGACAAGCTTGGGAACTGTGGCACAGCATCTGCAGTATATCCTACAGACCAAGCAGGATACAAAACTTAAGAATTCTGTCTCAATGTTGCAAAATCATTTCACTGAAAATCACTCAACTATTTGAATCATTCAGAAGTTAGAAATATACCTAGTTTTACTACTGTCTCTGAAATTGTGTCAGCTGTATCAACAGCTGAAGTTTTAGAAATGGTTGTACACATGAAACGTGAAATACAAAAATAATAATGGCAAAATACTTGCATAAATGCAGTCCTACATGCTAATCCAGCATAATCTTCTATCTGAATTTGCTGGATCACAATCATTTAAGCTATACAATGACCACTGACTTAAGACATACAAAGTGTAAGATACCCAGATGCAGTTATCTACTTAATTAAATTTTTTGTGGAATCATGGCAGGCCAAGAGCAATTGGATGCAACTATTTAGAGAGGAATGTATAAATGAGTTCCAGAGATCCCTTCAGTGAATTTATAAACACTTTAGTTCAAGTACTAGAGCAAATCAATAAACACTTTTTGACAGTTCATAACCATGTGCTGTGGAAAGTTTTACTTGTCTGCTCCCAGCATCTAAATTATCAACAGCAAGCAAGAAACAAAAGATTAAAGAAAAGCAGAGAAAAATCATAGGTAAACAATAGGTAATTACATATTTACTACCTTAAACAAATTCAAATCAAGTGTTTTAAAATACTTTTCATTTTCATATGAATGCATGAGACATATCACTCATTGATTTATTCTAATACTTTCATTTGCTATTCCTTGAGCACTCTCCCAAACCAAATAAATTAGACAAAAATAAACTTACTGCAGTGTGGGTCAGATCCATTGGTTCTATCAAGTACAAATAAGTACTATCTTCGAACATGCCACTAGAACATGGAGAAAAATGAGTGATATTTAGGATTACAAGGCAGTTTGACTGCAGGATATGTATTTTGATAAGACAAAACCAAACTTAGGGCCCAAAAACGGATCAATATTAAATATATATTCATTACTACCACATGTAGCTAAAGCAAAGATTGAGGGATTCTTAAGATATCTGGCACATTTTAATGGACAAATACTAAATGTAATGGCAATGCAATGATAAAGTACCAAAAGGAGTAAAGGTTTGACCTTGGAAAAAGGAAGTCCTAAGACACGCCCTGAGCACGCAAAACACAATCAACAGCTGAGTTGCACTTAGCAGTAACTAATGCTAATTTCTTGCACTTTTTCCTTGTACAATCTAACAAAAAGATCCATTTTTCTGTGACAGAATCATACATGAATACTGAGCATGCAAACTGCTGAAATATAATTCTTATTTATCCTTTTGCATAATAAATCATCTGGAGAAATATTTATTTGCACATACTATATTCAAAGGTTTTGTGAGACAGAATCAAAACATGATTTCCAATGATACTAAGAAAAATTGCTAGCAGTTTGGTATAGCTGGTACTGGCATTTCAAAACACCAAAAAATCTTTGAGCCTGTAGTGTTTCAGTTCCTCCCATATTTAGAGATAATATTCAAGAATAATAATTAGTTATAGCCTTGGTTAAAAAATGAGAACATGCACTTACTGAAGTCCATTACAAGTCGAAAGAGCAACTTTGGAATCCTTGACACCTCTGATATTTCCATGGTAGTAACAATGCTCTCCCCCCTAATAATTTTTAAAAACAATCACACACACAAAATTATCCTGATTTGATGTCTGTTGCTTAAAACCCATGCAAAAAAAAAAAATCTAACAGTAACAATACACATTTACCTCATTTAAGTAGTTTTCTTTACTGTCTATCAGCAATAAGCTCAGCTAAACTAAAAATAAAAAATATTCTCAAAAACTTTTATTAAAAACCATGAAGTGTGGTTGTCTCTCACTCATTGTTTGAAAAACCTACTATTCATCATAAAAATATTTTTAATTCTTGTATCATGTCATGTGAACTCCAATATGCATATTGAACCCATTCTTTATGCAATTATTATAATTCAAGAAGGTACAAAAAATGTAAACATTTTTAATCTATGACAGCATTATCTCCATTTTGCATCTTATTTAAAGAGTTATTCAAATTCTCATTTAAATTCTTTACGGGTTATTGTGCATAATTAAACCAAAGTACTACACAGAAAGCAATCACTATGTGTTTACCCTTCCATCAGTGAGAATGCATAAAACACGCTTTTTAACAGCTACATTTGATTATCTTTCTCACACAAAGCTTTTCCAGATTTTTTCTCTTTAAAGATGATCATCTGAGTAAAGAAATTACTGATTGTTCTTTAGTCATTTTTGTAATTAACTACCTCTTTCTAGAAAATACAGTACTTTTCATGAAGATTTCACTTCTTTAGATCCACATCAGGAGACAAAACAACCTTAGGCCTAAAAAGTATTATAAGACACCGCAAAAGACCAGGAAATAGTCCTTATTTGACCTCCTACACAAATTATGTGGTGTTTTGGGCTTTTTTATTATCTATAATGAAGCCTTTTACAGATTAACGTGACTTCAGGAGCTCCATTATTGCTTCTAAATAAAACAATCCAGAAAACATCCCCTAGGAAGTTTGGATCAAGTTACTGCAGCATGCAAAGGTAGCCCATTTGCTGAGTCTGAAGTTCTAATATAATTTTCCAGTCAGATTCATGATTCAGCAACCGCAGTGCTCAGTGCTAGTGCTGCAGCTCACAATTGCATGAGCTTGTCTAAATGCCAGAGGGAATTGTTTTCTTGCATCATTTAGCATTTTTGCCTAATCTGCAGAATACTGAGTCTTAATGAAACAACTTCCTTTGTATGTAACATGAAACTATTTTTCTTCTTCGGTGGAAGAAAACAAAACAGTGTATTTCAGTAATTACACTGCAATGTAATTGTTTCATTCTGCCCTAATCTACTATGTAGTATTTTATTTGAGATTCTCTATAGCAAGGGCAAAATAATAAACCAGACATCCAATACTCGGACAAACAACAGTCTGGACTTTCTGAAGACATGAATATGACAGGAATGCTTGCTTGCCTCCACTTTAAATACAGATATAATGCACATGTAATAAGTTTCCAAGAAATATTTTGGCTTTTCTAACAAATATGAAACAAGTAATTCCCTGAAAATGTAGTTTATAACCTTCCTAGGAACCTTCCAGTCCTCATTTTGTTACTACAAACAAACAAAAAGACTGATCTTGTTCCCTTAGGGCTGAACTACCTTGCAGAACTCCAGTCTGGCTTTGGATCAATAGCCTATGGCACTGAAATCAATTTGGGAGCTAGTCTGACAAACAAAATTAATTGTATGTCTAGCAATATGCTGATTTTGTAATAACTCCAGAGGTTAAATTTTCAGTTAAATCTTTCATTTTCTGTTTCACAACTGTATAATTCTTGCAAAAAAAAGTCACTGCAAGATTTTTGGGTTTGTTTAAATGTCTTACATTACCATTATTCTTTCTCCTTGCACTTTGTGCTAAGGACACATAAATAATTAATTAAGACTAATCTGATGGTGACTTCAACCCCTCCACCTCCTATATTTTAGCAGATGTAATTGTTCTGGCAGTAAGAGATCATCTTCACTACTACCACCTACAAATGCCTACTCCTCACCCCAAAACACAGCTTCCCTTTTTTGTACAATTCCTTTTCTATTACTGAGATATCCGTACAAGGTGAGATCACAGTTACCTTCTATGTGTGGAAAAACATTTCTGATGTTTTTAAGTCTTGCAAAACATTTTTTCTCTTTTTTTTTTAACCTTTTTTTGGCATTGTTCCCTCAGAAAGACAATTTAAGAACACGATACCTTAGAAAATTTTGGTTTTCCATCTTCATAGTGAATCTCCACATAATTGGAAGATAACAAGTCACTGCAAAGAAAGAATAAATAAAGATGAAAAAAATCTGAGTACTCTTTCTACTGTTATGGGTAGGTTTGGGGGTTTTTGTCAGCATTTTCAAACCACTTTTATTTTCTTTGTACATTAGTTTAAAAAATATCAAGCAGTTTGTGTTCAGTGGTTTGATGGTACACTGGAAGTCAAAGTGGGGTACAGAAGGGGAAATTTCATTCTGCAATCTAATCCCCTGTATTTTAGCTTTACAAATAGATTACCAGTCTTCTAAACATGCAAAAAAAAAAAAAATACCCCATGGCTTTAGAACTTTGCTTGCTGACAGTAAATGTATGTTTAGTTCATCACTGTTTTCAAGTAAGTTTTACATTTTATCTAAAAGTGTAAATGTATAAACAGAACAGGTTTACAGAACAGATAAATACACCATTGTTATGAAGACAAGAGTGTATAATCCCTTTCACAAACTGCAAATACTCAATTTTTTTTTTCCAAAAGCAGTAATGTGCCTTAAAAGAAAACACACAAAACACAACCCAAAACACACTCCATACTACCCCTTTTCTTACTTTCCATTTTTGTTTTCAGATACATTTCTCATTCTTATTTTCTTCCTAACTCTGGCAAGAAAAATTCCTGAAGCGTAAAAAATTTCAATAATGTAATTTACAGTTCAGATTTTCTTTTTTTTTTTAACTAAGCTTAGCCAGCCTGTACACATCCTGCAATAACCTCAATGCCCCATTCACATCTCACCCCATTACAGTGAGGGTTGCAGCATAGTGCCCAGGGAGAGCAAAGCGATTAAAGATGTTAACTGGCACCATCAAATATGCAAGATAAGCATTTTACTTAATGTGATCCAGAATTCCTAGCATTTTTGAAACCTCTAATGTACCCTACAACTAAAAAAAAAAAAAAAAATCATTAAAAGGTCTGAGGTCTGATACTGGTACATATATCAAAACAAAAATATCATTGCTACAAGCTACAAATAAAAAAACATCGTTATGGAAGTCTGGTGTAGCCAAATAGCTCTGATGGGTATTCATGGCTAACAACAACCTATGATAATGGGTATCTCAAACCCAGATTAGGCTATTAGCAATCCTGATAACACTTTAACTCTGGGACTTCTGGCTCACAAAATGAATTCATGCCACGTTTATCAGGCACTGCACTCACTAGAGAGCATCCTGCAGAAGTCAGTTACCAGTTATTCTCTTAGAAGTCCTTTTTTACAAAACTGAGACAGCACACTGTGGGCACTCTGCATCTACAAAGCCAATGCTAACAGCCCTGAATAATTACTGAAGTCTAATAATTTGCCTTAAACATCATTTTGAAGGCAATATTAATTTTTTTTTAAGTGCAGATTTAAAAATAAATTCAGTTGCATAAAATAACTTTAACTTTCTCTATTTGTATCGTAGTAAGCTATAAACTTTCTGCACAAAATATAAATGTTGCATAAATAGTGTAAGTGCTTGACTACAATGCAAATATTCACTTCTTCAACGTGGCAAGATTTGAAGCTTCTAAAAAGGCATACATATACAAAACAAACTTTGCAGTGTTGATAATATCCTTTTATTCTTTGCATTTTTCATACTTGTTATGAAGCATAAAGACTACTGTTCTCAGTACTTGATAGGAACGGTACAGACAAGGCTACAGGTAACTGACATCAATAAGAAAATTGAAAACTGTAATTACAATACAAGTATTAAAAAAAATCACAGAGAATAATTAAACACATGAGCTGTGCTCAACATGATAGGGCCCTGACCAGATTCCAACTTTTACAGACACTTCTGCTTCAATTCATGGAGACCATTTGGTTTCCTCAAGCTAATTCCTGGATCAGCACTAATCTACCTGTTTCCAAATCAAGCTCACACTTTCACACCTTCTTTTTTGCCCTCTTTCAGTAACTTTATATGACTGCTCTCAGAACTTCTTTCCATGCTATCTAGTGCTTTTTGCATCTCATAAGACTTGCAGGAAGTGATTTCCCACTGCGTGTACTGGCTCACAACTAACTGTAGTTTAATTACATAATTCCTCTCAGATTTATCCTATTTTGTGTGACATAAGAGCTGCTCAAAATTTCTTTAGTCTACCCTTTGCAGAATCTTTCCAGAGTTTAGTATTCTTTTCTTGGATTTTGGTTGAGCTTCTGTTGTAATCCAGTTGGTTCCCTCATCTGCCAACCTTTTCCATTCTTTAGCTTCCCATTACTTCCAACTGCTGAGGAATTCCCAGTTTGGGTAGTGCCCAAATACAGCATCACACATGAGAGGGTATCTAACATGGAATACTTGTGATGGAAAACTCCTATATGTATATACACATATATTACAAGTACAAAGCAAGGATGCAGACAGAGTTTTCCAGGAGACTCTACACTTTTCTCACCGCTGACTTTCCAACATGTATCGGGTCTGGGTGGCAAGGTTTTGGCGGGGGTGGGGAAGGGCTATAGGAGTGGCTCTCTGAGAAGCTGCTAGGAGTTTCCCCCACGTCCAACAGAGCCGGCGCCAGCCAGCTCCAAGATGGACCTTTGGGATCAGCAGGGTACAAGGCACAGCAATGAAATTCTCCATGCTGAACAGATTCCCCCCAAAGAAAATCAAGGCCTGCTGTTCATGATATACTTCCCAAATGCCACGCTATAAACAAAATGCACCTTTAATTTGTGAAGCACCCTTTTGCCAAATGTGACACAGTATCCGCCACCTAGAAGGTAGAGCAGAAAATCTTTTATAAGACTTTTGGATTTCACAAAATTGTTTCTCGTGCTAGGCTGGAACAGTGTGTTTATCACTAGTTTCTGGTCATTATTATGTTTTTAAGCTTGCCACACATAATCACCAAGGTTATGCAAGGGCATTTTTCTCGTAACATTTCCCTCAGGACAGCAAGAATTTTGAACACTTCATTGAAAAAAAAAAAACAAACCAGTCAGCTACTCCTTAAACTATCTGCCTCGACCTTTGCAAGCAGATTTTTGTCAGCTACCTTGCATCACTTTTTCTTATTTCAAGTATCTGCCTAAACTAGCAAACATCCAAAAGAACACTTTGCTTGCAATCACATTCAGAAACCACTCAACATATACTGCTAACCTGACAGAACATTGATCTTATTCAGCAAAAGAGGGGGAAATGGGAGAGGAACAGTACCTTTGCAGGTTTTATCCAACACAGCTTTGCTAGTACACACAACTAGTTGCTTCTATAATAACTCTAATCTGAGTCCTGTTCTCTATATCCATATCAAAATCAGTACAAACACATCTGTAACTGTGCTTATAAAGGGTTAGTATAGAAATGTGATATTGCAGAGAGTAGTCGAGGACTGAAAAATTCAGCAAAAATGTTCTACTACTGCCACAAAAAAGACAGGAAGGGTAAGGAAGTTTGTTCTATTTTTTGATAAAACTCCAAGAATAACAACAGCTGTAAAAATACACATAAAACTGCTACTGCAAATTTCCCCTACCAAAACTTTTGCCTGTTATTAATGTTGACAAAAGACATAAATTATTAAAGGAAAAGGGAAAAAAAAAGCATGTTTAACCAAAGTAACTTTCAAACATTTTTTCCTACACAAAAGACATACACAGAAGAGCACTGTAATTTCACCAGGAGGTGTGATGGGGTTCTTTATGCAAGTGGCATGCAAAAGAAAGGCCTAGAATACAGTGATTGAGAGCTCACATAAAAGTACAATTGCCTGAGGAGTGAGGCACAGAACTCGTGCATAAAGTAGGGGTCTCCACAGCACAGAATAACTTCTTCTTTCCTTATCATTTACAGAATGCCTAAATTTACCTCTGAAAGGCAGACCTGAGTTTTAGAAAATACATTTGCATCTCATCTGCACCGGGATGTGTTTTGCATCCAGTATAGCAAATTTGTTTTTCAATATGACGAGCTCCAGAAAGAGTGCAAGCTTTAACTGAAATGAGTGTCAGTCATGACCACATCAGACAAAAGTCTATTTAGGTAGTGACATTAGTATGATCCTTTACAATGAATTCATGACAAAATAATTTGTCTGCTGCGTCCTTTTCTACAGTTCCTTCCACCCTGCCTGGTTTGTGTTAGATAATTGCTCTTATTAAGCTGTCCTGCTCGCTGGCTCTTCTGTCTGAGTTACACTGAGAAATGCAAAATAAGCAGCAAAGGGATATGCCATTCCCTGTAGCTGCTGCCTTTGAAGGCATAGGCCAGCTGTTAAAGCAAGCAGCAGATGCTTTCTGAAGAACTCACATCCACTTCCCTGGCACATAATTCACTGCTGATGTTTTCATTAGCAGGAGAGCTGCAGAGTAAAAGTGGCTTACCTCAGCTGGAATCTAACTATCCTGAAGAAGAGAATTGATTTGGGTAGGAAAAGGCTATGAAACGACTAAAAGATATCTCATATACGAGCAAGCAAATTAGTTTCCAGGAACCTAGTAGACAGCCTGCAGAAAATAAGAGTACAGCAAGAATTACCTTTCTTGCATACTTTTAAATTATCTTTATACTAACCTATTACCAGGCAATAATTTATTAACTATTCTGAAATCTTTCAAGCTCAGTACCAGTGTCTGAGCAACCTAGTTTAGTTGAATTATTTAACAGGACACCCATCAGATGTTTCTGTCCATTTGACAGATGTAGTTTAGTAGCACATAAAGAAGGGAAAACCAAAGAGACCTTGGTGCAGCATTTTGTTAGATGATCAGGGCACTGTCATCTAATGCAATGCCCATCTACAGCCTTGTTTATATTAACAGTTTCAATTCTATTCAGAAGCTTTGTTGAACTCACTGTTCTTATGGGAATTTATTAAATTTCTAGTATGCATTTACATTAGTCTGTTCTTGGCTGTTGTCTTTGAAGCTGCTCCGACAAGAACGTCTCCAAGGAATAAATATACTGCTAATATTCATTATTTTTTAAAACAGAGCAAGGTTTTACTACTTTTTCTTATATTATCTTGAAGGAGCTTAAAAAAATCAGAACATGATACTGTGGATCAAGCAATTGTGTTTACAAGTAATTAGCAGAAACAACTGATGATGCAAATGTATAGGTTAACTTGTTCATAACTGTGAAATCAAAGGAAGACCTCACTCATTTCTGCTATTAGTACCATAATGATTCTGTAACAGTAACCAGTACACTTAAAAATCACTCTTTGCATGGTCTTGCTATTGTTGCTTGGTTTTGTTTCGTTTGCCCCTTTGAGGCAGAGAAAAGGATGACCTAACCACAAATTTACAAACTGAAATTACCTACATGATCATCAAATGGGGAATAGGTCTCCAAAAAAGACTGACACAAAACCATGTAATAGAATGGTTTAAAAGACTCATATAGAACACTGCAGAAAACTCTCCATACTTTTTTCTGTATTACTCTGCCTCTCTCAGTGCGAGAAACCCTGAGTCAGTTCAAGGGAGTTCAGGAAAACAAATTCATGATCCTTTCTCTAGCTATGTCCTCAGGCTCTCCCTCTGAGAATGGAACATGGTGTATTTTATTGGCTACTTCAGCAAGCATTTTGAAGGCATCAGTTTGAAGAGTTCTTCAGAATATTAACAGTATGTTGGTCAGTTTCCACCATATTTTCATTTACAGTCGTGCTAAAGATGATATCACTTTAAAAAGTGCTATGCACAAGGATATGAAAACACAAACAGCTAGACAATATTACAGAAGATGAGTTCTATGCCATGGAAAACACTTCAGTACAATTTGTTATGACAGAAGTTTCCTAGAAGAGCAATTGACAAAATAAAAAATTTCATTTAAACAACTGTCCAAATTTACTCAATATTGCCTTTCAATTCATCCCTTTTCTTTCCTTACCAGCTTGGAAAACTTATCAGTAAGAATTTTATTAACCTGTAGTCTAAGATTAAGGGCTACCACCTATCTGCCAGGATGGTCTCATCCAATGGTAACCACATTTGCTAAAGCTTCTCTAATTTAAAGAAAGGTGTTTTAGATACAAGACAAACTTGTTTCTTCTCCTCTTAATCACTTCACTGAATGTGCCAGATGTTCTGATACTTTGTGTCTAATGGTAACCACACTATTTAAAACAACTCATTCCATGAAGGAAAAATCCAACCAGACATGGGTGTGGAGTTTTCTCCATTATTATTTTATTTCTAATACTAAAAAAGAATGGAATAAGCTTATTTACACTCATAGAGAGCTGACTTGAGCACCTCCAGACTAGATTTAACACCTACAGCAGAACCAGAGGTACATTCTGGTAAACTCAAAGTTTATTTTGGTTCCCTTAATCCATGCTTCCATGTTGAACTATATTGTGCAACTTTAGATCTGTCATTGAATCAAGTTAAATTCAGTTATAGAGGCTCCGTGGGGCTTGTTTGACGAATTTAATCATATGCCAGGCGTACACAGGCTTTATACTAGCTCCAAATGTAAATATTTCAGCCTGCCTACAAAACAATCTGAGATGCCAGGAATTCAGTTCAGCAGAAAGACCTCACTGTTGACAAAACTGGACCGTATCAGAAATCAACTGAAATACCTACTAAAGTGGAAAGACAACAGTTCTTCATCATTGCGAGGGTACAGTGGTTACATGTGTGTTGCCTTGCTTTTCACAGTTCTTCGATGTTTTTAATTCTGTAGCTAGAATTCTCACACTCTTTCTGTAAACATAAGCCATGTTATGTCTAATCGGCCAAGATGTTTTCATTCCTTCTCCTAAGGCAGAGAAACTTGATTGATCTTTCCTTTGGCCTATGTGGTTGAAGGGTGGTAATTTTCATTCTCCAATCAGTGAAGTTTTCTAAAAGTGTATAAAAATAAAGAAGCCTCCCTCTCCGGGGGGCTCGGGGTTGAGTTCTCTCTTTCAGAGCTGGTGTCTGTGTGTTCCTTCGTGTCTGCGTGCGACACATGTGGGAGTAAGAACATAACCTATGAAAGGATACATCAAGTCAGACAGCTGCTTAGTATGTTGTCTGACAGCAAACCTTGCTACACATGTAGCAATCTTTCAGGGAGTTTCTCAGTACCCAGTGATCTATGACACCAGGATTTCATAAACCAGAGTTAGTATAATTATTTACAAGGGCTCTCAATAGATTTCTTTTCTGTAATTTCTTCCAATTCTTTAATTCCTGTAAATAGTTTAATACGTACAGAATCCTGTAACAAACTTTAGCTTTGAATTATTTTTGTGAGAAGCACATTCTTTCAAACCTCCTCCTGCATTTGATACCAGAAATTGTTACATGGGAGGGAGGAGGCAACCAACATCCTCATCCTGCCACACGAAATTTTACAGCACTGGCATATCATCACAGATGTGTATTTGTCTTCCCAAGGCTTGTTGACCCTAACAATCCACCAAACCAATGGCTGTGGTTGCATCTCAGCTGACAGACATTCAAAATCCTGTTCAGATGGATAAGAGATCCACACTTAATTAAATCCAGGATCAGGAGTGCACAGAATGAAGTTTTGACTCTACAAGCAAGTGGTTTGACAAGTGGTAGTTTTTACAAGGACACGTGGAGTTAGGACAAGGAGGAATGGCTTTAAACTGAAAAATGATAGATTTAGATATAAGGAAGGAACTCTCTACTGTGAGGGTGGTGAGAGGTTTTCACATCTGCCTCTTAGACTTTGCACATGAAATGCCTGCTGAGACATCGGGCATTGGCCATGATAACTTTTCATAGGGTGCCTCCATCTCTGGGAGTAAAGCCCTGGTACCTACAGCTGAAAAATTCAAGACTGCATTTACAGGAGGGCACACACATTGCTGTAAAATCCTAACACTGAGTTCCTTACATTTCATTTGTAACAAATTTTTATAGGCTGACTAGAGTTTAACTTTTCAAGTATTATTATCATGTTTAATCTAGCTTATGTATCTTATTAGATCCATTTAATACCCTAAATGTTTAAGTGTATAAGAAAATGTCATAAATACTCAAAGTTTCTTTCTGAAAAACTGTGACTAGTTTTCCCATTTTCATTTAAAAAGAATTATGAAAAAAACCCCAAGAATCAAGTGATTTCTCAAATAATTCAGTTACTGCCCTACTGTTTTTTAAATTAGGCTAACATTGTAACCTCCTCTGGGACCATTCTCAAGTTAATTCAGTCCTCCAGAAACATACACCACAAAGACCAATTATAAAGTTTAAACTATTAGATAAAATTTGCTGTAATGTTGGCTGCACTTCACAAAAGAAACTGACTTTCCACAACAGTCATCATATTTTAATGTCTCTAATCTCTAAGTCATGTTATGGTCAAATGCAGTGGGATTGGGTTTTTTCAGTTCATGTCAAAGAGGCCAAATATTTTTTATATGGTATCTTCATTGAAAAGAAATCCATTTTCCCAGAAACAGAGTTTCCTGGAAAGATGGACTTTTACAGAGAAAAGAAAGAAAAGCTAAAAAATATAGATTGATTTTTGTGATTTTTTTTTTCCTCCCCTTCCCCAAGAATCCTAAATTTTGAGGCAAGTTATCAGTAGGAAGGGAGAGTCATTTTTGTCTTTGGGTTTTACCTTTTGTTTCTGTCCAGCTCAGTTAACTAATTCCCTATTCTTGGATGTGTCTCAGCCATCACAGTCCCAGTGGGTGAAGGTTCCAGTATGGCCTCAGCCACCTATGCTGGTGGAGAGCACTCCGTTTAGAGGCTGGTACTAGACCATGGCTGCAAACTGCCAGAAAATACAGCCAACTTCCCTCCTCACTAAAAAAGCAGCAAGTAGACATTTTTAATTCACTGCTTTTGGTAGTATTGCTCTTTAATGTGTTTTTAGTACTACACCAGAACATAAAACCTGCTAACTTTAAACAGGACATTAAGACCTACCTGCAAAAACTCTTCTCTTTCAGCAGAAGAACAGCAAGTTGAAAACCTTTCACATGTTGCTGGAAATGAGATCATTAAAAACTAATTTGCTAGCACCTTGTAAACATTTGTTTGTGTAAATAATGCATCAATACAAAATAAGAAACTGGTCACATATACTAGGATCATTGATTACCTAAATATAATGCTACAACACTATTGTTTGAGGATGAAACTGAACTTACTGAAATAAATGAACACTTTTAAAGGCTTTTTATATAAATTGTGTTTTATGACAGTGCTACATGTAAGTCACTGCATACTGAATTTATTGAGCTTGGGCAAACCGTCACAGCTGAATTGTAAGTCTGACTTTTCAAATGGGATTTTTACCCCACTAGTGCCCTACAATCTTCCATTTTCATACTAAGAGTATTAACTAAGAACATTATTTAACCCATTAAAAATTAGAAAAACTATTACTTTTTGCATCAAATTATTTCCACAATCAACATATCAGCAATTATTATGCATTGTCATAACTGGCGTCACACTGAGCCTGAAACTGTTCAAACATTTAAGTGCAAAAAGGGGCAACATGTCTAAAATTTCAGAGTAACCCACCTTGCTAAGGAGTTCAAAACTGATCTTTTTCCCTGAGTCTCCTTGTCAGAAAAAGCTATCAAAAATCACCTTCAGGATAACAAATGATATTTCATCTGGTTTACACCTTGTGCAACTGTGAAGTTGGTTGCCCATTCAAACTCCATACAAATCTTACATGTTAATTGTCTCTGCACACTGGATTTAAGGGCTTGAGTGGCCCGTATTTCCTTCAAGCTTGTTTGTGCCACTGCACCATGGCAAGATGGAAACAAAATTTTCTAGTTAACATGCTCCATAAACTTTCAGACTGCCACCTCTTCTTCTTACAAAATCATGACAGTTATTAATGAAATTGAATATCCAATTTTCTTCACTGTCAAGTTATAATATTTGCTGTAAAAAAAAGCATCTGCAACATAGAAGGCAGGCAATCACACAGTTTCCAACAGAGGTAAAGAAAACTAGAACCTGTTTGTATGTAACCATCCTTGATTTTAGCTTTAATTACTTGTAGAACATTAAAAAAGACCAGAGGAACAAAACCAAAATGCACAGAATATACACAGTGTTGGTGGCATTAACCCACCTTAGAGCAACTCATACAAATATATATTCATCATATACACGGGTATTCCTGGATCTTGAATTCATATTCCACAAACAACTAGATTATTTTGGCCAATAGCACATAGCAGCTCAAGTCTGGTCCAGTTGTTCTGCCTTTGCTTCTGACTAGACATTAGCAGTACCAGTATGCCAACTAAAACTCATTGTAATCCAACATAGTAGGAAAATGCTGCTTTTTGCTGAACACATAAACATAACTGAAACACAAGAATGGGTCTTTTTCAAATCATTGTCTAAGGGTATTTACAATTTATGTTACAAGTTTTATGACTTACAGTTTTAGAGGTTTATGCCCAGTCAAATGTAGGACAGGTTTTTGAAGTCATTTTCTGGAGCAGAACCAGATAAAGAGTCAAACGTTTATGAGTCAAAAACCACTAAGGAAGCTAGGAGAAAACCTAATGTATAGAGGCAAGCAGCAGGGATATCAGTAAGCCATCTGAACACCCTGCACCTTATATACAGGCAGTAAGAACATTCCTGATATCACAAGAGAAGAACTTCATCTAAGGTGCACAGCAAGTAAGCTCCCTCTCTCTTTTTGAAGTGATATGCACTGCATTTCTTGATTGCTGAGAAAGCAGCCACAATTAAAAAAAAAATCCATACATTTACTTTATGAACCATTTGTTGTTAAAAATAAGCAAGGACAAACAGCAGGACTGGACAAGGGGTAACACTGAAAGGATATGGGGAATGTCATAGGTTTGTGATGTTACTTGGATAATAGCCATTTAGCATGAGACTCGGACAGGAAATGCAACCAAAACCCAAATGCTAATGAACAGGAGATAAGAGTTCTGGTCTTCATTATTATCTCTGTTGGGCCACTGACCAATGGGCCATGGAAAAAGCCACTTGGGCATGGTCTTGAAGAGGTTCAGCCAGAACTTTAGAACAGATAAGAAGTGGTAAACAACATCATTTGTCTCCCAGGAAGGAACAAACTTATCTCAGGATGTCTGCCCAGACTTGTGGATATGTGCAATCATTTTTATGGAACATTCAGGGGATGTGCTAAGGGTATAGAAGGTGAATCAGGACAGAACAAGTGTCAGAAAATGGAGAGGAAGCGGCCTAAAAAGGAGTCACTAGCGTAAGCCGCAAGATAGTCAGCTTGTTCGCCACAGCCCTGCACCCAGGTCACTGCTGTCTGTCCTTGTTAAGTCCTACTTGTAATATTCCCTTTGTGACTTTGCTCTCTATTCTGCATAGGTGTGATCTGCAAGAAAACTTGAGAGTCAGTCAACAGCTATAGGGAGACCTGTATCTGGAAAGACTAAGGCCTAAGACAGTGACCAAATAAGAGACCTCAAGCCTAGGAATCAATATCTAATGAACCTAAAGCCTGTGTTAACATTTGCATCAGTGAATGCTGGCCTGCCCGTGAACTGGGAGAGGGCTGGCGTACCTTTCACCAGCAAACTTTCAAGTCTCACCAGCAGTAAAAGAACTTTATGAGCCTGTTTTCTTCCTATTCACCTGAGTGCTATCAGCATGTTTATGTGGTGCCAGTAAAGGCAACGTTTTTTCTTCGTGACTGTCTGTGTGACCAGCCATACCCTACACAAAGTGCCACCTCGGGAATGTGTGCTCACTCTCACTACTGGCTGGATGTGCAGAAAGGAGCAGTGAAAAGCAGACCAAGAGGAGAAATTCCCTGTAGCTTAGAGGACACTAAATATAGGTTCCCTTCACAAATATGTCGTGATTATCAACTGGAATTACTATGCATAGGTCCAACCCTTATAAAACAACAGTCTTGCACTACACTGTAATTCTTCCAGAGCCTAGAGAACACCCAGTTATCTTCAAGCCTTCTTTGTCCTTCAATTCTGTGTGACATTCCCAGCCTCCACACTAATTCATCTTTTGCCAGACACTCAAGACTTCACATAACATTTTGAAAGATGAAAACACATGACCAACCCAACTTCAAAATTACACATGGATGAAGGAAAATGTTTCCAGTTCACCCTTGCAGCAAAACATCCGATAATTAGCAGCTAAGAAGCAAAATACGCAAATACAAGTTCTGCAAATTTTATAAAGCCGTAACTTGCTGCTTTGAAAAGTTCTTAGACTTAGTAAGTTTGCATTTTTATCCCTAACAAAACTTCCCTTACCTGACAGTTAAGACCAAAATAAGACCTCATATGAACCTCAAGACCAGAGGAATGCTTTTTAAAATCAGTACACAATTGTTTCTGTAAATTCGTTTTTCCTTTTTTAAGCATGCTGGAAGTCTCAAGGGCCATAGAAGGGGCAAATGCACTTTTGAGCATTACTATAGATAATTTTACATGTGCAGTATTTAGTACAGATTTTATACTTCTACCTTATTCTTAAACTTTCATTGGCAAAAAAATGTCATTACTGTTTTTTAGAAAATCATAGTTCCATACCTTCAGCAGTGATATAAAAGCATGTGGGATATAAACAACTAAACCACCACTGCCCTGTATTACAAGCCAGTTCTTCCAGACCTGACAATTATGTAAAATTCTGTCTTATAGGCAAACAGACTCCAGCTGCACCTTTCAGTGCAGCCACACCATTAGGATTCCCATCTCATTAGGAGCTTCATGATTTTAGTGACAATAGCATGCTTTCCAGATCAGTAAAGATGAACCATTTATACAAGTATTTACAGTATTCCTACACATTGACTTAAACAACTAAAACATCTCATGATAATTCATCAATTAGTAAAAAAAAAGCACAAGAAAATCCACACTTTGCAAACACTACCAGCACTGGAATTTCTCCATCTATCATAATTCATTTTACCATGAACAATAAAATTTTAAGGCTATCTACTTTATGGGTGTCAGCAAGGGTTACCTCACATAAAATGTTAGATGTTGTTTTGTATTAATAAACTAGGATAACAGCATCTTTTTTCAACAGATCTTGGAATATCACATGCCCTGACCTTGTACCATAAGATGGTAAGAGCAGGAATGAAAGAAACATCAAATCATGCACTTACTTATTCAGTGTGAGGTCAAGGATGAATTTAGAGCCAAAGGCCTCAATCTGGAAACTTGCCTGGGCCAGATGTACAGCCTGTAAACAGAAACACACAGTTGTCAAAATATTCACTGAGTTTTATATACACATATTTCACAAATGTGACTGTGAAAAATGAAGTTCTGGAAAACATGCTTATTTTCATGAATCTCATGGGCATATGAAAACTTTCACCCTTGTACCAAATTCTGATTCAAAAGGATTTTCCTTTTTAGAGGGAAGCAAATGGTACCTGAAAAGCATGCTTTCAAATACACACTCATTCCTAACAGAAAGAAAAAGAGAAAAAAGTTTCACACAAATGTCTGTATTTTGCCATAAACAGATTGCTATGTAACAAAAGCGTAAGTAACATAGTATACTGTTCTTTTAATTAAGTAATTGCATTCATTCCCTTTAAAAGGCTGAAATAATTAAAACATTTGTAATACACACTTTCAAATATGAAAATCATGGCAAGGCTCATATTCATTATGAAAAACTCCTTCAAAGTAATCCCTTCACAATTAATGGCTTTGTAGTTGGCACTGTAGCTAAGCCAGCATAAAGAATACTGACGCCGGTCAACATACAACAAAAACAACATTAGCTTGTCTTGCAGAGGGAGTTAAGTTTAACTTTCAGGATATTCAGTTCTTGTCAGATAAACTGTATTTTCTATTTTTCTCTATATTGTTATAACTGTAGCCAAAGACATTTAAAACACACTTATCTATTTTCCAGAAAAATGAGAAAATAAAAGATGATCCAAGAATTTCTTTTTGTGAAGATGCCCTTCCAGCAGGGTTGAAGAGATTTGATCTGAATTTCATAGTATCTTTCCTGATAATGTTCTAATCAAATAATGCTTACTTAAACACTAATTTGACACAGTATTAATAATTACACAAAGTTGGAATATTATGATTAAGCCCTTTAGTCAAAAGACAAAAAACCCTATTTTTTATTAAACACCACGATTAATCTTCAGGTATGTCACAGAAAATATATCAAGTTCTAGCTAGTTTACAGCATAACTTAAATAGTATGAAGGTTAGCTTTTATGGCTCACAGTTCTGTTCTCCTTTGGAAATTTCTCCACTAAGGATAAGCTCTTTATGTTTCTCTTCCATTCTTGCACTTCACAAAGCAGTGCCGATTTTCATCTTCTTTCTCAGCAAAGTTATTCATCTTTCAGAAAATTCCTCAATATAATTTTTTTTAAGTTGCTATTGTGACTAAAATCAGCTGTGACATTTCCTGTATTACTTTATCATTCTTTGCTGCCAGAATTATCATTTCCCTTTCAACAGAGTCAGAGCTTTGTTGTCAAGCTTCTTTTTTTAAAAATAAAAGTCATGTGCTTACAAAATATTTTAAATACCTTTAATGCCATTAGACAATCCTAGCTAAAGCCTGCTTTTATGTATTAAAAAAATACAATGACTCTGAACAAGAGTTAAAAAAATAATATTCCTAGCTGATATCTAAAATAATTTAAAAGCAAACCATTTTTAAGCTTTCTCTCTCTTCTATTTTTTGGTAAATGTATATTGTTGTCTCACCAGTTCACCAATTTGCTTACACGGCCTGGCAGAACTGAGTTTACAGCTGCTCTGAATCAGCAGAGCAAAACAGATTAAGTATAAAGACAAACAGGTGGCATGATCAGAGAGAATCTGCTAGCATACACATTAAAAAAAAAAAAAAACGCAGAGAATGTCAGGTTAAATACAGGCCTATTAGGAGAGGCTTTTCAGCCCCAGCTCCATTTTTTTTTCAGAGTGAAATCAAGAAACAAGTGCCACAAGGAGCTTTCCAAGCACCTGTTCATGCCGAAAACCTCATTATGTTTTCAAAACACACATGTATTAATTTAATTTTTTTTAAAAGCACGAAAATTTGTTACAGGAAAAGGGCTGCAATTAGTTTTATGCCATAAAGATTCCACTTAAGAGTTACACAAGCTACTGCTTTGAATCTTCTCCACATGTAACATTTACCTAAAATGATGTCTCTTCATATATATATGCCACAAACAAGATTTCAGTGTTAACTATTTGCAAAATTTACAAGAGCATGAAGTACTCCATTAAGATAATTCTGAAACATGAGAAATCTCTCCCTAGACATCAGCTACTAATTTTAGTGACAGCTAGATGGATGACTAGTCTGATCTGCTATAGCTTTTCTATTGTCCAATCAAGCCTATTCAATGATACCTGTGTATCACCCTTCAAGTTTCTAAGCCATCAGTCATGTATTCTTTATCTTTCTGCAATTTCAAATTATTAAAATTAATTTGTATTCTTGGTCTGAAATATCATAAAACCCCTTCATCTTGTAGAATTAGAGATAGCAACATTGCTATTTATGAAAACAACAACTACTGTGCATAAAAACACTACCTGCTATCTATTAGTGTGGCTCACTAACAGATGCAGTCTGTACACAAAAGCAATTGCTGCAAAGCAGCTGACACCAATTTGATGCCCTGCAGCAGGGCATGTTCTCCACCAAACTCAGCTGAAACCATTGGTTACAAAAAGAACACTGGATTTCAAATCTCTGCAGTTTAGCAAAAACACTGTTTTGAATTCAGGTGAATACAATACACTGCTGCTACAGCACATACAGATTCTCTTAAGCCAGTTTAACAATAGATAACCACCTCCAAAAGCCATAAACCAGAAACCAGCTGAAGGTAATGAGACTAAATATCTAATCCTGAAACTGATTATTTTCCTGCAATAAGGTAGCATAGAAATTTACCAGTGAATTATCACCAGGTGTTTTAAGCATTACAACCATCATGTACCACAACGATGGGAGGAAATATTTCAGAAAAGTATCTGCAATTCTGTTATCCACCTTATAATTTCACTGTATTCTCTTATCAGCTACTGTGTAACAAAAATACCTGAAGCATAATCTGAAATAGGGTGTCCTTCCCATTGGCATAGAAATATAAATTCAAACAAGAATATAATGTAGATCAGCACATATTTTGAAGAATATATATATATATTTTTGCAGGAAAAATATTAAACATCATCTTCTTGTATGACTTGCATACAAGCATATGCTCACACCTGAATAAGTATTCTTTATTTACATCAAGAGGTGACCAAGTTCCTTTGTCCATGTTTGCTTATCATCCAAAAACCTCTGCAGAGGTTCCTGCTTTGACAGCTATAATCTACTCCAATGGCAAAGCTCCAAAATCATATAAAGTTTTTCTTCAGCAAAGACTTACTGATGATGTATAGAGATGTGGGCTGAAGGAAGGTTTGAGTCTTTCAAATTCTTCCTGTCCCCATACCCAAATTTCAGAAAAAAAACCCCAAAGAAGGTCTTTTTTTTTCCCTGTTCTGGAAGCTCACATTACTGGTGTAGTCATTGTAATAAGAGATTCTTCATACTAGGGACATTCTAAGAGTGCTGTAGCTGCTTATGCAAAGAAGTAACTCTCAGGTCTTTTTCCAAGCTAAAAATCCATATATATATAAAGAACTCCAGTTTCTTTCAAATCAGTCATTAGGTTACTGTAAGTTTCAAGATAAAAATGGCTGTAACTGGAATCTCAGTTCTACCGATCTATGTCACAACTTGAATGCTTTCATTGTTTCCATTATCACATTTGGGCAACATTTGTCCGTAATTCACTTTTTTCAGACTTTCAGGAAATTTACAATCATCATCACCAAAAATAAACTACTATATTGGTTTTACTTTCCTCACAGTAAAACCATGCCAAATGCAATAACGTGTTATCCCTTCAAAAATACTAAGTTCTGTCACAAGTCTTTAAACAAAAGTAACAGCATTATTAACTGACTGATGGTAGCTATGAGTCTTTAGCTATATTCATACAGATACAGTCTCCAAAGGACAAGCTCATTGCTTTTAGAAATCTATTTTTGCATACAGTTCCGCTGACTAAAATAATGGCCAAAAGCTACCTCTCTCAGTTTAGAAGCTGAGCAAGGGGTTTCATCACTCCCATTATGGAAATAGAAATGTAAGTCAGATTTAGATGGATTTTACATCATTAAACATTTTTTTGCTCCAGACCCTCATTCTAATTATAGCATAAGTTTTGTTACAAATCAACATGACTTACAATATAATAGTTCCTTATCCTGCTTTTAGCTTGTTGGCCTGTCCTCAGACCCCATACAGAAACCATTCCTTCTTTTAGCATTTGATTACCTTCTACTGCGTGATACATCTGCCAAGATAACCTTCCACTACTCCCCGGAAATAAAGCATTTCATATTGAAACAGAATTCGTAAATGTTCCAGCAGTATATGAAAACTTATGTTTAAAGCACACAGCATTTCAGAAAACCTCCTGGTAATGATTTGTCTCTGGGCTTTAACAATAGAGGAGTTACTCTGATGCACTTGAACCCTAAGCCTTGAAAACTGCTCTTTGAAAGAAAGGTTGTGGGCACATGAACAAACACCCAGGTCTGCCTCTGGAAGCAATCCTACTGTTGTGCATCTAACCCCAGGGGCCAGAACCCACCATTCTCTCATTATAAGACTCTACAAAGTAGTGCATCCATATCCTGGGCCACTTTCCTGCACTACCCAGCTTCCCACAAATGCTAGAAAACCTATAAATTTATTTTTATTTCAGAACAAGGCATAACAAGTACAAGTGTTGTGCTACCTAACACCTAGGAACTGAAACTTTTTATAGGTTATTGTGTGAAACTCATGAGAGGACCCAGAAATACATTTTTTAAAAAATAATTTAAAAAGTTGTAGAAATAACAAGATCCACATTTCAGCTAAGAAACAAAGATCTAGATCTAGTTGAAGTCAGCATAAGGAAAATCTCCTACTCCCAGAAACCAAAGATAGGAAGACCAATTTCAGTCCTCCTGTTAGTAACTACTGAAGACACAGAGTCAAGATAAGACTTTTGCATTAATATAAATTCAATATAGAATAGAAAAAAAATACGAAGTACACACAACATTCCATTTGCAAGTAGTGTAAACTGAAGCTGCACCACAGAAAGATCAGGAAAAAAGAAAAAAAAAGGCAAAGCCAGCTGAAATACTACAAAGATTCTTCAACAATCTAATACATGTAAGTCATATGAACTTCATTCATTATTTTGACCAGTTTTCATTACATGGGGATTAAAAATGAAAACCCAGCCTAAAATAGGCAAGTAAAGGGAAGATTAACTACTGCGTAGGATTTTGATCTGGATTTTAGTAAGAATTCACATGATGCCACCTCTTAAGAATTTACTAATTGCGACCTTTGGTCTTTCGCAAAGAAATACCTGCTTTGTCTTCAATACCACTTCCTTTTCAAAGGCAAACAGTTTTTTTCCTTCCATCTTAAGGATGTTTTCCTGCTCAGCTTTCATATGCTGCATACTAAAATTACATAGAGGACTGAGAGAGCACTGTACCTCAACCTTTAAAGCAAGGCAACATAGCAAAACTTATTGCATTCACCTGGCAGGAGTATTTTCTTTATATAAATGACAAACAGCTGACCTGATAAGAAACACCCGGAGTTCCACCCCATGAAAAATAGCTCAAAATAAATCAAACTTTTTGGGGAAAGCTGGAACATCTTCACAGTCAAAAGTACTCTTCCTTATTTTTTTCCCTCTTTAGGATCTGCAAAACAGTTTTCTTAACACCTCTCTCCTCCCCAAAATTACATGAATAGCTTATAATTATGCATGAAGACACGGCTTCTTTACAGTTCCTGAAAACTTATGATTCAGAAACTGTCCAGCAGATACAGTCTTCCTTCACATGCATCCAGTTCGAGCTGTTTTCCATTCCAAATTTGCTAAGGTTGCCCTGAGCTGTGTTTCTCCAGCAATCCTATTATGTTCAGATCACACCTCGCATTGCAGGATTTTTCCCTCTGCTGGCCACTGTAGGGACTTGCTCCTAGCCTTTCGTGACAAGCTGTGTCCCATGCAGTCTACCTGCTAGCTCCTAAAAATCTTGTGCATGTAGCCTGCGAAAATGAACCAAAGCGGTCATCTGGTTCACTGAAGAGATTATCAGTTCCTTCAAAGCACTACCTCCACCTGCAGAAGTTTAAAAAGACAGAACACAGGTGACTCAGACCTCTTAATGAAGTTTAAGGACTCCTGCGAGCTTCCTTAGTGTGTTTTTATAAACAGATGCTCATTTTTGAGCATAAAATATAACTAAAAATAACTTCAGAAGAACTCAAAACCAGCTAGCCTTAATTCAACTATGAGGAAACAGGTATACAGATTTTAGAGTCTTCAAGCATCAAGTATTTAAAATCTGCTTTTTTAGAGCACAAAGCTAAAACAGAGTATATACTAGAACTCTGTCCCCTTTGGATATAGACCACTTTGTCAAAACTTCGGTGAACATTTCTTTCTTTAAACTTCTTTCTTTAAAAAGCTCTTTCCAAGAAGAAGGAGTGAGAGAGGGTCTTGATCACATACACCTCAATATGATGACAGTTCACCAAAAGTGGATAGAGAGTAGCAGTGCTAAGAAAGTAACTTATTATTTAAACTTTTTATTCTCTGGTACACTGTTTTCTCTCCAGTGTTTTATATATACCAACATTTCATGAAGAAGGTTGCAGACCCTTACTTTTGGGACATGACTTAAAATATTTTACATAATTATATTTCTCTACCTTTACCTCTTTCTTCCCACAAGTACACCACTTCCTCTAGTCTCACCCTGTCCTTACAGTGACTCAGCATTTCTCAGGCATTCAGGCCTAATCCCACAAACTGGCCATATTACATTATTCTGACCACTATAGTGAAGTTCCACAGAAAGGAGTCTACTGAATATTATCAATACTTAGGGACTATACCCACATCATATGCCTATAGATGGTATATTAAGGTTGACAAGAAAATACAGGTTAAAATGTATAGTTCCAAGAACAGTAAAAGAACAACACAAAAAAAAATTCCCCAACATTTTCCATTCGATACATATATAAGGCTGTCTTAACTTTTTTCACATGCTATTAAAAAAAAAATTCCTAAATACAGATGTCTTTCTTTACCTAATTATAAAGGTATTTTGGCTACTTCTCTTTATTACCAATGTAGGAGACATCAAAATCTCACAAATAGGATTTATTACAATATAGCATTTATTTTAATTCTGGGGAAGGATAAAAGCCACTACTGAAAAAAATGTTCCCCCTAAGTCAAAACCAACCCTTGTGTATCTTCCACAATCAATTGCATTGTTTTGTTTATGAGTTGTTTTCCTTTTACACCTTCCAGACTCCCCCTGACCCCAATTATTGATCTACAGAGAAGATTGTAGCAAATGTTAAACAGAAGAAAATAATGTAACAACAAATATTTTAGCTATTGGTAAAGTAAGCTATTGGTGAAGTAAGGGCAAAGAAATTCCTTCATGCAAGGAAAGACACAAGATGTAAATCGGGGTGACGGTGTTGGGTATGATGATCTGGAAAAAAGACATACAAAAATCCATCCAGACAAATTAATATAATCAACTCTTTCCTTCAATTAAATGTAAACAATAAATATAAAACAATAGAAATTTCATGCCAGAAGAATGAAGTCAACATACGTCCCTCTCCATGAAGGCCCAGGATTAAGGAACCCTTCTGTGGGAAAAATTGCAGCATTAGCATTCTCTGTGCTTAAAAGGGACACAGTGAGTAGAAGGAAGATCCACTTTACACAATACTCAGCAGCAAGCATGCCCAAGGAAATCAATACCAGTTCTGTCAGCACTGATTTCTGCAGAGCTTTACTCCAACATGTAGATACAAGGTAGGGCATAGGAAGGATAGGCAACAACAGCAACATTCTTGTGGGCAGTGCTGGGTAAACGTAGAGATTGGTGGACATCGCCCTCCATGGATTTCAAAAAAACCCACATACAGCAACATGGAGGAAACATTATTCCCAAAGACAAGTCTGCAAGCACTTGTAAGTCCCTTTCTTCCCACACCCCTCTCCAAAGAGGGGAACAGCAAGACCCTAGTGTTTTAAGTGTATTTAAAAGAGTGGTCTCACTTGAAAGAGTATCAGTTCTGAATGTAGTGTTCTCTTAAGTAGCTCCAGTTTCCAACAATCAAAAAGCTTTCCTGGGCCAATCATAACATATCGGTGTATTGAGATGCATCCAAAGGCACATACTGGTATCCATGTTCAATAAGCCAGGAAGCAACCTTTCTTCCCATTAAAACATCAAAACTATACCGCTATCTCAATTTTTTTTCCCCAAAGATTATTCAGTGCCTCCTTATTAATTCCACATTTGAAATGGCACATAATCAATACCAACATAAGCACATGCAACATGTATTGAATTCACTGTCTAACATTTCAAGAGAAATGCTATTCAATAGGTAGGAACTCTATTACAGCTAAGCCCTTCAGTAATATTATACACACTGATCTGCTTTGTTGTCTCTTCCATACCATGGCAATCGGTTTATACTCAGACCATCTTTACCTTTTATACCCTGTAGCAAGAAATTAATTTTTTAATAAATATTTATAAAAATAGGACGAAATAAATATAAAGGGTACTAAGTGATATAGTTTAGACAGGTTTAATTCTTTACAAAGTTATTCCACAAAACCAAACTTTTTTCAATTCCATACAATTTCAGGGGAAAAAAAACCCCAACTTACTAGTTGCATCCATACAAAATGGAATATTAGATCTTGTCACTAAAAATGAAGAATGCAGATACTATTTGACAAAAAATGGTAACACTTTTCAGTGGTCTTCACTGGCCATACAGTGGCAGGAAATGAATGCTGCATTTATTAGGTAGTACACAGTACACTCAAAGCTAAGTAACTCACTGCAAGTTTAGGATTCCAAAGAAGCTCCTATGCAGATACTTCCACAGTCTACAGCTATTTTGGAAGAAACATTTTGTTGATGATGGTGTACCATAAGTGAAGACAACAGAATCTACACTGATTAGTCCAGTCAACTTCACCTAATTCTCATTTGTTTTATCCACAGTTCAGTTTCTGAACCATGCTGAAATTCAAAATAATTATTTTCAAGTTAACACAAGGGAAATTACATTCTTGTTTAATTACATGTACCCCTTTAATTCCTAAAAATGGTGGTAGGGACCACCATTAAGTCATGAATATCTACAGATTAAAACACACAGTTTTACATCACATATCACTGCTTCGAAAATTCTGCAGATGAGCCTCTTTTTACCCTACCTTGTCATGTTTCTGCTGGTGCCTTGCCCTGGTATCCAGGATATGGTAAGGGGTCTCAGAGTCTCTGTTGATATAATAGATTAGTCTTGAAGGCAATGTGATTTCTTTCTGAATTGCATTGCTGTAGCTGTTATTTTTGCTGTTACTGCTGTTACTCTGTTGAAATATATTCTCTTCATCTGCCAGTACTTCCTCTATACCGCTTGCTGTTTCATTCCAGTGCAGGCCTGGGGAAGAAAGATATGCCAGCCATAAATTCCATGGCAGAATGTGTTTATTTCCATGAAAAAGATACATATTTGCTTGCAGTTTTCTAACATTTTACTAAACACTCAAGCAAACAAAAAGATAGCTTACTCATTGAGCTAGATTTGATTCATTTTTCACACATAAAATGGTTTCAGAAAGAACATTATTTATTTAATTGCATATACATTTTCATATGCATAGATTATAAATATTTTAATACCTCTCAACCTTCAGGAAGAAAAAAAACCCAATTTAATGGATATGCAGTTACCCCCTACACACTCTTTGACAGCTACATTCTTTCACAAAAAACCAAAGAATCTACAAAAAGCTAAGAATACTCCCCGTGTTGCTAACACACTGAATTCAGAGTCCATGTGCACTGAATGCTAAACTTCCTATTATGTAAAGGGAATTGATTTCTACTTCTTTTAACTTTGACAAGAGCCCTTTTCTCCAGTTGCAGCTTTTGAAATGAAATCTTGTATCTTTCCTCATTAAAATTTCAAGATAGTCAATCATCACGATGTAACAACAGAACAATATTACAATGTAACGGCAATGTACAAACAATAATAACATGATGCACAGACAGACTGCATTCAGAGCATTCCACATGTCACCTATGTGCAACCAAGAGCAAACAAACAACCAAGCACACACGAAAATCCGACCCTAAGCAGACAAATTAGCGGATCCCCGTCCACATGCACCGTGACACATACAAAGCCCACCGAAGCTTTTTGTGTCGCATCCCTCACCGGCGTCTTTCCACGCACAGCATCCCTACCCAACACACTGCAGCACCGGAACCGCACGTACCTCTCTTTTGTGTAAGCAACCCAAGGAAATGCTAACCGAACCCCGGGTTTACACACGCCGACACAGACACGTACACAAAGCTGGGAGCGGGAAGGGAAGAAGGAATGGCTGAGGGGAAATGGATGTTGCCGGGGTTTATCGCGGGGGACGGGGCCCGCCGGGCCGCAGACAC